>RYFJ01000142.1:0-509473 GCA_003991445.1 Oryza meyeriana var. granulata
TACTATATCTCTAATTACAAGTCTCGGCCATCTCTAAATCCGCATGGCCATATGCTTGTGATGAGGTACCCGGAGCCCATGGCCTCCACAGTAGCCCTGAGACCTTCATATTGAGTCACAGCTGATACCTGAGTTTGCTGCATCCTACACGGTGAAGATTGCCCGAGTGCATGCTCCCAAGTAACTCTTTGTCGAAGTGCTTCTTCTTCCGAGGTCATGCTTCATGTGCAGCTGCAGAGCGAGCTAGAGGGCTTCATGTCATGTATGAATAGTGTGCGCAAATCGGCGCACTATTTAGAGGTTAGCCCCAACTTTGTGCTTAAATTGTGAAACAATTCAACATCAAGTCCAAGATCTTAACTTGTATGCTTTCCCGAGTAGTATACTCTGTATATGAGACTCTTCGGTATATGTCACCGGAATAGTGATTTATAGTCTTACGAGTAACATGCCATTGTTGGGGCTGCTTAGCTTCAATGTCAGCTGGAAGAAGGTTTATAGTCTCTCCGAGTAGTTGCACTACTCAAAAAGTTAGACTCTTGAGCGTCATGTCGGCTTGGATTATTGTTGCTCATGGCAACTGTTGGCGCAAGCAGTGTAAGGCCGATGTACCACTTTTGGAAAGTAAATCCATGCGTGAGTCAGGTGTACTCGAGAAGATAACCTGCATCCTAAATTTTAATGAAGACAGCTTGTTTCCTTATAAGGATATATTCTCGATACTGGTTGGACTAGACAGATCCCAAAAATGTGTTTAAGAATGGCGCTTCATGTAGCATATCTTGTTTACCTTATTGGTTCCTGTTGGTAGCATCAGCCTATGATTTTAACCCAGCCTGCGACTGGTGCCATATTGAGCGTGCCTACTATAGAACTCATATCTTGGTGGCCGCCAATACCGACTTTGCGAGTGCAAGCCCACGGTTGAAAACGGCTCTATAAAGGCGGGAAGAGAGAGAAAAGATTCTTCATCTCTCCAATCCCACCAATCGTTTCGTCTTCCGTTCCGCGTGAAGATTTCGCCTCCAGCTTCCGCTAGGGTTTTGCTATTGCTCGGCGTCTTTACCCACCAACTCGGGCGATTCCCGCTCTTTCCTGTCCATTCCGAACCTCCAGTAACATTTTCCCCAATATTTTCCTCCCCAACCATGCCAATGGCGTCACATTTCCGTGGATGGCGTTTGGATGATGTTAGTCCACTCCCCGATTTGGCGGGTCGGTGAAGTTGAGCTTTCTGGAGCACAGGCTAAAGGCTGTGCAGAGCAGGAGTTTCACGCACTGGCATCCAGGCTGAGCAATCGGTTGAGCCCCGGGAGGGTGAGACTGTGTCGTTTCACTTCTTTCTTCCACCGGGGTCTTTTCTCTTCATCTTCGATGTTCTTAATGCCAGCTCCTTTTTTTTTACGGCTCGAGTTGGTGAAATTTGAACCCATACTCAATTCTTCATATCTTCATTTTTCGTGATACTCTTTGTGAGTGCTTCTTTGGGTGTGAAAACCCATCTGATCTATTCAGATATTTGTTCATATTCAAGCCCCAACCTTCCAGAATAAAATCCAAGGTATTGGGAGGCTGGTGTCCAACTTAGGAACGAATGAATGAGAAGATCTATTAGATATTCCTTGAAATCTTTCTCTCAAAGGCTCGCATAAGGAATGGTTTTACTGTTCCGATCTAGAGCATGCCTTCCCCCTTTTATGGGTTTGCCCCGATGGATTATCACCAAGTGGTCGTCTCTGGGCCTCACCTCTGATAGAAATGGGGTAGGTGTTTTATACAGCTCTACGTCGGCCATTAGCAAGTCTCTGAAGAAAGTCTCAGGTTGTCTGGTCCTGGGTTGGCCAAGCGCTTTCTTGGACTCGGTGCATCTCAAGCGCTGAGCTGAGGTTCCATTGGCTGGGACTATAAGGGCAAAGGCAAATCCCAGCCGGGAATATGCTAACCTGGTGGGGGCAAGCCAAGGTGCCGGCATCCTGTTTTGAACTTCTTTTGTCAGCCGGGTAATGGACTGAAGACCAATGATTGGTCCGTAGGCGGCTTTACAGCAAGAACAGGCCGCGCCTGAAGGTAACCGTTTGCTGATTGTTATTTGTAGTTATCTGTAGTGATGCTTTGCAGATATGTGCCTAATTTTGGCTCCATACGTGTTATAGCCTTGTATGTTGAACTGCTTGCAGTCATGTGAGGGGAGTTCGATGTACGGACTCCCTGACATTGTCGGCCTGGAAATCGAAGAAGAGGCGCGAGAAGCCCTTCAGCTGCCATGCCCGACTCCAAGAGAGTGGGAGAAGAGACCGTTGTAGATCAGGCGCAAGCAGGCGGTTATGAGGCCGAGTCCGCTAACCGGGAGTTTTGAAGATAAAAGGACTCTGTCGGTGCAAGAAGCGCCAGGCCATTGAGTCCGAGATCGGGATCCGCGTGCAGTCAAGCTCAGCATCTCGTGCCCAATCCAGAGTGCGCCGATGTACAGGGCCGGATTTCAGCGCCGCACTCAGCAAATTGAGCCGCTAAGAGTGGCGCCGCCGATACCCAGGCTCAGCCGCCGCACAAGGAGTGGGGCCAATTAGGTATCAAACGCCGTGCCGACTACCATACCCGACTGGGCCCGACAGCACAGCCACAACACACCGGGCTCTGGATCTCCCAGGCAAAAGCTAAGTTCTCCAAGAGGGTAAGTTGCCTCTGGCTCTTCTGAATAATCCTGTTTGTTCATGGCGTGTCTTGAAGTTGTTTGACTCATACGCATGAAAACGGGCCAATATTGATCTCAAGGCGACCTACCCTGGCCACTCCCGTTGTAGAGCCAACCCCAGCCGAGCCAAGCGCAGTGGAGCACCTGCTTAGACGCGGCGACTGGTCCCAGTTGCAGAGACCTGAGACGGTCCCGGACTGCAGGGCCCACGACATCGACCGAGCCAAGGGTGGTTGTCGACAGCTGCTGCTCCAGTCCTGAGCTAGCCCCGAGGGCCTCAGAGGGCTGGCCAAGTTGTAAGGGCTGGGACCCCATCACCGTCCTCATTCACCGTTGTCGTCGTTGCTTTGTTCTCCTTTCGTCAGACTAGACCTCCCTTAGGCTCGACGCTTTCCTCCCCTGCCACGATCCCGCGAACATTTCCGCTGATCCGGGCCCGACGGCACCGCGAGCAGTTCCAAGCATGATGAGGCTACGGTGGAAAGGAGCAGAAGACTTTGCTTTCGTGCCACTAATCGGCCTGCATCCAGGGGATTCAGGTATGATTTCTTTGTATTGGCTTGGTAGGTCTGTGCCTTGATGCTTTGACATCTGCTTTGACTTGTTTCGTCCCGAGCCAGAAGCTTGTTACGCTCGGTGAGAAGATGCACGGGGTCCTGACCGTGGGTTGCCCAGCAGCTTCCAAGAATTGGACCAGCTCCCGGGCCTTAAAGAGCCGTACTGGAGGAGCGCCATCAAGGGAGGGACCTTTGGTTGATAGGGATTGCCTGTCACGCCCCCTAGTCGAGGGACGATGAAGTTGGGACAAGCATTAGAGATGAAGGTAGCTCAGAAATGCCTCTCTGGACCAAATCCTTAGTATATTTCTCTAGCTGTGTTGTTCCCAGCTGCCCCAGTTATGTCTTTGACTGCAGATGTTTGAGTTTTGACTAATATGTCGTGCAGCCTCGAAGCCGACTTGAAGACCCGAACAAGTAAGAAGTCCAGCTGAAGGGAGGTCCGCTGAGAGCAAGGCCGGGCTTGACAAGATTAAAGCCGACCTAACAGGGCCCAATCGTTGATCTTGAGCGAGAGAAGGCCGAGTTGAAGAAGGCCAACGGCAAGCTCGAGAAGGAAAAAGTTGGACTGGAGAAGACCATAGCAGGGAGGTGGGAGGCCGACTACTAAAAGTAAGTCTCTCGCCTGACATTGATCATTCATTACTTACCGCCTCTGCATTTTGCTGACAGTTTCTGTTTGGTGACCCGGGTAGCTGCTAGAGCCGCATACCCTAAATCCAGTTTCAGGCTTTTGCAGAGGAAATAAGGGTTGTCAAGGAGTCACGGGATTGATCCATGCGATCCGTGCAAGGGCTCCTTGACGTGATGGACCTCGCTACGAGGGAACCAGCTCCATACAGGTGTCCGCAGGTTGCAGCGGCGCTTTAGGATGCACCGAGTATCCTGAGAGGTACTCGGTATAATTGTCGTACTTGTTGCATGGCCCAAACCCTGTGATGACCAGTCCATGTACCCCTGAGGCAGATAGTTGAAGCATCGGGGAGGGATTCACCGCGGGAGCGACACGCTGAAGGAGGCGCTGGAGCTTTGATTTAGCCAAGGAGCGAGGCCGACTGCAGAGATAATCACCGAGTGACTGGTATTGTAGAGAACAGTATATCATGCAGTCTGGTGTATGTGGATTTTTGTAAAGACATTGTGTATACTATATGTGCAATGTCCGCAAGCTCTGAATTGTTACTCAGTTGTTCCATTAGTTTTACCCCGACTATATAGTCTATGTACCGCCGAGTTGTCTATAGGTAACTTAATATAAATTGTTCACTCTCAGAGTGGTAACTCCAGGCAAACATGACGAAGGTCGTAGTAAAACTTCATATCTTAAGTAATAACCTCGTAGTTTGCAAAGCCATTATAAAACATCAGCCCGACTCACGTTCGGTGAAACAAGTCGGCGTAGTGAGTAGAGAAAAACTATAACATCATGGGAAAAGTATAAGAACTCAGGTATAGCAAGGACGGTAGCTGTTCTATATTTCCTGAGTTGCTGATGAGGGCAGCCGTCTTTTTGGTCTTCAGTCAGTACGGCGCCTGGCCGATTAACCTTAGCGATAATGAACGCCCTTCCCCGATTGGGGGATAGTTTATGCTTGTTCTTTAGTGGTTGTGTATTTTTTCTCAGTTATGAGATCTCCGACAAAAAGGCACTGGCCACAGACATTTGCACTTTTGTGATTAACTGCGGCATGCCTTGAGATACCTGCCGCTGGATTTTGCGATATCCCATCGCTTTCTTCACCTGATCTAGTTCAACAATCGAGTTTGTTGGAGAAAATTTGGTTCATTCTGAGTACTGCCCGAACTCGCGGAGAGCCGACCTCTACTCGGTTGGTAGTACAGCCTCAGCACGCATGACCAGAAAGAAAGTGGATTTGCCCAGTTGCCCGACTGAACTGTGGTTCTTAGGGACCAAGAGGTAAATGGGAGTTCTTGTACGCCACGGCCCGCGTAAGGTTTGTAGTGGGTCATATCCTGGCCTTGATACTTGTAGCATACGTTGGCCTGTTCACCTACCATTTGCTCCGCCGGGTGTGCCATAGATGCATAGCCGCTCTTCATTGCCGAAGTGCGTCAAAAATCTTTGAAAACGCTGCCGTGACAGAGTACATTGTTCGGTGATGATGCGGTTGGGGATCCCGAATAAGTATAGTATACTCATGATGAAGTTCCCTTTGCTGTGCCGCTGTTATGGTTGCAACAGGTTTGGCCTCAATCCATTGCGTGAATTTATCCACTGCAACGAACAAATGTGTAACCTCCTGGCGCTTTTCTTGAAGGCCGACCATGTAAGCCCGCATACTACAAAAGGCCAAGAGATGGGATTGTTTGGAGTTTCTTGGGCTGGGAGATTGGTTGTCTTGCGTAGAACTGCAACCTCGCATGTGTGAACCAATATCTTTGGCATCTGTTACTCATGCTGTTGGCTAGAAAAATCCCTACCGGTAAGCCTTTCCGACTAACGTACTGGATGCGGCATGGTTGCCACATATACCCGAGTGGATTGATTGCAGAATATGCTTGCCCTCCTCAGTGGTGACGTAGTGCATGAGGACACCGGATGCACTTCTTCGGTATAGGTCTTCTCCGACGACTTGGAAACTCTTGCTTCGACGTTTGACTTGTTTGGCTTGGCTGCTATCTTCTGGGAGTTCATCGTCTAGGAGGAATTGGAGAATAGGAGTCCACCAATCGTGACATATGTTCAGTACTTCGTCTGTTGCCGGGGTAGGTTCGCCTCCTGACTACTCTGGCACTGGTTTCGTCTTGACTGATGGCTCTATAAGTTGCTCGACAAAGATCCCTGTCGGGATCGCTTCTCGCTTGGTTCCCATGTTTGCCAATTCATCTGCAGCGTCGTTGTATTGTCGTAGGACGTGTGTTATCTCTAGCCCGTCGAACTTGTTTTCTAGCTTGCGGACCTCCTGACAGTATGCCACCATGGTATCGTCAAGACATGTCCAGTCCTTCATGACTTGGTTTACCACGAGTTGAGAATCTCCACGCACAACCAGTCGACGAATGCCGAGTGATATAGCAATGCGGAGCCCTTGGATAAGTGCCTCGTACTCGGCGACGTTGTGGGAAGCCGGGAAGTGGATTTGTAGAACGTTACTTGAGTTTTTTCGCCTGTGGGGGACATCAGTACGACGCCAGCCCCGGCGCCGCCGATCCGTAGAGAACTGTTGAAGTACATTGTCCAATACTCTAGCTTCACTGTTGATGTAGGCATTTGAACCTCTGTCCACTCAGCCACGAAGTCGGCTAGAGCTTGTGATTTGATTGCTGTTCGTGGCTGAAAGGTGATGTCGAACGCCATCAACTCGAGTGCCCATTTAGCGATTCGGCCGGTGGCCTCGCGATTATGCAGGACGTCCCCGAGTGGATACGATGTGACCACCGTGACTTGATGTGTTTGGAAATAGTGCACCAGCTTCCAAACAGTGATGAGTAGGCCGTATAGCAGCTTCTGGACCTGCGGATATCTCGTCTTCGAGTCGGCAAGGACCTCGCTGATAAAGTAGGCTGGCCGATGAACTTTTTGGATGTGACCCGGTTTCGATCGCTCGACCACCAGCACCGTGCTGACTACCTGAGTAATTGCCACCAGATATAGCATTAATGGTTCTTGGGGCATTGGTAACGCCAACATAGGTGGTGATGTGAGAAATTTTTTGAAGTCTTTGAAGGCTTGCTGGGCTTCAGGAGTCTACTGGAAATTGTCTGCTTTCTTCAATAGCTTGAAGAAGGGTATGCCCCATTCGCCCAGTCGGGAAATAAACCGATTGAGTGCCGCCATGCAGCCTGTCAGCTTCTGGACGTCCTTTTGGTTAGTCGGGGGTGCCATGTTCATGATGCGTTGACTTTCTCCGGGTTGGCCTCGATGCTGCAATGCGAGATGATGAAGCCGAGTAACTTGCCAGATGGCACACCGAAGGCGCATTTTTCCGAGTTCAACTTCATCTTGAATCTTCGAAGATTTTGGAAGGTTTCTTCTAGGTCAGCGATGAGGTCTTCTTTGGACTTGGTCTTGATCACCACATCATCGACATAGGCTTCCACAATGCGCCTGATCTGAGTGTAAAGACACCGCTGAATTGCACGTTGATACGTTGCTCCAGCGTTTTTCAAACCAAACGGCATAGTGATGTAGCAGTACGCTCCAAACGGCGTGATGAAAGACGTCTTTAGGTAGTCCTCCTCCTTCAGGTTGATTTGATGGTATCCCGAGTAACAGTCGAGAAAGCTGAGAAGTTCGCACCCCGCAGTTGAATCCACCACCTGGTCTATTCTCGGTAAACCAAATGGATCTTTGGGGCACGCCTTGTTGAGATCGGTGTAGTCGTCGCACATGCGTCATTTACCATTTTTCTTCCGGACCAGAACTAGGTTTGCCAGCCAATCCGGGTGATAGACCTCTTTGATGAACCCGGCTGCGAGAAGCTTGGTTATCTCCTCCCGGATAGCATCTTTTCGGTCTCGGGCGAAGCGTCGTAGCCGTTGCTTGACTGGCTTGGCGTCTATCTTGACATTGAGGGCGTGCTCGATCACCTCCCTTGGTACGCCCAGCATGTCGTACGGTTTCCACGCAAAGATATCCTTGTTGGCTTGGAGGAAGGTGATGAGCGCGTCTTCCTATTTGGGGTCGAGTCCGGTCCCGACAAGAGCAGTTTTGGAGGGGTCGGAAGGGTCTAGGGGGATCTTCTTCGTGTCAGAGTCCGCTGAAATTCCCATCTTCACTGCTTTTTTGGCCAGAACTTGATCTTCCTCGACTTCAGTTGTGACGGCTTGCCGAATGCTATTGCGCCCGACTGCCGCCTCTTGTGATTGAGCCAATTTACAACTCTCCTTATTGTAGGTGAAGGCTTGCTTGACGTCGCTGCGGAGGGAGAGGACTCCTGCTGGCCCGGGCATCTTGAGCACCATGTAAGTATAGTGCGGTACTGCCATGAATTTGGCGAGCGCCGGCCGTCCGAGTATCGCATGGTACGCAGTCTCGAAGTCGGTGACCTCGAAGCAGATGTTTTCTGTGCGGAAGTTATCCCGCGTGCCGAAAGTGACCGGCAAGGTTATCTGCCCGAGTGGGGTTGAAGATAGGCTGGGAATTATCCCGTGGAAGGGCACCGTACTCGGCCGCAGATCTGAACGAGGGATCTTCATCTCATCCAGGGTCTTGGCGAAGAGGATATTGAGCGCACTGCCTCTGTCTATGAGAATCTTCTTCAACTTGATGTTCTTGACGACCAGGTCCAGAACGAGTGGATAGCGTCCCGGGTGCGAAACCCGATCTGGATGATCTGCGCGGGTGAACGTGATGGAGGTCTCTAACTAGCACAAATATTGGGGGCGTCTGCTATAGAGATTGCGTTGACGTCGCGTGTTGTTAGCTTCTGCTTGCGCTTAGACTCGTACGCAGACGGCCCTCCGAAGATGTGGTTGAGCTCGGCCTGGGGATCTTGGAAATCGTCAGCCGGGCCTTGATCTGGCTTATCTTTGTCCTTATCAGCGCCAGATGGTGAAGCCTGCTCGGCAGCAAACTTCTTGAGCATGAAGTAGTCTTTGGCCGCGTACTTGCCTTTGGGGTGGAAGGGGCATGGCCCGTTCATGACCTTTTGGTAGTCGTTGTTCCGTTGGGGCCACAACCGAGTTCGCTCCATGTTGGCCACCTTATTGTCCGACTTTCGCTTGCGGTTGCCGGTCTTGTTTTGCGATGGCTCGTCGTCGACTTTCGCCTTCTGGTCCTTCTGTCGTGACTCTTTCTTCTCATCGAGGGCCTCTGCGACTACTTCGGCCGAGTCGGCGTATTTGTTTGCCATATCGATGAGAGCCCGGACAGAGGCTGGTGGCTTCCGAGTGAACTTCACGATGAACGGGAGTCCTTTACTCCCTTGCAGAAGGCAGTGATGACGGCTTCGTCCTTGATCATTGAGATCTGGTGGCGCTTCTCGGAGAACCTCTTGATAAATTCGCGTAGAGACTCGTTCTTCTTCTGGTGCAGCTGATATAGATCATGCTCAGAAGACGGCCTCTCGTAGGTCCCTTGAAAGTTAGCGATGAACTGCTCCCTGAGTTCTCCCCAAGAACCGATCGACCGCCTCGAGAGCCCTGTTAGCCATGTCCTCGCTGAGTCGGCCAGGTCGACTGAGAGGTAGTTAGCCATGGCTTTATGGTCACCCCCGGTAGCTCGAATTGCCAGGGTATATACGGTGAGCCAGGACTCGGGGTTGGTTTTACCGTCGTATTTCTCGATCCCCGTAGGCTTGAAGCCCAACGGCCAGTCGACGTCCTGTAGCTCATGGGTGAAAGCTGGAACGCCTTCATCTTCGTGAGGACTCCGGCTCCGACTGCGGCAGTTAAACCACTCGTGGTGAAGACCGAAACACTCATTCTCGTCCTCCAGTTGGCGGCGCTCGTCTTCTTCACGTTGACGGCACCGGGCATTGATGTCGTATCGGAGGTCGCGTTGTAGATGAACTCGGAGGTCTTGGTTGAACCGGCGATCGTACTGGTGACACCGCCGATTGTTGTTGTTAGTGTCGCTGAGTGATGTTTGCCGCGATTCCTCGTGTGGCCGACTAGAGCCAGCAGCCCGGCGTCGTGCTGACGTAGATGATCCTGCCGCCGGAGAACCCAACCGGTTGGTCAGTACAAGTGTGTCGCCCAACTGCTGTTGCTACTGACAGGCAGCAGCTATAATCATCGCCTTGATCTTGGCAATAGTCAGGGTGGCCTGGTGATCAGGCCCGAGCTGGAGCGTGTCCAGCAGGGTTGCGGCGGCCACGACATTCTGTTGTGGCCTGACGAAGACATCGTGGTCGCTGACTTTTGTCTAGAGGATCTATTGCTGAGCGGTTCACCCAGCCTTGCGTAGCTTATCGTTGTGAGCCTCGCAGTCGGCTTCCTCCTGTTGCTGTAGCCAGCGCGCCTCCTCTTGTTGCTCCTCTTGTAGTCGGTGTACCTCTGGTGGAGGAGTTGAAGCCATGAAGACCTCTCGGGGTAGAAGGAAACTCGCCAGACTGGAGTCCGAACTGGTGTTCGAACCGTTATCCAACCTGGAGTCGGAGTCCGAGTAGTTTATTGAAGTAAGAACGACTCTGACCTCCCTGGATCCAATCTGGAGCGGCTCTGAGCCATGTCCAAACTGAACTATGGGGGATCGGGTCTGCCGCATGAAGTGTAGATCTGCAGCGTCGCCGAATCTTCATGGGAAATTGACGATCTCTCCCCTTCCTAGAATAACTCGGGCTGGCTCAAGGCCCAGCGCGAGTCGGACACCAAAGGAGAGAGTTCTCCCGTGGCTCGGCGAAGTAGAAGATTGCTGCGTCAAATTGATGATGGTTGTTGCAGCGTCTTGTGGGCCGACAAGTGCGGCGTCAGCTGGTTCCTCGGCCGGTTGGATTGGATCTGCGTCGACCAAGGTGAGATTGCCGATCTGGTCGGCGACGAAGTCAAGGCTTCCGAAAGTTATTGTGTCTCCGGGGGAGAATTTGTCACCGTCGACTCTGCTTGTTGGATCCATCGAGATTGTTGATGTTGATTTCGCTGAAGCTCCTACCTGGCGCGCCAACTGTCGATGTTTTACACCGGCAATATGAATATGGGGCTACTCGGCAGATGGAAACTCGGTGGATTGCAAAGGAACAGGGAGAGGTTTATACTGGTTCAGGCCCTTGATGTGAGGTAATACCCTACGTCCAGTTGTGGTGTTATTCCTTTGAGGATTTGCGTCACTTCTATGAGCTCGTATCTTGTTCTGCCCTCAGGGGGCGCCCTGCCTCCCCTTATATACTAGGGGACAGGGGTACAAGGAAGGAGTCCCAGCCAAATACGGCCAAGAAATCTCCTCTTAGATATACAATCTACCCGACTAGAACTGTATATTCCTTATTGTACAAGGCAAAGTCTGCTAGGTGCTACTATATCTCTAATTACAAGTCTCGGCCCATCCCCTATCCGAATGGCCCATATGCTTGTGATGAGGTACCCGGGGCCCATGGCCTCCACACTAATCCCCTCTCCCTCTCGTGCGCGGCCCACGGCCTATGGCCGCCGCGTCGCTCTCGCCTCGCCGATAGGTAGGCCCCACCTGTCGGGTCGTCTTCAAGCTCTCACCGAGAGAGTCATGTTCACTCCCGAGCGCCGTCGCCGCAATCCCGGGAAATCCGAGCGCCTCGGCCCCGATCTCGTCTAATCTGTTCAGGGGAAACAGTGCCCCGATCCTCCTTTCCCTTATCCCCAAGAAAAACAGAGCCAATCGTGCACGGTTGAGGAGACCCGAAGCTTCCTAACTCGGATCCATTTCCCTAATCCGTCGCCGCCGCAAATCTTGCCGAACCCAAGCCGGACTCCGCCCCTCTCTACCTTAAATAGCAAGCTAGAGACCCCTAGGAGCTTTTCTGTGCACTAGTTTGAGCCCTAGCCGCCTCTCTGCGTCCTGAGCTCGCTTCGTCACCGCCGCCGAGCCCCGGTCGCACGTCGTCACCGCTCCGGTCGCCGTTGGAGTTCGCCACTGTCACGCCTAGAAATTCACCAGAATTTCCAAAGCTAATTTATGCAATAAATCCTCATCCAGGAATCAACCGAAGTACACAAATTGGCAATTTGATAAACATAACCAAAATAAAATAATAATAAATACTTACAACAAAGGCACTTAGTCCTCACACCGAAGAAAAAGAGCAGCGGAACGGCAACTAGCCTAGCTTCAGCACCAATCCACAGGCAGCTCAACTGGGGTATAAGCCAAACACCAAACTTCTCCTCGCAAAGCTTCACTCTGATGATTGCAATATTGCAAGACTGAGTACCATCTACCGTACTCAACAAGTCACACTATGAAATGCAATGTAATGCAACAGGAATCCAAAGAAAAGGCATAGTATGGCTTATTTGTGTAAAACAGCATTTAAAACATTTGCATTTATAAATATTGAAAAACAGTATAGTTTAATTATTATCAACATTTAACCAATCTCTAAACAGCGCTACAATGCAGTTTAGGCCCAAAACCATAACCCTCCAAACTAGAGCTATCAAGTTTGCACCATTTATCATCATCATTAAGCAGTGTGGGACTAATCATAGAAAACATTGCTATGCCTGCCCATTGACCGCGGGCACGGCTATCTGAATAGTTTTATTCTAGCGAGAGGTGTACCAATTTACTCACAAGACACGATTCCGCACATGTCACCATGCCCCAAAATTCCACCATGGTACCACAAAGGGGGAAACCGTGACAAGGCCTTTCATGCAACTCGCCCAACAGAAAACACCCGCTGAACCACTAGTCTCTGGCAGGAACTAATCAGGCACCCAACAGGAAGATGATTCAACGCCTGAAACATGGACTTGTTTGACGCAGCCATGGTGGTCTTATTGACACAGCCACAACATACCGTGGTGCCTCCTGTTGAACTCGCTACACTATAAGTCCAGCCGTTGCCCATTCTGGCTTGTGGTTAGTACAGTAAATGCTTCGCAACAAGTAGTCTGCGAACCGGTCCTTAGATGTCATGTGCACCGCTAGCAACATTCACAACCCTGATGCTCACAACCCACCATTCGGTCAAGTTTTAGTTATCACATTTAATTGACCGACCACGACCAACCATCGTGTAACAATTGCCATTAAACACTATGGACATGTCCTGAGCTAGAGCTGACATGGCACTGGTGGATTGGGTCTATGGACCAGAAGAATGAGGTGGCTGATGAACTAATGAGGTGGATGCACACGTGGATAAAATACTGAGGTGGAAGTTGCGGGATGGCATGGCGACATGTGCCACTAGGGCTGAGGTGGCTCAGATCTAGGGTTTATGGACTCTAATGACTCTGATTGAACACGGAAGATCTGATGGTCGAGGTTCACCCGACGATCCTCAAGTAGATCTAACGGTTCAATGGCTTCGGATGATCCAACAATGGGAAGAGCTCGAGACCTGCACATGGGGCCCTGTCGTCGGTCATAGAGGAGGAGAGGGACGCCGAGGCCCACATGGCAGTGTCCCACGGCCTAGGCCCACGCGCCATCGTCATAGAGGAGTGGACGGGTCCCGCTTGTCAACATGCCCAGGAGCGGGCGAGTTTGCCCCGCTCAACAGAGCGCGACGCCGGCTCGAGGTGTGTTTGACGACGGTGGCGGCAACCGGCGGCAATGGGAAGGACACGGCGTGACGCCAGCGCGAGGACGTCCCCGGCGAGGGAGCGGGCTGGAGCAGCGGCGGGCGAAGAAGGGCGGCGCCGGTGGGGAGGGAGGTGAGGCCGAAGCCGTTGAAGATGGGGCTGGCCTCGAGACGGCGAGCTTGGCGGCGCGACACGGCAGGGCGGTCTAGATGGGAAGAAGAGGGCGTCGCTGATGGGAACACAGTGCACACCGGCGGCACTGGATCGCGGAGACGGCGACAACGGCTCGTCGGCCGGGACGACGGCACAACGACGACGACAGACGAGATTGAGCAGAGCGGCAACGGTGCGGTTAGGGCGCTCACCGGCGACGGGAGGAGGCGGCGTCCGATGGCTCCCCGACGGTGGTGGATGCAGGATGGGCGGTGGCTAGGGCGAGCAGTGGCTAGGGCGCTGGAGAATTAGGGCGCAGGGGCGACGGCGGGTTTCCTTTAATAGAGAGAGGGAGGAGTCTAGGGCGGCGACGACGCGGTTTCGACAGGGCGACGCCGCAGGGACGGCGGGCCAGGGCCGAAGCGGGACGGCGCCGCAGGCCGGTGGTCCATGGGGCCGAGGGCAGGGCAGGCCGGGGCAGGGAGGGGCGCGGCGTGGTGGCCTGGGCCGGGAGGCTCGGCCGAGGGAGAAGAACAGAAGAAGAAAGAAGAGAGGAGGAAGAAAGGAAAAAGGAGGAGAAAAAAAAGAAAAAGAGGAAAAAGAGAGAAAAAAGGAAAATAAAGAAAGAAAGGAAAAGGGAAACAGAGGTTTTCCGAGAAAATTCCAAATTGCAAAAATGGAAATTTTGGGAGGATTTACGGAATTATGGGATTATTTTAGAATATTAGAAATCGTGGAAACTAGAAAATACAAGAATACGAGGGATTTTGGAACGCCCAAAATCTACGATTATTTTAGGATTCAAAAATTGGAGAATATTCCATGAGAATTAAAATTGGGCACAAACTCTGGAATACTGAGGGTTCGAGTTTATTTTAAAAGGAATAGGATTTTTGAGGAAAATATCGGGGGATTTATTTCAAACGGAGATTGGATTTCAAGGATTCGAGGAGATTTATTTCAATAGGAAAAGGGATATTTGGGAAGGAATTAAGTTGATTTCTAGGAAAGAGGGTTTTTTGAGAATCAAAGAAATATAGGGAATTTTAAGGTTCTGGAATTGGATTTATTCCGAAAACCTCGGATTTGGGATTAAACGGGATTTTTACGGTGTCAGATTTTTCAAGGAATTAGGGATTTGGGGATGACAACCCGAGTCCAGAAAAACGGATAAGATGAAAGGGGTCTGGGCAAAGAACGACCTGTGATTGGGGAAAAGAATTTATCTAAATAATTGCTGAACTTATCTTTGTAATATTAAAATTAATTTTAGAACTCCGAAAAATCCGAGAAAATTTCAGAGAGTGTAATTACACACAGATAAATTATTAAAAATTATTTCGACAATGATTTATTAAAGAAATTTTTATTCCCTATTTTTACTTTGCTTAATTAATTTGCTTTATAATTTAATATAAATTCTAGAAAATCAATATTTAATTAATTATTTAATTCTTGAAAATCGGCTGTGATAGCCACCGCCTCGGTTAGCTTCACCGTAGCCCACGGAAGCTAGGCCGCCGCCCATGGACTACCATAGATCGCCGGAGCACCGTCACCGTCGGGAACCCGAGGAACACCGCCGCTTGGAGCTCGCTACCGGCATCTCTCGTCGCCGTTCACTGCCCGTCTACCCACGGTGAGAATCGCCTTGATCTCCTCTACCCGTTCCCGCCCTCGCCTCGCACCGCCGTGCAGCCAATCGTCGGTGACCCTTGGGTCTAGTGCCGCCACCGTCGTCGTCGTCCCCTGAGCCGCCGAGCACCGACGTGGACGCCGCGTCAGCCACCCGGTCAGCAGCAGGGTCCCGCATCCCAACAGATCTCAGCCGTCGGATCTCCCCAATTAGATCTCGGCCCTTAGATTGTTGGATCAAACCATAGCCGTTGGACTTAAGTTGGTTTAAATCTTAGCCCTCCGATCTATCTTAAACAGTGGTTAAATCTCGGCCGTCCGATCTGATCCCATAAAATCCTAACCGTCGGATCGTCCTGTGAACCTCGGTGGACTCGGTCCACTATGGACCAGAGCCCTCCCTCTCTCTGCCAGTGGGCCCCACTAGTCACCGGGTTCACCCCTCGCTCTCTCCGATGACATCATAATTCCTTTACCCGAATTAAATTAATTCCTTAATGACGCAATAAATTGGATTAATCCTTTTAAATGCTTTTAAAAGGGTTTAAACTTCAAAAATTCATAACTAATTCATCCGAACTCCATTTGGGTGATTCAACTTGCAAAATTCTTTAAAAATCAAGATCTACCCATTAAAAATATAATATGGTACTGTTCATATGTGTTGATGTACTGTTTTGTTCGTTTTGTTTATTACCTTTAGCCGCCGATGCTCCAGAGGAGTCATAGTTTCTCGAGGAGAGTTCCGAGGCCTGTGAGGAGCAGTAAGGCAAGTCACACAGATTCCTCAGCACCTTTGTTCGTTCAACCAGAGGCTCCACGGTGTAGTGTAGCTGTTTCATAAGACCACCATGGCTGCATCAATAAGTCCATGTCTTGGGCGTTGGGCCGTCTCCCTGTCGAGGAACCTGATCAACCCTACCGGAAACTGGTAGTCCAGCGGGTGGCTCTCTTGTTGTGCAGGTTACACGGAGAGTCTTGTCACAATTCCTTTCTGAGATACCGTGGTGGTATTAAGGCGCATAGTGATGTGTTGTGGAGTTGTGTCTTGTGAGTAAATTGGTACACCTCTGGCCAGAGTAAAACTACTCGAATAGCCGTGCCCATGGTTAAGGGTGAGCCTAGCAATGTTTTTTGTGATTAGTCCTATATTATCTCAATTTGGCTATTAAATGATGAATCATGTTTAGCTCCAGGTGGGAGTATTCGGGTCTATATTGTTTCGGAGAATAGTATAGTGTTGATGAATACTGCTTAAATATTGACGTTTATACTACTCTCTTAAATGCTTATTTAAATACTATTTATGCAAATTGAGCCCTATTATGCCATCCTTTGTTACCTTGTGCATTTGCATACTTGCTGTGTGGCTTGCGGAGTATTTCATGTACTCACCTTGCAATCAACAATCATCATTCAGATGAGTACTTCAGCAAGGAGGACTACTTGGAGGATTGAGTGGGAGCCTGGTCAAGTTCGTGAAGTGGGTTTCATCACGTCGTTTTAGTATATTTTCCACTGTTAGAACTTTATTATTTTTGAGAGGTACCATTCGCCTCTGTAATAAATATTTTCGATATGTAAACAATTACTTTGATTGTCAACTTTGTCATATGTGCCTTGGTTGATTCCTAGATGAGGATTTACACATAATAAAACTCCAGAATTTTTAGATGAAAATTCTGGAAGTGACAGGAGTCGAGCGGGGACACATCGGTCGTCGGCACAGAGCGGTGATGGCGGCGTCCTGGCGGTCGGCAACCGAGCGGGAAACGTCGGTATCCGAGGCATGGCGAGCTAGGTTTGAATCGGCGACGGGCGGATTTGATCGAGTGAGAGAGAGGTAGGAGTGGAGTAGGGAGAGACCGAGAGAGAAGAGGAACAGGAGAGGAGGACTCCCGTTAACACGAGATCCCAACGCGTGGAGGGGGCGGCACACGTGTCAGCGCCAAGGGATGAGAAGCTCGGTACTAGGCCGGGGGGAGGAAGAGCACAGGAATGGGCGGAGAAGATTATTGCCAAGTCGAACACCGAAAGAAAGAGTTGTTCTAAGACTCGGGCATGTTGAAGATTGCCACAGCATATTCACAAGGATTACTGCAGCGTCACGTGGGCCAACCGGCGCAGAGTCGGCTTGGTCCCTGGCCGATCGGATCGGATCCGAGTCGGACTAGGTGAGGTTGCCGAATTCGTCAGCGATGAAGTCAAGGCTCCCGAAGGTGATTGTTTGCCCAGGGAAGAAGTTTATGCCATCAACTCCGGTGATTGGATCCATCAGGTTTGTTGAAGATGATCTCGCTGATGCCCCTACCTGGCGCACCAACTGTCAATGTTTTGTATCGGCAATAAGAATATGGGGCTACTCGTGAGACCTAAACTTGATGGACTGCAAAGAAACACAAAACAATTTATATTGGTTCAAGCCTTCGAGATGAGGTAATACCCTACGTCCAGTTGTTTTGTATTGCCTTTGAAATTTCTCTGGTGAGATTGTAATAGTTCTTCCGCCCTCAAGGGGCGTCCTGCCTCTCCTTATACACCGAGGGACGGGGTTACAGAGTAGGAATCCCAGTCGGACTCCGACCAGGGGATTTCCTTTTAGGAATACACGTGCTTGACTAGTATTATATACTTTCCTTGTCGTATAAGGTAATGTATGCCGAGTTCTATTGTATCTCTAATTACAAGGTTAGGCTCATCCTCTATCCGAGTGGCCCATATGCTTCTCATGAGGTACCGAGGCCCATAGCCTCCATAGTTGGGTACCTCGGTACTCACCTCTTGCATAAAATGTGGTTCAGAGGATCAATTCTTCGCTGTGGAAGCGCAGGAAGGAGAAGATTTCTTCGTTGACGAGGAGTTTTAGGTCTAGTTCTAGGTCGGCCTACTCTCAGGCGTGCCTGTGGTGGTCTGTTGGCTTTTGTGAATGGATCTTTTGCTTGTAGGCTAGGTGTGTGTTGTAAATTTGGCCCGTCGCCCCTAAAATGTGTCGTATTATGCTTTATGTAATATATTTTGTGTAAAACCTAATGTTATGTAATTGAAGCAGTTCTGTGTATCAATTTGTGCGCGATCGAAATCCTGGACGATCGTGGGTGGTTTCGGGATACCATACTCAAAACGGGTATCCCCACAGGGACGTGGCGGACGATAATGATGGAGAGATCTAGATAGCGGTTGACGTCGTAGCTATTGACAAGGAGCGCGATGACCTGCTTCATGGCGCTGACCATGGCAGCGGCATCGCCCCACAGGAGGTCAGCCTCAATCCCGATGGCCATGCGCACATCGAAGTGCACCAAGAAGGGGCAAGGCTTCTCATCCGTGGCCGCTACGCTACCGTGGGTGGGAGAGTCCCGTCGATCCGGGTCTAGACCTTGATCTGCCAGAGGAAGATGAAGGCACGAGAGGCAGGCACGGGCAATTCAGTTAGCCCTAAATAAGACGAGCTGGGCTGTACGAATGCCATTTGCAACTTGCAAGGGCATGGGCCGGTGGGAGTAGGAAAGGGGGTGGAGGTACGGCTGCCAAGTAGGCTGAGGCCGAATTCGGTCCAAATAGCTAGACGATTTTAAAAATAGTTCTCGATTTTATAAATGCATGGACATTAGCTACTGTACCTTCAGTTGTTTAATTGTTGGAAAAAGTTCACTTTTCAACCTTAAACTCTGGCCCGTGTCTAGTTTTCAACCCTCAGCTCTAAAAATCATTCACTTTCCAACCCTTGACTATGAAAACAGTTCACAGTTCTGCCTTGGTCAGAATTTTAGGTGGTTTTGTGCGACTGAATTATATCTTATGTATCAAAGATCAGTAAATGACTTACATAATTTCTAACAAAAATCTCACTTATACTAATGAAGTGTTTAACCCTATCTTGTCTATCAAATTTTAGTTTAATAACATCTTCTCCAAAAGCTCACTCTATAGTCATTTCCAAATTGAAATTTTGCAATCTTAGCACTAGCTTTTGGAGCACTTTGCAAAGGGATTCTGGAAACCTTTCCAGACATTTTGGTATCAACCTATGGTAATTAATAGGAGGTTTTAAACATATCTTTTCCCAGAAGTTCCATTTTTCAAAAGCTTTCATATCCTATAGAGCAAAGGAAGAGGTTTAAAACCAAAATAGTTCTTAGGGAGAGACAAGAGTAAGAGTTTTATAGGCTTTCACAAATAGCTTGTAGCTGAGAATAAAGTTCTCAAAATACTTTTAGAAAATGCTAAACTAACGGCCATTTTAAATGGGTCCTATAGTCATTCTTGGCTCTGATACTAAAACTGTTAGGCACCCCGAAATTTATAATGTATGTTATCGCTAGCTATGTCAACACGAACTATCTAGTTATGTGGGGTCTCAATAAACTCCAAATAAATATGGTAACCACTCAACCTCATCACATACTGGACACCGTTAGTTATAGGCACAATACAAACTCAGAGCACCTGGCTCAAAATAAAGGAGATACTCACCAGGATAGCCATCACAAGTCTTCCCCGAAGTATGCTTAGCATCCACTTGATGGCGATGACCAAAAACACATAATACAGATGACTCGATCTACAAAAGGCTATCCCGCAAATATTTTAATGTTCACAAGCCCATTACTTGTGCTAACCTAGTCCCCAGAAAGATGATTAGCCTCACACCTTCCTCTCAAGCAATTGTTATCACAAGGTAAATAAGGCAACTACATACAACGTAGACTTAGATACAATGGTTACATAGGCCAACTGGCCAAATATACGTAGCGGTTCACGATGTGCTTGTCTACCCTCCCACATGCAACCAGGTAGGGGTAACCCCTTGCTTGAACCTTCCATGCACAAAAACAATGACACCCTCTGCACACAATTCAAGCAAAGCACTTCACCACCTGCAACAAATTTTTAAAACAACATGTAATAGAAGCAAGAATTAATAATTAATATACTGGCAATACCAAACCTACAATACATGCAAGCTTAAGTCAAAAGGTGCTATTTGTGATCTCATTTTCAGCCACAAAGCAAGTTTTAGTTTACAATATTTTGCAACGGTACTTTTCAAAGCATTTAAAACATGTACATAGAATAAATTGCAGTAATAACATCATAATATCATGCTTGCTGCCCTCCATGGCAGCAAGCCATCATTTTCATCCTCCAATACTCATAAAGTAGATAAACAATCCATTCCAAGTCCCAATTTCACAAACAAATTTATGAAAATAAAATTATGCTCATGATACTTCACTATATCGCCCATGACCATGAGCACGCTAAATGATTACTTTTGATTCTGCAGAGTCTGTACAGCTTTACCCACATGATGTGATAGAAGCCAAAAGGCTACACCCTAGGTTGTTCGGTATTCGTCTGTACCCCACACTCTACACGTTGAGTGCGGCTTAGAGGTCACAACGTAGCCATTAGATTGCTTAAAGCCTAGCCTTGCATTAGTGACAACAAGTGTGAATCCATCCTAGGTTGCGCCCTAGAGCACTTTAGGTGGCGGGCCCATCCTTAAACATAACACTGAGGCGGCAAACAATTGTTTCCCCACAAGGCACTATATTGTTGTATTGGACACATTTAGACGCCCATCCACTAGGTGGTAAATCCATTCCTCACAAACACATGGGTAGCTCCTATGAGTTAACACAATACAACACAATAACTCATACTATCCAGCCTACCAAAATACAAAGCTAGACATTAAACAACTTAATAAGTTAAGGCCATCCCATACTAGCACATGTGGTTGCACAGTAAACAATAGTTGATAACATTGAGTTCGGTACTTAATTGACTCAGGCGAACACTCCTATGATCTTCCATTGGACGGATAATCAGGCTGTATATTGAGAATTTCTATGCGTTGGAGAAAGGCAAGTTATTATCCCTCCTCTTCACCATATTGATCTTATATCTCTAAATCTTTATTATCCTATGCACTAGTCATACATGCTTTTGAATATCTTATACTTCGTGCATAACTTGCACATAGAAAACCAGATATATGCTAGTTTTGCTTAGCCCTGCTTAATTTAGGTTATGCATAGAATAAAATGAACTTAGATTAAGGTAGTACGTTGGAAATGGTTGTTCTGGGTTGGCTAGTACTGTCTTAATCGGCATAAGGATATGTGAAGAACGAGTTGAGTACGACCACAATTCTTGAATGGGTTTAGACCTAGCTGATTAAGTAATCTAGCAAAGGTGATACCTTTGTATAGTGGTTCATTGGGAAATTGAGGCCTTGTTGAAGGGAGATTGGAATTGCCATGAAGGACAATTATGATTTACCTTATGTAGGTAAATGTTTATTTGGGCTCAATTGTGATTATGTGATTTTATGGAAACCCAGGTTGAGATAACGTGGTGTTATACAACCAGTTCTTCTCAGATCTCGGGAACATTAGAACTTCTCTCGCTGCTGATAACGCATGTTCAAAGCGCATGAGGGCTAGAGTTCATGGAACAGGTACCACTAATGTTAGAGAACTGAAAAGCTAGCCATGACAAGGCTAATTTGTTTGGCATGTCATGGATTGCGGGTAAAGCGTACATCTACTGCAATATGAGTATTTCAATTTATTTGAATAGCAACGCTCGCGGTTATATGAGCACCAGGACTCATAAGGTCACTTGGCTAGAAACTTAATTGTTTATAAAGGATAATATTGAATTATATTGCATTTCAAACATATTAGGTTCAATATTCTTACAAATTGGCTTTATGCAAATAACCCTACCCCTACCTTTGATATTATTATTTCATGCATCATTTATCAATATAATAACTTGCTAAGGCTATGTTTGGCTGGGCTTATTGCCCTGGCTTCTTTTTTTCGTTTCCCGCGCGCACGCTTCCCAAAACGATCAATGGTGTGTTTTTTGCAAAAATTTTCTATATGAAAGTAACTCTAAAAAAGCAAATAGATCCATTTTTCAACTTTTTAATAGTAAATACTTAATTAATCATGTACTAATGATGTTTCTCGTTTTACGTGTGGCTTATTTAAGCCACTCAATAAGCCCATAAAGAACAGGGCCTAAGTATGTTGTACTCACTCTTGCTTTATTTCTCCAGAGTTCTCCCATATGGTTTCGATCTTGGAGAAGCTGGTGTTCAATCACACATGTTTAGTGTTGTTCAGAATCGATTTTAGGTTCTGAACAAATAGAAGGTTTAATCCTATCAGTCAAAAACAATAGAGTTTGTCCATTCTATAGCTTCTGTTGTATAGTTAGCCACAAACCTTGTAAATCTTTTATATTTTATGTAAAAGTCAAACCGTTGAGACTATATTCAAATGTATGCGATGAAGATCCAACCTTTGGCCGTGTGTATCAATATACTGATCTTGGGGTTGATACAATATATACGATAGGTTTCTAGTTCTTAAATCCAGGGGTCGATAATATATTTGATCAGTAATATTTAGCACAAAATCACAGAGTTATGTTATTCCATAGTGTTTTCACATATTTATCATGGGTGGTTTGGTTACAAGGAGACTACGAAGATCACATCACTAGTTTAAATATTCAATTGGAATTTAGAGTGTTGACTGAGTTGACTATATATACTAATTCAGGTATTGAACTGTCCTTCGGAAATTATAACTCCTTTCGTGGAGGCGCTTGTTCTATGTAGGGTCTAAGTTATCGTTTGTATGTTTTTCTTTCATGCAACATGATTAGTTGTTCATGTTTAACTCTTCAAATGATGTTGGTATATTTGATAGTGTCAAAACATCTATTTAGAATTTATTTGTCATCGTGGTAATAAATCTTGTTTTGATGAAATTTCATTTTCCCCTCACATTTCAGTTATATCTTTCATAATTACTCGGTGCATTGTTTGAGATCGTAGACACTTGATCTATTATCTGCGCTTACGCTCTATTTTGATTTCCCCTAATGTCTTAAAGGAAAATTCTCAAAATACTCTTCATTTTCTTATGAGCAAATACCTTTCCACATTTATATTCTATGAATAATTGGTTTTTGACATGCGGGTCCACATGCGGTGAGAGGAAATTATGCTAATGATCCCCAAGCTAGCGAGAGGAATCCTTTTTAAACAATTAGAAATTTATACATATTACTAATTCAGATTACATTTTTCTTAAATCATACTCTCTCTCTTTTTTTTAAATAGATGACATCGCTGCCTTTTGACACGGTGTTGACTATTCGTCTTATTTTAAAAAAATATAGTTTATTTTGTTATGACTTGCTTTATCATTAAAGAAACTTTAAGCATGACCCATATTTTTACATATTTACACTAATTTTTTAAACAAGACGAATGGTCAAACATCACGATAAAAATCAACAGCGTCATTTATTAAAAAAACAGAGATAGTACATACAAACAACTATTATTTTCACTACATCATATATATATAATATATTACATATTAATATTAAAAGTACTAATTGTCCCTAATTAACTACTAAGTTCTAATGACCGACGGTAAACGGTTACGGTTACAGCCACGGTTGTCACAGTAAGGTGAACCTCCTTGGAGAAATGCCCCGCACCACCGTTACCTCTCCACGCATCTCTACCCTCCCCATTCTCCGCACGGAATATCGCCGCCGGCGGCCGCCGCTGAACCCTAGGCTGGCGCCCGCCCACCATGTCGCACTCGAACCCGCACGGCGACACCATCCCGCTCCATCCTTCGTCGGCGCAGTCCGACATGGACGAGATCGAGAGCCTCATCCAAGCGGCCGCGGTGCTCCCCGCGCGACCGCCGTCGCCTCCGCGCGCCTCGATCCCCGTCTCCAGCTCGCCTCCCTTGCTGCCTCCAGCCGGCTCCAAGCCGCCGCCGCCGCAGCTCCCTACGTTCTCCTCCTCTGTGGCGTCGTCGTCCTCTCCGCCGCTCCCCTCTGACTCCGTCTCCGTACCCATCGCCGCCGACGGGTTCGGCCCCGCTGCCAACACGCTCACCGAGCCTGTCTGGGACACCGTCAAGCGCGACCTCTCTCGCATCATCAGCAACCTCAAGCTTGTCGTCTTCCCAAATCCTTTCCGCGAGGACCCGGGGAAGGCGCTGCGCGACTGGGATCTCTGGGGTCCCTTCTTCTTCATTGTCTTCCTAGGCCTCACCCTCTCCTGGACCGCCTCCGTCAAGAAGGTACCCACAGCATCTGGGCAATTGTTATTTCTGCATTCGTTCGGTTATGTGAAATCCAAGTTCTCTCCATATTCAATTAGATTTAGTTGGTTTGCAACTCTTCAATCTCAAAACCTAGAATGCTATGTAAACCCTTCGAGCACTTGAATCACCAAACTGACATTTATCAGATGAAAATACACCTGACTATCCGTTGAATGATCCAATAATTGTTTATGACCATGCATTACTAATTACTTGAGAAATTGGAGCATCCTCCTATAATTTTTTATGCCTCACTACCCTAATGCTTGCATGCTTATTCTGACGCATGCCATGCGTTACTAATTACTTGGGAGAAATTGGAGCATCCTCCTATAATTTTTATGCCTCGTTACCCTAATGCATGCTTCTTCTGAGGCATGCCATGCGTTACTAATTACTTGGAGAAATTGGAGCATCCTCCTATAATTTTTTATGCCTCGTTACCCTAATGCATGTTTACTTCTTCTGAGGCAGCCATGTGGAATTCTGGATGCAATGATCTCTCTTTTAAGCATTCTGTCTGTCATGAAGGTTAAGAAAGGGGTACATGTAATACTTATTAGATGCATGTGTAATGTGTATGGTTGTGTTGTTTTCTATTCAAATTGGTAATGGAATGCTAGCTTGCTCTCTGAAGAAGTTAAATTCCAGCATCTTTAGTGTGATGATAAAAGGCTGGAATGGTATACATTTTACATAGTTGCTACAAACTCGTTTTACATGAAAAAAAAAAGTTAAATTGGCAAGCACATTTTGTATGCATCAGTTTGCATAGGAGAGATCAATAATCACCTCCATTATGAGACTAAGATCTTAACTTGACTATTGAAGTCCTGAGATGCAACTCAAATCTAGCAGGGCCATTCCTCAGGGTGGGCGAGAGGGGCGGGTGCCTAGCCCCAGGGTACTTAGGGTCCCATAATCAGTATATATATCCCTATACATAAATATATATTATGTTAAACTAATATATAGGTCCGTCAATCAACTGTTCCATCAAAATCAGTCATTGCCTATATCTCAACAAGTTACGAAATACACGTACAATATCAACTAATCAATTTGGATCTTAATATTTTTTCTCTAAAATGAATAATATGTATGTCTCTTAGTCTTTCTTAAGTGCTAGGTAGCTGCATGCCATTAATATGATAGAGAGCCAATTTCAAGCCTACTTTGAAACAAAGGATAGTTTTCTACTACTTGCCTATAGTTTATTTATAACAGATCTATTTCTAATTCCATCATGAAAATCATTGACATTATGCATTTTTCAATATTTACTATTAGATTGATTCATTTCTTAATATTATTTCCACACAATAATTATACAATTGAAAATGAGAGTACCTAAGAGCATTTGTTATCGGTCTTCGAAAAAATGTATCTTGACATTAGTATTTTTCAATTTTAGCTTAATTCATTGTTTTGTAAAAAGTAAAGAGAAGAAAGCTTAACCTGAAATTTAGTCAGCAAGCAAAAAATCTTTTCGTGAGAATATTTTCTATAGAATACTGGATTAAGAATTACATAGAATTAAAATAGATGTAATTTAGTATTTATTAAATAGGGGCCCTAAGATTTTTTTCTCGCCTAGGGCCCCCGAAATATCAGGAATGGCCCTGAAATCTAGTTTGCCTAACCAAATTTGATGAGTGTAGACTGTAGAGTAAAAAAAATGATTCCATTTATGTCAGTAGCGAGCACTATCCAGTATCCACTATCCAGGCCACTATGTGCTATTAATAGTTTATATCCTAACGATTCCTGATCTATGAATATCTTCTCCGTATATGCATCCAGGACTGTAATACAATGTCCGCACTCTGCACTGAAACCATTCATAGTCTGAAGCATAGTCTGAAGAACCATAACAAATATACATTTAAGTTTGCTTCCCGGAAAGATGCCTAGCCTGTTTAGGTGTGCCCACTAACCTGCTTAGACAGTGCCCGTGCCTAGCAAGCCAATTTGGCAAAAATTGCTGCGGCAGGATATTTCCTAGTGCTTTGGCACATCTAGGACAACTTTGGAACACTGGAAGAAAGTAGTGGGACTGCTCTGGACTCTTATTTTCACATAGCCTTTCCAACCTTGTGCATAAGTATCATCATTTTTGCTGTGGGTATTTAAAGTGTGAGTTTACAAACAGTATGAGAGGGATGGCTATTGAAAATTTGTGGATGTGTCAGTAAGGACCATTGTTACTAACTTGACCATTTGAATGCTCTTTGCATTATTCCATGGGTAACAAAGAGAAAACACCCCTATTAGGATGAAGTATTTTCCTTTTATTACAGCACTTTGTAGTTTTAGGTGTTCTTATTAGAGTTTTAATGTATTTCCTGCTGTAAAATTGTGGATGCAGCAATAAGGACCATTTTTAGTAGGTTGAGCATTTGAACTCTTGTGCAAAGTTTCATGGATAACACAGAGAAAGCACACCCATTAGAAGGAAGTAATTTCCTTTTACTCTACAGTTTGTAGTTTGTAGATGTTCCCCTTAGAGATTTAATATATTTGCCAGTATTCCAGGATATTCAATAGTTCAATTTCCTCAGATTGCTGTTTTACTTCTTTGGCATGACATGATATATCACGTGATGATTCTGATGATGTGCTTTTGTTTTTTGTAGTCTGAAGTATTTGCTGTTGCTTTTGCTGTACTAGCTGTTGGCGCTATAATTCTCACACTGAATGTGCTGCTCCTGGTATTTTTACTCCCTCATCTGCTTGCTTGGGAATTCTCAAATCCATGTGTAACCAGCTGATATGTTTTTTTTTCTTGGCAATAACTACAATATTCCGTTGCAGGGTGGGCACATCAACTTCTTTCAAAGTTTAAGTCTTCTTGGATACTGCCTGTTCCCCTTGGATGTTGGAGCTTTGATCTGCATGCTAAAGGATAATGCAATACTAAAGATCGTTGCGGTAGTGGTTACATTAGCGTGGAGCTCCTGGGCAGCATATCCATTTATGAGCGCTGCTGTTAACCCAAGGAGAAAGGCGTTGGCGCTGTATCCTGTTTTCCTCATGTACGTTTCTGTTGGGTTCCTCATCATCGCAATAGATTAAAGGCGGAATAATCGTTATGCTAATAATCCGGAGTTTTGTTTCCTTTTTAACCATCAGTATTCATACAGAATTAATTACACATTCCTATTGTCATTGTTGCTGACTTAGTTTGAGCTATGTTTTTTCCCTTCTTCTATAAGCAGAATTTGTAAGGCTGTAGAATGTAGTAGAAAATGGTACATGTTGTAAAGACACCTTAATGTTTTTCCACAATCTAGATAATTTGTAGACTGCTGAATGGGCTTGTGCTCCATCCTCTGGTACTACCATCTCTGCCGTGCTGCGATGGTTCTGTTATACTGTACATGTATTCTGGTTAGCAGTTTGCTAGCAAGTATAGCACCTGAAAACAGCAGTACTGCCTAGGTAGTGCACATAAGTGCTTCCTGGAAGTTTTGATTGATGCATCTGGATCATTGCATATTGGGTCAAAATGCCCAGTCTGTCAAATCCTATTTCTGCCACTTTTACCAAGATGAAACAGCCGCTCAAATCGCCGCCACAGGCTACAGTTGTGAACGAATTGATTGGTCGCATATGAGTTGATGCACTATTTCTAGGTCACTGGGCAAATGATGTAAACTTCTTGTCGTCTCCACTCTGCAGACAGGCTTTTTATAAGCCCTTTTTGAAACTGCTAAATTGTCTTTTGTAAAAATCTTATATATTTTTTTAAAAAAATCAAATAAATTTATTTTTTAAATTTATAAAAGTTAATACTTAATTACGTTAATGATTCGTCTCGTTACGCGTGTTGCTTATAAGCTTCAGTTAGAAGCTAATAGGCGTATAGCAGAGACGAGCAAGATACGTATATACACAGTATCACGCACCACTGATCCCAAGTGAAAGTGCTCTAGTTTAATACACGGGCGACGCGTCAAATGGATCATATACAGTACACGATTATGACAAATACTTTAACCTCGGAGACTTAAGACCTATTCGTTCGCCGTCACTGCGAACCGAAATCTCTCCGTTCAAAAGGTCAATGTATTCTATTACGTGCTTCTCCGTCCATCGCTCGCAGCCGACACAGTACGCATCCTAATCAAATCCGTTACTACGATTGCTTCGGTAATCCTCTAGTTTTCAATGAAATTGAATATGTAAGAATTCGGACTCGACGAATTCCGTTGAATTCGTGATGTTTTTACAGGCTTATGGAGTCAAGGTTTTTAGAGAGTTGTTGCCAATATAAATACTAAACTTAGCCAAGACAAATACTGAACTAATACAAGGAGTCCCAAGTATAAGCTAAAACGAGGAAGGCAAGGCACACGACGAGTCGTCTCCTTCCTGCCACCTTCCAAGTCTTTCCTTGGCACCTCACCTCCCTGATCGATCGATCTAGCTCCCGCAACGCGGCGGAGTCCTATATTTAAGCTTCTTGGCTGGCCACGCCACGCCATCCACTGGTCGGTGGTGATCCTCAAGGCTATTTCTTGTGGTCGCCGTAGTTCGTCTCTCTATCCGGTATCGGGCATGTTCTTGGAGGTTGATGCCATGGCCGGCGCGACGGAGTTGGACATGGAGGCGGCGGAGCAGCTCATCCAGCTGAGCGGTTGCTGCAGCGGCGGCGGCGGCGAGTCGGAGAGCAGGAGCGCGGACAGCGTGAGCAAGAAGAGCTGCAAGAAGGCGGCGGACGTCGGCCGCAAGGAGGGAGATAAGGAGGCGGCCGTGGAGAGCTGTAGCAGAAAGAGAGCTGCGCCCGCCGGGGAGGAGGAGGGCGACATCGACGATGTGGTCATCGGCGGGGAGGCGAGGAGGAGGCCGAGGTTCCGGTCGCTGGCGGCGGTATACAGGGAGACAACGAGGAGACCGAGCGACGACGTCGTCGTCGGGTGCGGCCGCGGCGGGGCGGCCGAAGAGGACGGCGAGAGGACGACGATGAAGAGGGCGGCGAACGACGCGGCGGCCGGCAAGGGAAGGTGATCGAGCCGCACAAGTAGCCATACGTAGCATGTACGTCGCTCGAGCGCGCATCATTGATCACTACTGCATCGATCAAATTCATGGAGCTAGCCATGGATCGAGTCGTTAGAAGGTATGCACAATTCAAGACTGTAGATTTCTAGTAGTAGATAGCAATCGGTTTTTGTAAAAATGGATGCTAGCTAATGCTCTACGGTCTAGAAATCGGTTAATTTGCTTCTTGCAATGAAAAGATCATCGCCGATCTTAATCTGCATATCGCATTCATAAATCTCGTTTTCTGGGCAATGCAAGGGATAACTTGCCTTATAGGCACGAACTAATTACAAAGTTCATGCTTGCAATAATGCGACGTTCAAGCTACATCGAGTTTAATCGAATCCTTGATCGTGGATTAATTTAGTAGATCGATTCTAGCTCCCGGCTTTGATCTGCAGAAACTCACAAAAGAGGGGAAAGATAGAGGCCATAATAAGCTAGGCAGACACGACTTTCCGGGTTGAACGGGACGTGCACGACATGCACTTTGTTCAATCGGGCCCTCCTATTTGGCGCGCGCGCGCTAGAAATAAAAGTAGCGCATACCTTATCTGTTTATCCATCCAGATCGTTTCCCACTTCTTCGTCTTCCATCGTTCCTGTCGCTGTGGCTTTCCCAGCGAGCCACCGCCGGTCCCTCCTTCCCTGTACCTGCTCCTAGCAAGGCACCGGCTAGCGTACTCTCTTGGTGAGACACCAACGAGATCGGGGCTCTTCTTCTCCCTCCTCCCTCCTTCCTGGTGTGCTGCTCCCTCTATCGGTCTTCCTCCTCCATAGCACGACGTCAGCGAGCTTGGGATCCCCTTCTTCCTCCTTCGGCGTGCCACTCCTGGTACTCGTCTTACTCCTCAAAGCAAGACGCTGATGAACTCGGGATCCTCTTCTTCCTCCTTCAGCGTGCCGCTTCCCCTACCCATTTCCTCCTCCACGGCAGGGCACCGGTGGGCTCAGGATCTGCTTCTTCCTCCTCCGGTCGGATCCCTATTTTAGCTGACATTTTTGAAATTGGAATAATTTTGATTGAAAGTTCACTGATTTGGGTATGAAGTTTGGAGATTTTAGTTGAAAATTTCGGCCTTTTGAATCAAAAGTTCTGATATTTTTGGTTGAAAGTTTTTAATTTTGAATCAAAAGTTTTGTGCTTTGAATTGAAAGTTTTAGTCCACAACTGGAAGGTTCCAGATTGTGAATCGAAAGTTTTGCAATTTTCAATTGAAAGTTTTTTTTAGATTTTTAGTTGGAAGTTTCATACTTTTAGATTGAATGTTTTGCAATCGAGTTGAAAGTTTCATGCCGCCAATAGAAAATTAAGATTTTGGATGGAAAGGGAAAGGATTTCGCAGGGGGATCTAGAGTCCGTCCTCCACACGGTTTGTCGGTCGCTCTCGCCTCCGAGCTCTGGAGGTCCAACTTATGCGAGCGCGACTTGCTCTGCACGCGCACGTGCGCGTACTAGCTTCCCTGTGTTCAATCACAGACATATAAATACACACGCACACATGCGTGCTATGCGAGCACACGGCAGAAGTTTGAACCTAATCGATTTGATTTGTTCCGTCAGCACTCAAAGTGTGTTATGATCTTTACATAAAAGAGATGTGTTAATTTTAGAGTAGAGAAAAGTGGGGATTGAACACTTGATCTATTGACTTAATTAGGCCCAAAGGAAATTTACATTGTGTATAATAGATGCGAAAAGGCTAAAAGACCCATGACACATATACCCTTAACACCCTCATTCAAATGCAACAGGGTGAATTGCGGATGCGGAGCGGCTAGCTCGCGTTCGCTGACTGCTTAAGTCGCGCGCGTGGCCGGCAGCCGTACCCCTATTAGCATAGATTTCAGTTGAAAGTTTCGAAAATCTAATTAAAAGTTTTAAATTTTGGGTTGAAAATTTTCAAAATTTGAGTAGATTTTTTAAAATTCTCAGTTGATAGTCTTTAAATTTGAGTTGAAGGTTTTAAAATTGAATTGAAAGTTTCAAAATTAGAGATGAAAGTTTCAAATTATTAGTATAAAGTTTACTCAATTTTTCAATATTTTATTTTTTCAACGATATTTTTTTAATTATTTTTAACCTGTCCAATAATCCCAGCCCGTGCGTGCGTAGCAACTTTTCCGTTGCAGATGACACTTACGGCTTGTGCATTGTGGTGAATTGCTTTCTCTTGTAAGGTGATGTCAATGTTCTCCTCCAGAATATCAATACTCGCGCACATAATTTTCCACAGGCTAGGATGCAAAGAGGTTAAACGTAATTTTATTTTGTGCCTCCAAGCGGTATAGAATGTCCTATCAAATCAAGGGGCATGCCTGGAAGGCATGAAGATGCAATTGTTGGAAGAGTTAAGCCTTGAGTAATCAAAGTCGATGGAGACTCCCTTCCTTCCGTTTGACAAATTGCCCTTGATTGAGGAAGTCTCCACTTCTTCGAACTCATCCTGCCTTGGCAGATCACTTTTCTTGGTTAGATCATCTATCTTGGTTGGTTCCCTCATTTTAATTAAATCAACTTCTTCACTTTCTCACGACAACTTGATTTCTCCAAGCGGTGAAGCCTTATTCGGAGATTAGGCTTTTCATACCAATTGAAAGGATCTTGATGTCACCTCGAGGGGGGTGAATAGGGGTTTCCTAAAAATACATCACGGTGGGTCAGTTTAGGAGCCAGAACTTCCAGTCGGATCAGGAAGTTCAAGTCAAATTACTAGATGTTTTAGTCAATCAAGAAAAAACCCACGAAGGGGAAACCTCAACAAGCACTATTTGTACAAGGTAGAACAACAACAAGGTATGAAAACTGGTAGCCAAACAGAGCACAAGCTAACACAACTAGGTTCACAACAAGATCAACAACACAAGAACAAAACAGTCAAAAGAGAGAGAGGGAGACAACCGATTTTTCACCGAACTTCGGATCCAACGATCCTACGTCTCCGTTAAGGAACTCTAAAGAGCTGGGTTTCGTTCAACCCTAGTCCTCACCAAGCGACCACAAAGATCGAGCTTGGTTCTCATCCTATTTACCCCTTTTTCTTGCATAGGCAGAGCAAAACATTCACAAACTTTTTTGGACTATCGACAATCAGCCAGATGCTCACGGGCGACGTCTAGCCGTCTAGGAGGAAATCCTCCAAGAGTAACAAACGTGGTGTAGAACGAGCTCCATACCAACTCGAGTGCCCAAGAGTGAATCCCTAGCCTCACATGCACTCATTCCTAGATCCTCTCTAATCCCAACCCACTTGATGCACTAGAGGCACTACATAGAAGGAGAAGAGAGAAGAGCTCTAGTAAGCTATGAACTAAGGCTCAGTTTTGGGGAACAACCAACCTCTCAAAAGTGGGGGAGAGGGAGTTCAATACTAGAGCCCCTTGTCAACTAGCCGTTAGACACATATTTGAAGACTGGAACTTCTGATCCCTGGGCCACGGAACTTCCGATCTGCACTTATGGCTAGACAAAGAGGCTAGACCAAAAACTTCAGGTGGGTACTGGAACTTTCGGTTAGCACTCTCTGCTAGACAGAGAGCCTTGATCGGAACTGTTGGTCCACTGACTAGAACTACCAGTTAGTCCTCTCGGCCAAATAGAGAGCTCTGGCCGGAGGATCCAGCCCCTATTCCATAACTTCTGGGCCACCACAGACTTGAACCAAATTTTAACCCGGTGCCCGTGTTGTGCAACATGTCTCTCATCTAAAGATGAAAGGTGATTTGGCACTCGAGATGACACAGAGAGCATCTGCATGCGTCTCCCTTGATAGTATGGTTTGCCTATGACTCAAATTCAAAATAAAAAACAATTTAAATTCTTCAAGTCCGCACTTAGTCATTTCTTTATTTTGTAGGTGATACGGTATGGATAGCCCATGCTAATGATGCGGAGGTAAAATTTGTAAATGCACAAACATATGTTTTGACAAGTGCATGTGCAATATTTACTTTCGATCCAGGAGGTACACATGCAAATGTAAGCACATGCATGGAATAGATGGATGTTACTCAAAATCCGAAGTCCAAGGAAATTAGTTAAGCGCATGCACTGGACATTTACTTTCAATCTGTTCCATGCATGTGCTTACATTTGCATGTGCACCTCCTGGACTGAAAGTAAACATTGCACATGCACTTGTCAAAACATATGTTTGTGCACTTATAGGTTTTACCTCCGCATCATTAGCTAGGCTATCCGGACCATATCAGTAGGGGTCGTCGGCCTTTGCATTTCTTTAATTTGGAGCTAATCTTTGTTCATTAAGCTCAATAACCTCATTAGCTCATTAATTGCCTTGTCATCAACCATCCAAGACACACTAGGAGGCCTAGATGCACTTTCATAGGCGACATTGAGATCCTAAGACCCTTTCAATTGGTATTAGAGCCTAATCTTTGAATAGGTTTCAACACATGGAGAGATTAGGATGTCGAGGGAAGACGGGAAGGTTGATCCACCAAAGAAGGATGATTTCGATGTGGAGGAGACTTTTTCATCAAAAGGAGCCTCTTCAAAGGGAAGAAGGGAATTTCTATTGATTTTTATTGTAGCAAGCTTAATCCTTCTAACAACTTTATCTCTGTGCCTTCCAGGCATGCTCCACTCTTTGACAGCACGCACTATGCCGCTTAGAGGCACAAGATGAATTTGCATCTAATCTCTTTACATCCTAGTGTGTGGGAAAATGTGCGCACAGGAGTTGACATCCCGGAGGAGGACATTGAGCTTACACCAGCATAAGAACAAGTAATCCATTGCAACACTCAAGTTGCAAGTGTCATCCTTGCTTCGTTGAGCCCAGAGGAGTTCAACAAGGTTGACAGGTTTCACAAGGCCAAGGAGATTTGTGATGCGCTTCAAGTCGCTCATGAAGGAAAATGAAGTGTGAGGGAATCAACAAGGATCAAGATTTTTTCGGAGGTAGGCCGCAACCCCTTCGGACTGTCCCCCTTTCGGAAGGCTCAAGATCGAAGCCACCTAACGAAGCCCCTTCGGCGGCCCAAGACCGAAGGCATAAAGGCGAAGGGCCCAGCTCAAAGGCAAAGGTCGCAGTATGCTCAGCACAGACGAAGGGCCGCGGGCGAAGGCCCTAGCAAGGCTGAAGAGGCGACCCCGTGGGCAGAACCTTATGGCGGCCATCCCGACTAAGAAGAGATGGCCGAAAAGGCTGAAGGGCCCACCGAGGGCCCGGCCCAGATAAGGGCCTCACCGGCCTGTGTGACGGCCCAATAGCCCATCAAGGAGCCTATAGTCAAGAAAAGACATAATTACTCCTGTAGTTGTCCTTATCAAGTGGCTATGATATAATACCATCTGTAAATAAAACCCTAGAGCCTATAGTTGTACTCCTAGGCCACTGTAATGGCAAGGTTTTTGAGATCAATACAAAAGAGTTACTACTACAGTCCACTCTCAATTCCCACTATTGTTCTTCGACAGCAGTTGGTGCCGACCGTGGGGAACCCTCCCCCAGGTGAGAAGCCGAAGACAAGATGCCTCCGAAGAGGAAGTCGACGAGGCGGCGAGCAGCCCCACGCTGATACGGAGATGCAGAAGTCAATCAACCCGAAGACCCACAGGTGGAAGCGCAGGAGGAGAAAGTCAAAGAGGGATCACCTTCGACTCCCGTGGCCGTACCGGGTAGGAACGAAGACCCCGTGGCGGTGCCGAGAGCAGAATACGAGGCCATGAAGGATATCGTCCAGAGGCTACAAGACATGCTTCGCTAGATGCAGGAGCAGCAACAGCAATTTCAAGGGCACTCTCAAGCCTTTGGACTCCACCAAGCTCCGACCTCGTCTACCCAGGTCTTGGGACTCCAAGCTCCGGCCTCGTCCACCTAAGCATTCGCACTCCACCAAGTGCAACCTCCACCCGCTCCGGCCTTCCTAGGGCCTCTGGCCCACAACACCTTCGTGACCCAGCAGCCACCGCGACCAGCTTCGTCTGGGCCCAAGCGCCCCTTGTGATGGCACCGCGGCCAACGGCTCCGGTAGCAGCTCCTTCGCCGGCCCCAAGCTTAGTGCAGTCTACACCGGTGCAGTAACCTCCCCAACCTCCTTCGGCAGCTGGGCTGACGCCGTCCATCCAAGCGCAGCTGCAAGCTTTACTCTAGCAGCTAGGCACCGGGGGGCAAGGCGCAGGTCCTTTGCCACCACCCGTTGAAGCCACCCTTTCCGCAGGGGGATGGGCGGCCCCCGCTGTCACGCATCATCACCTGGCCCAGCCGGCGCAAGCTTCACCAATCTTTGGGGTTCCTTACCCCAGCATCGCTCCTTCGCCGGCGCCTTCGCTGCATGCCGCGCCGGTGAATAATAAGAAGTCGCCGCTGAGCTGGGGGCTTCAAAGCCACCCAATCTCACCCCAATTCAAGAACCCTTCGATCATCAAATACGCGAGTGATTTGGACCCTAGCGAATTCTTGTTCGTCTACGAGTCAGCGATCGAAGCGGCCCATGATGATGAGAACACCAAGGCGAAGGTCATACACCTCGTGTTGGATGGCTTCGCGTGGTCGTGGTACTTCAACCTGCCGCCAAGTAGCATATACTCCTTGGAGCAGCTGCGCGATGTCTTCGTCACCAACTTTCGGGGCACCTACCAGGAGCCGAAGACCCAGCAGGAGCTCTTCGGTATCAAGCAAAAGCCAGGAGAATCCATCCGCGAGTACATCCGAAGATTCTCTCAAGTGAGATGCCAAGTGCAAGATATAACCGAAATGTCGGTCATCAATGCCGCCTCGGCCGGTCTCCTCATAGACCCCCTCACCGAAAAGATAACAAGAAAGCACCCAAAAACGGTGGAACCCCAAGCCGTAGTGTGAAATCCCAACCAGATTACTTCGACTTGCTTCCGATGCTCCTTCTCGGGCCAAGCAGTAGAGCTTGACTCTAGCATGAAACAATCTAGTTTCGCATCATTGATGGCTACGCAAGGGGCGAAGAGGACACCAAAAGAAGGAATGAGATTTAAGCTGAACTCAACTAGGAAAGTGCTCAAAGCTTGGCAGGCATGGTGCAGACCAGACCGACGTCTTGGCAACACCCGCAGTCGGCCTGGAAGAAATTCCGGGACGAAAAGGGCAAACAAGTCATGACTGTCGAAGAGTTGAACACCCTTCGGCAAACCTTCAAAAGCTCGCAAGGTGGATCGGTGAAAAAGAAGCTGAAGAGGGAGAAGGACAAGTTCTGTGCCTTCCACGGCAAAGCTTCACATACCACCAAGCAGTGCAGAAACATCCAGCGTTCGAGGAGCGCTGGGCGAGGGGACCAGGGCCATCCTTGACAAGAGACCGCCCTAGGTGAAGCCACAGACCAGTCCAAAGGAAACAAGCCGCTTCAAATAGAAGCACCTTAGGACGGGCAGTGAAGGGTGATTGCTGCGATCACTGGGGGCTCCTTAGAAGGCTTGGACTCGAAGAGGCAGAAGAAGGCGCATGAGAGGGCGGTTAACCACATCGCCACAACGCCCCAGACCAAGCCGCCCTCTTTCGCCTCAACTTCAATTACCTTTGGCCCAGATGATGCCGAAGGCGTTTTCTTTCCACATCAAGACCCCATCGTCATATCCACCGATATAGCCGGGTACGAGGTGTGACGTATCCTGTTAGACGGAGGAAGCTCGGCCGACATTATCTTCGCTGATGCTTTTCGGCGAATGGGAATTCTAGAGGCAACGCTTGCTCCAGCCACGATCCCGTTGCAAGGCTTCGGTGGAAGTTCGGTTCGTGCGCTGGGACAAGTATAGCTCCAAGTATCGTTCGGCGAGGACGGCAATGCCCAGACTGAACAGATAGTCTTCGGCATCGTTGACATCCCGTACTAGTACAATGCCATTCTTGGCCATTCCACACTCAACAAGTTCGAGGTCGTGGCGCATCACAACTACCTATGGCTAAAGATGCCGGGGCTGAAAGGTGTGATCACGGTTCACGGCAACCAGCCGTCGACAAGGGCCGTCGGGCAAGCAGAGAAGAACATGCGCAAAATACACAACGTCCAAGACGAGCGGCAGGGGATGGCGAGGGGCTACAGCTTGCACAAGCCTTCGCCCCAGGGCAAAGTCAAGAAGATCCTAGTCGATCCTGTTGACCTGTCGAAAGTCGTTTCTATCGGCGGGGATGTCGATGAAGCGCTAGCAGCCAAGATCCTGGAAGACATCAAACTGAACCTGGACGTCTTCGCCTGGGGCCCGGATGATCTATCGGGCATGAGCCGCAGCCTCATGGAACATCATCTTGCCGTCAAGCCGGCCATCAAACCAAGAAAGCAAAAACTACGCAAGATGTCAATCGAGCGCCAGGAGATGGCCAAGGCGGAGGTCAGCAAGCTAATCTGGGCCAACGTCATCCGCGAGGTGGAGCACCCTGAGTGGCTGGCGAACCCGGTTTTGGTCAAAAAGTCAAACGGCAAATGGAGGATGTGTGTCGACTTTACAGATCTAAACAAAGCATGCCCGAAGGATGATTTTCCACTCCTGTGAATCGATCAGCTGGTCGATTCTACTGTCGGCTGCGAGCTGATGAGCTTCTTGGATGCCTATTCGGGATACCACCAAGTTTTCATAGCCGAAGAGGACCTAGAAAAGACTTCTTTCATCACCCCCTTGGCACATACTGCTACATTCGTATGTCGTTCGGCCTAAAGAATGCCGGAGCCACCTTCACCCGCTTGGTGTACAAGGTGCTAGAAGCGCAGATCGGTAGGAACATCGAGACATATGTCGATGACATAGTCGTCACAAGCAAGAAAGCAATCGACCACATCTCCGACCTGCAAGAAACCTTCGACAACCTGTGCAAGGCGAAGGTCAAGCTGAACCCCGAGAGGCACATTTTCGGTGTTCGAGCCGGCAAGCTGCTGGAGTTCCTGGTGTCTGAAAGGGGCATCGAGGCGAACCCCAAAAAATCGAAGCCATCCAACAAATGCAGCCGCCCAAGAACGCTAGCGAAGTACAAAGACTGACGGGACGCATTGCGGCCCTCAGTCGCTTTATGACAAGGTCGGTAGAGAAGGCGCTACCATTTTTCAAAACTCTTCGAGAGGCCAGCAAGTTCCAATGGATGGCCGAATGCCAGGCCGCGTTCGAAGCTCCCAAGGCCTACGTCCAGGAAGTACCAAAACTCACTAGCCTAAAGGCGGGGGTCGAACTACTGTTGTACCTAGCGGCCTCGCCGGTGGCGGTGAGTGCGGCCTTAGTACACGAAGGCAAAGGTGGGCAGGTGCCTGTATACTTCGTCTTCGAAGCACTACAAGGAGCAAAGCTCAGATACTAGGAGATCAAAAAATTGTCCTACGCCCTTGTCATGACCTCCCGAAAACTTCGGCACTACTTTCAAGCACACAAGATCACGGTGCCTTCGCAGTATCCCATCGAAGAGGTGCTCCGAAACAAGGAGGCCACAGGTCGCTTGGGCAAGTGGGCTGCGGAGCTGGCCCCCTTCGACCTCTATCACGTGGCCCGAACAGCGATCAAGTCGCAGGTTCTTGCTGACTTCGTCGCTGAGTGGACTTGGCTTGTGAACAAGGCAGCCCCGCCGACAAACGAGGACTGTTGGTCAATGTTCTCCAACGGCTCCTGGTCGCACGCAGGAGCGGGCATGGCCACAATCCTCATTTCACCCTCAGGAACAGTCATCCGCTACGCAGCAAGGCTGCAGTTCCCCACCACCAACAACACCACGGAGTACAAAGCCGTCCTCCTTGGGCTGGGCAAGGCGAAGGCGTTGAGGGCCCGGCGATTGGTAGTCAAGACAGACTCCAAGCTAGTCGTGGGCCACATCAACAAGACCTTCGAGGCCAAGGACGAAGGAATGGTGAAGTATCTGGAGGCCATAAGAGCCTGGAAAAGGCCTCCACCGGCATCACAGTCCAGCATCTCCCTAGAGGGGAAAACAAAGAAGCGGACACGCTGGCGAAGGCAGTGAGCACTGGGGGGCCTTTTCAGCGTGGGGTCTTCTTCGAAGTGATCTACACGCCAAGCGCGAAGCACGAAGAAGACTCACTGCAAGTAAAGGACATTGACCAGGGTGTAGAAGACTAGCGAATACCTTTTGTACGATTCCTTTCTAAAGGAACGCTCCCCGATGACGAAGCCGAGTCAAAGCGGCTGCAAGCAAGAGCATGAAAGTATAAGATCGTCGATGGGCAGCTGTACAAAAGCGGAATCCTGGAGCCACTCCTTTGTTGCATCTCCGAAGCCAAGGACGAAGAGATGATCAGGGAGGTGCACGAAGGTTGTTGTGGTGCGTATCAAGCACCGCGGGAGGTGGCAGCCAAGATACTTCGCTAGGGGCTGTATTGGCCAACGATCCTACGGCGGTGCGAAGAACATATCAAGAAGTGCCCGAGATGCCAAAAGCAAGGCAAATCGCAGAACGCACCACAGTATAAGCTACAGCCACTTCCCCCAATATGGCCTTTCGCCAGGTGGGGACTGGATATCATAGGGCCATTCCCTGCAGCCCGAAACAGCTACAAGTTCACAATCGTGGCAATAGAATACTTCTCACGGTGGATCGAAGCAAAGCCACTGGCAAGTATAACCTCGGCAGCGGTCCAGCGATTTTTATGGAAGAACATAATCTGCCACTTCGGCGTCCAAAGGGAATTCATCACCGACAATGGCAAGCAATTCGACTCGGCAAAATTCAAAGAAATGTGCGAGGGGCTGAACATGCGGATCAACTCACATCTGTTGCACACCCATAGTCGAACGGGGTAGCCGAAAGAGCAAACGGTAAGATCCTAGAAGCCCTTAAGAAAAGGCTCGATGAAGCGCCGAAAGGAAGATGGTCCGACGAACTCACATCGGTGCTCTGGGTGCTTCGTACCACTCCGATGCGACCAACAAAGTTTAGTCGCCCATTCATGATCATATATGGCGAAGAGGCCATGACCCCAAGCGAGCTCGGCGGAAACTCACCACAGGTCACGATGTCCGGGGACGAGGCGGGGCGGGAGGCAGCCTTAGAGCTACTCGAAGGAGTGAGAGTCCAAGCATTACAGAACATGGAGAAGTACTCCACTTCGACCGCAGCACTGTACAACAGGAAAGTGTGGCCGAAGGAGATCTTGCTAGGGCACATGGTGCTCAAAAAGAAATACAATCCCTTGGCAGTGGAAAAGCTCGAGTCGAAGTGGGAAGGACAATATCTGGTGGCTTGCAAATCACGCGAAGGGGCTTACAAACTGGCGACCATGGAAGGCGAAGAGCTCAACCACACATGGAACGCCGCTTCGCTGAAGCATTACTACATGTAAAAAAACTAGAATAGGGTCATTATCCACAACAGAGGCCCGAACCAGTATAAAATTCCCTGTGTCTTTGCATTTGTCGCAAATGACCCAAAAGGACAACGCCTGATCAGTGTTGAACGGGGAAAGCGAAAAGATCGAAGCATCACTTGATCAAACGCTGAAATTGTGTAGCGTCATCCAAATGCACAATGCGGAATATAACTTACTTGACAAGCGCCAAGTAATAACTTGACGCTCTCTGTCAAAGGTAGGGGATGGCGAGCGGCCGAAGCATCGCTCAGCCGCAGAAAAATGCTACCAGCGCAAAACACGAAAAGCTAACCCACCCGATGAGAGCCAAGCAATAACTTGGCGCTCTCTGTCGAAGGTAGGGGACGGCGAGCAGCCGAAGCATCACTCAGCCACAAAATTGCAAGACGAACACGTAATCCGAAGATGAAACAAATCATGAAGCCCAACCTAACAACGAGCTTTTAGTAACAGCTAAAGCGCTGTCCATTGAGGGTAGGGGACGATGAGCGGTTGACGTGCTCTTTCGCCACTAATCCGCAATGCGGACGAAGTGACGAACTCACAAAGATATCGAACAGGCGTCGGCTCCATGACAATCAAAGCCATGCAATGTCGAAAGTAACAGAAGAGATGCCAATCAAATAGATTTTATTCAAAGAAAAAGAATGTCCAAATACAAAGAATACACATCGCATTACAGTACAATGTTACAAGTCTATTCCGAACAGGACGACGTCTCGCTATCGAACGAGCTGTAATTTACAGGGCTAACTAAACTCCCAGTAGGATTGAGAGTAGAAAATCTTGGCCGAAATATGTACTCGTCCGAGGCACCCCTGTCTCCCAAAGGAGTATCGTCGCTTGTGAGGTCGATGACCAGGTAGTCGCGAGCAGCCGCTCCGTGCTCTGCCAAATCATCGCTTTCCAGGATGACGACTGGAACCTCGCGAATAGGGGAGCCGATAGGGACGAAGGCATACTGGCAGTTTTGAATCCTTTTTTGACGGGCCAACAGCTGGAAATTTTGCTAGAACTTCACCATATCGCCACGGCGAAGTTGGTAGTCCTGGTCAAAGTCAGACACATCGTGCCCAGGGTTCTTCCGCAGCCACTTTGCCACAGAACAAAGGGCATAGCTTTGACCGTTTATAACCATAGCCAGGACATGGTCCTCGGGGCCTGGATACCTCATCTTCCCTGGCGGCCGAGACGCGATGAATTTGAAGTTCAGCGCTGGCCTTAGGTAGTCAAAGCGAGGAAGGCACAGCTTTTGGTTAATAGACACCTGATGTGCAAAAGATTTTTCCATTCATAAGAAAAGGTGGGGCCGAAGGCCTTACAAAAACAAATTTACAAGGAGCCGGTCTTGGCTAAAATAGCTATCCTACGCTATCCAAAAGAAGAAAAAGACAAGTCGGGCAAAGGAGGCCGTCACACCTGCGGCGGTGCCTCGGCCTCTGGCACGTCTCCGCCGCCTCCGAGCATCGTCTCGGCGGCCTCGCGTTCCCTCCGCTTCTCCAACTGGTCACGGAGGTGCTCGGTGGCTATCTCCTTGCCCTTCAGTACCTACCAACCTTTCCGGAAAGATCGATGTGGGACTGGACCTCATCCCCGCCCTCCCACACGCTGTTGTCTTCGATGTCACGAGCGTAGATCGCGGGGAGGTCCTCGAGAAAGTCGCAGCCGCCGGCATGGTGGGCCGAAAGGATACCGTAGCCCGCCGTACTGGCACAACAGTCGCCAAAGACACCTGAAGTGTCGCCCACAGCCCCCAGCCACGACGCACCAGTCGGTGAACGCCTCGACCGGGGATTCGTCTTTGGGCAGCGGTGGAGGAAAGGTACCCATACTTGTGAGCGCCACGCGAAGCGTACGGCTGGCTTCAATGGCCGAAGCCCGAGTGCCGGCCTTGACCTCTTTCGCCTCGGCGAGCTCGGCATGAAGTCATTCCACCTCGACTTCACGGTTGGTGAGACGGGCTCGGAGCTGGTCGGCCTCGATCCTTAGGGCGGAGTTCGAGGCCTTGGCGTCCTTGAGCGCCTTCTTGAGAACGCCCTGCTCCTGTGCCAGTCGCTCGGCCTTCGACACCTCCTCTCGCTGGCGGCTCTTGAGGCCGTCCAAGCGGGCATGTGCCATACGCTTGTAACTCCCAGCGAAGGAAAGCGCCTGGAAAAACGCGAAGCTGCAAGCTAAGCAAAGTGAAATCGAAGACCCAAAATACAGGCCGAAGAAAAAGGACTTGGAGGAAACAAACCTTGGTCAGCAGACCGCGAAGAGACAAGCCTACCTCATCATGGTCGAACTGGTCATCGATGACCGGCTGAATAGACGAGGGCGAAGCCAAGGAGCTGAGGCCCCCGATGAAAGAGCGGAGCTCGTCGCGGACAACGAAGTCCTCGGCGATGAAGCTTGGCACCGGAAGGACGTTGTCGGATGCAGAGAGTGTCGTCGTCGGCTGCCTACTAGCCTCCACGGTGCCTTGTCCGCTGCTGGTGGTGGGCTCGGACACGCCTCCGGTGAACACATCCTCCACCGCGTCCATGTTATCGTCGTCTACAACGACTTCCTCCTCGGCGGGCGGGGGGACTCCACTCTCGCCCTCTTCACCACCGGGCTTTGGTGCACTGGCGAAGTGACTCGGAGCCACTGAATGCTGAGCCTAGCACCACTGGCATGAACTAGAAGTGGACCACCCTTCTAGCGCTCCCAAGGCGGGCGGGGGCAGCCGAAGACGGGCGTCCCGCTAAAGACCCATGCCCGGGTAATGGCCCGGTTCTTGCCCGCCGGCTAACGTGCATCGCCACGTCGGGGCTGGGGGTTCGGCCAACGGCCCCAAGGTCGGTGTCCCCTGCGTCGCTGTCCTCGTCGTCGTCGTTAGCCGCCAGCGGCGACGAAGGGCGGATCACCCGAAAAGGCTGAATCATCCTCAGGGCCATCCGGCAGGGCCCTGCTGCATCGCCCGTGGCCTTCTTCCGCTTCTTCCCCGCCGTGTCTCCGATATCATCGCCCCAAGGTTGGACGGGGTTCTCGTGCGGGGGCACCTCCTGGCGAAGCCGTAGGCATACGCGGTTCATCCTTCCCCCTTTAAGGAATTTCATGATCTCCCTGTACTCCTTTGGAGTCATATCCCCGATGAGGCGTTTTGCCAGCCTCTCTACTTCGCCTAGGGAGATAACTGCAAACCGTGCAAAGTCGCCTGAATCAGCGCAGATCGGAGCGAAACTTAGTAGGCAAGCAGAAGATCGAAGCAGATCAAAAAGAACCTACCAAGGCGATCGTCGGGGACGGCGATGGCGGGGACATCGCAGATCCGGTTGTCACGGTCAATAGTGATGTTCCACGACTGCGCCAACGGAGTGACGCCCATCATGAGGTACTCTTCGATCAGGTCACGAACGCTGAGGCGGCTCGCAATCGCGCGGAGAAGCTGGAGGCAGGCCTCCAGCGCACCTGACGAAGACACCTTCGGGCGGCCGTCGAAGCGGGGTACGCTCAGCGACGTCCACAAGGCTTTGAACTTGCGGGAGCCGGCGGCGTAGGAAATCTTGTGGTAAAACCACCACCTCATCCACGACTTCTCCCACTTCGGCATCAAAGCAGGAACAGGCCACAGATCGGCCTGGTCCGGCCGCGTGATAAAGTTTACGCAGCTGAACGCACTTTTCTTCGGCCTAGCTGGTGTCACCACCATCTTGCTGTAGAGGACGGCCTGGTGAACGACGGCGAAGAGGTCCGCCGTCAGGACGAACTCCTGGGTCCGAGCCATCCACTCGAAGACAACGACGCGGACGAAGGCACTTGGGCTAAGCTGCGGCAGCTCCAAGTTGAAGAGGGCCAGCACCTCGGGGAGCAGCTCGCAACAGGGAAACCAAAGCCGTACATCGAAATAGGCGGCGAAGACCACCGTCTCGTCGTCACCAAGCGCGGGAACGATGTCCTCTCCGGGCGCTCGGGTGAAGCCTTCCACAAGGACCCCCCCTCTAGCAGAAGCCGTCGATGTCTAACTGGCAGACGAGCGAGGGGCCGAGGTAGACAGTGTTGTCATCGTCGATCAACCCTGGGTCTACGCTGCCGTCCTTCGCCGAAGTAGGTTTCCAAGGAGCCATGGGCGCCAGCTTGAGCGAAGAAGGCTTGGATCAAAGTCACAAGAAGTTCAAAGCGCGGAGAACAGCGAGCATAGGTGAACAGTGGAGAGCGTTATCTCGGGCAAAAACACAAAGTGGCATCACGGGGGCCGGCCGCGTCTATATATAGACGAGGCCACCCGGCATCGACCAATCAGCCAATGGCGAGACGACACGCGGCACGAGATGAGAAGCCCACATAGCGCATCGGAAGGTGACCCGCCTTGTTGCCGCATTAGCCGACATGTGGCGCCTAGGGAGGTGAGCCGCCCTTCTTGCCGCCTCGACTGCCTCGTGGCATCGAAAGGGGCAAACCACCAAGAGGTTGCACAAACTGTCGCGTGGTGACAAGTGTCATGGCCCGCGAAAATTGCCCTCATCGCCCCACGCGGCCGAAGAGCCCCACCGAAGCGCGGCAAATTGGAACCGAAGGTCTTGAGCTATACTCGGCCGAAGTAGGGACGGCGAGCGGCCTACATGGCGAGAGATGGTATCCACGAGCTCGGCCGAGTCGCAGCTCACTCTTGCACGTGAGGGGCTTGTTGGAGGCAGGGCGTAACCCCTTCGGACCGTCCTTCTTTTGGAAGGCTTAAGACCGAAGCCATCTAATGAAGCCCCTTCGGCGGCCCAGGACCAAAGGCATGAAGGCGAAGGGCCTAGCTCGAAGGCGAAGGTCGTAGTATGCTCAGTGAAGACGAAGGGCCGCGGGCGAAGGCCCCAAGAAGGCCGAAGAGGTGGCCCCGTGGGCAGAACCTTGTGGTGGCCGTCCCGACTAAGAAGAGATGGCCAAAAAGGCCGAAAGGCCCACCGAGGGCCCAGCCCAGATAAGGGCCTCACCAGCCCGCGTGACGGCCCAATAGCCCATCAAGGAGCCTACAGTCAAAAAAAGACGGAACTACCCCTGTAGCTATCTCTATCAAGGGGCTATGATGTAATACTACCTGTAAATAAAACCCTAGAGCCTGTAGTTGTACTCCTAGGCCTATAAATAGGCACCTAGGCCACTGTAATGGCAAGATTTTTGAGATCAATACAAAGGATTTACTACTACAGTTCACTCTCAATTTCCACTGTTGTTCTTCGACAACAATCTTAAAAGACCAACTTGGAAGGTTCGTGATGGAAGATCATAAGACACCACAAGAGATGTATGATCACGTGATGGCTCTTGTGAATAAGATTCAAAGGCTTTAGAGTGAAGACATGACAGACCATTTCATCATTAGAAGATTTCTCCAAGTCTTCTATCTAAGGAACCCCAACTTGGTGACTCTCATCTGTGAAACTCACTCAAAGTGACATGCTTGGAAGGATTGTTGCACATGAGATCATAAAAAAAGAAGCGAATGAAGTGAAGGATCTTGTCAAGAATGCTAGCATCGCCAATAACAAGGAGGTGATATTAAAGGCAAAAATGGTGCAAGAGTCAAGTGATGGAGAAGATGATGAGGACTTCACCCTTATTGTGAACAAGTTCAAACAATTCCTAAATAAGGATGGGTTCAACAAGAACAAGACAAGTGATGAGAGATCAAGCAATAGGTGTGCTAGATAATATAACCTTTATATAAATGCTTATGCCACTAACATGCAAGCTTTGGAGGTGCTAAAGAAAGAAAATGAGAGACTAGAGACTTTGATGAAGTATGGGTGCATGAAGACGTATCAATACAAGGATGCCCTATACAAGACTCTTGTTGCACATGACAACAAAATAAAAGTTTGGGCTTGGTTTTCATGCCTATGAAAGCAAGCAACCCAAATGGGAGATGGTGAACAGCAAGGAGTATCTCAAGTTCATCAAGGGAGGCTAGGAGACCACAAGTGCACCACAAGAGAGATCGCTCATGGATATATGCTTCATTTGGTTTTTATGCTTCTTATCTACTTAAGAAGAACCAACGTGGTAAAGTCATTGCTTAATTTGTGTGTACTCGTAATGAGAAGCAAAAAAATTGAATATGAGTGCCTAAATCTCCTGTCATTAACATGTAGGTACCTAAATCCCAAGATTAATAGGCATACTTCTCTGACGGCTCGAGTTGGGTAGTTGTAGTGGATGCACAAATCATATGATCGAAGAAAGGAGTTTACAAGCAAGACACACGGGCAACGCTCCATCGCGATCGTCGCCACTTCAAGAAGCTAACCGTTACAGTGAAAGCTAAGAGAGATGATGACTACTATTTGGATTTCTCAAAATACTTGAACCGGTCACCTTACCTGGAAAATGCAGAGGAGCTCCACCTCAAGTGCCAATCGCTGGCAAATCACTGTCCTTACCATGGTAAACAAACGCCAAGCCCGGACTCGAGTATGATCTCCATCAGAACGACCTGCCCTGTGAGGATTTCCGGGTTCTTGACCTCACAGGATGCACCCTTCAAGAGCAAATGCCTCAATGTTGGTGGGACTGGATTGCCTGCACGTGCCTGACTTCGTTGTGGCTGCAACAGTGCGTCGTGCCACTAGAGAGCTCCAGAAACTGATCACCACCATGCCAAAGCTCGCCGACCTACGGCTCTAGTCAGTCACCTTATCTGATCAGCGATTAATCCAAGGCCTGATCTCCAACTAATGCATCCATCCCCACTGCCCGAAGGTCACCTGTTCACCATCACCAACTACCATATCAATGGCGTTGATCTACTTCTACTACGCCTAGATCGCATCTTTCAGTTTGTCCATCTCGCTGAAATCACCAGCGCCATGTTTGGCACAAGTTGACCTAGAGTCAATCTTCGGTATTGCAACATTCTGGTCCCTCCTTCATAATATGAGCCAAATTAGGGTATTGAAGTTGACTATACAATCAAGATGTAAGCTTGGGCTCTTGCAACGACATGTCAGTGGCTACAGCAGCTATCAGAGACTTGCTACGCAGCAGCCCGACAATCCATGAGCTTCGGCTAATATTTAGCCGGTTGAAGTATATCCATAAGAACCAAGAACTGCTTGTTTATCTAGAATCCATGCTGTGCAGATTGCATGAGTCTGATTACTATGATTGCTATGAAGTTTCGAATGCAGATGCACCTGAAAATATTCAAACAATAGTTGGCAGAATTCTCTAAGGAAAAAGTAGCCGTGCATTTTCAGAAGGGCACACTTACCTTCTCCCAAGACTATCTCGTCAAGTTATTGGTAGAAAATGCAGTTGTTCTTAAAAAGTTTACATTGAGGAAACGAGCATGTCTCTAACCACATGTTGCTCGATGCGGAGATAGTTAATCTTCATAAGAGAAAAGAAATTAGCTCATACTACATGTGTTGTGTGTACATTTAACTTTTTGGGGTCGACTGGTGGTTTGTCTTTATATGCCTATTGCTTACTTGGCTTTGTGTACTGTGTTCCAAAAATAGGCAATTTGATTGAGATTTTTCAAACATTTCAATATTTGTTTTGAAGATTCCAATTCCCCTGGAAATTATTTTGTACACTCTGCCTAGCGACAGGCAAAGGAGCGAACTAAATATATACTTAGGTAACCAAATCAACTATCCCTCCTTCACTCAAAATAAGGACAACACAAGAATATTGTATTTGGAAATGATGAGAAGGGTAAGTAATAGGGCTAGGTAAAATTAATATTTTAATGATCACCATGTCTCTCAATTGTACCTTTTTCTTTTGAAATCCTTAAGTTTAGGTAAAATTATTTTGTTACAACCCAACTAAAACAAAACATGTGTAATGTTTTGGGTTGACGTAAGGATCTGATACGGGCCAGATTGAGATGAACTAAACACCACCTGCGGATATTTGTAACCATATTTTTAATGTTACAATAATGTTATATATAGAAAAAATAAGTTATGACATATATGTATATATATTCTATTTTATACATAATTATAGTATATATATATAAACTAGAATAACTGCCCCTTCCCTTAGTTTTAAACTATTTTACAAAAGATATATACATTTGTAGATATGGAAAGTCACTCGAACAACATGTATAGTATATTATGACCATCAGATTCACAACAAATGTCATTCTCCAATTTTTTTTATAAAATCATGGATATTTATCGGAATATATATATATATATATATATATATATATATATATATATATATATATATATATATATATCATTGAATAATTTCTACATAGATTGTTATTTTTTAGCATTTTAGAATATTTTTAGGAAAAATATCTTTCAATTTCTGAAAAGCTAGTTAAGCACATGGATGCATAAAGTATTAGTGCACATTAATCACTACAAACAAAATAGATAATCTTATATATAAAGAAAATAATAGATAATACATATTACAATTGATGCCTAGAGAGCTTGAGCATAGGAGTGTTAGTGGCTAGAGCTAGCGCTATTGTTATCGAGGATTGAGAAGAGTGAAGAAACAAAGCAAATATGGAAATGAGTAACAATATGGGGACAAAATTTTAGTCTTACACTACATTGTGGCAAAAGAAAGAATTAGTATTAAAATTTGTGAAATTTTAACAATACTAGTATGTGATAAATGAGATCATGACATTTCATGAAAGAAAGGTGTATGTTGTATAATAGTAGTCAACAATTTTATCCTTCGCATGTGTGACAAGTGACCATGCTTGGATACAAATGTGTGGACAAACTCTTCTCTCTGTAGGCCTCCTCACATGGGGTCTGGCTATGGTGCACGTGCGCGCGGACTTGGTATGTCACGCGTGCAAGGAGAGCGCCATTAGCACTAACAACAATCATTAGCATTTAATAATTTTTATTTATAAAATAAATAAATAAGTTGAGTTGAAAATTTTAAATTAGGATTGAAAATTTCAGAATTTGAGATAAAAGTTTTAAATTATTAGTATAAAGTTTACTCGAATTTTTTAAAATTTGAACTGAAAGTTTTAAATTTTAAGTTGATGGTTTTAAAATTAGAAGTTGAAAGTTTCAAATTTTGTATTGAAAGTTTTAAAATTTGAGTTGATAGTTTTAAATTTTGATTTTTTTTTTTAATTTTGAGCTCAAAGTTTCATGCATGCACAAAAAAAATAAAACCATACGTGGGGTCGGGGGCACACGCTGGCGTGGCAGCACGTCCCCTAACGTACGCCCGCCAAGCAGGTTTGTCGCCTCACTTGTCCAATTGATAAGCATCTCGGTTTGAATCCAACCGAGAAACAATTTGATTGAGTTTAAGGAGTAACCGGTATCATCACTTGTGTTCATACCAAAGTTCCAACTGTGCACAGCTAATTAGCTATAGAAGAAATTTCTGATCATATATCCTCCCTTTAAATCAAAATCAAGAATTTACCCTCTTGCATATGTCAGTGATCTTAAATGACTCCATATGCCATTGGCACACGAGGGTAAACGAGTCCACATGTTAGTGATCTTAATTTTTCATCTGAGGTAGCATATGACCGCCAACAACTTTTAGAGCATGGTAATTGTAATGGGCCTGTGACTCCTTGCGCCGGCCCTAGTCCTGTCCCCTCGGCCTCGACTCCCAGAGGTCTCCTCGCGAGTTCGCCCGCCGCCTGCGCCGATCTCCATCCCGCGAGCAGCGGTGCCGGCGACCTGCTGCTTCCGCCGCCGGTTAGCACCCGTACGCACATCTTCTTTCTTTCTCATCCCTCTCTATCCGCACTCCTCTCTTTGCCTTAACATTATCTTCTCTTCTAGGTCTGGAAGCTTCTCTTTGCCTTAACCCTAGTACTAATAACTGGTCCACCTCTGCTGTGGTGTGGTGCAGTGCGGGAGGATGGCGGAGCCGTCTAAGGTGATCCACATCCGGAACGTCGGGCACGAAATCGCTGAGGTGAGAAGGAGGGGAGAGGAAGGATGAAATCGTGGATCCTTTTTCCTTTCTGGGTTTTGTGCTTGTCTGCCCAGATGGTTTGGTGTCACTGTGAAAGCTTTTATCTTTACGGCCTGTTCACTCACTGCTTTGTTGTTGCTGTAGGCTGATCTGCTGCAGCTATTGGAGCCGTTCGGCAATGTCTCCAAGATCGTCATGCTGCGTGCCAAGAATCAGGCGAGTTCCTCTTTTCCGTTGTTGCCTGCTATGCCTATAGCTGCTAAGTAGATGTGTGCTGATACATGCTTGTTTTGGGGTGGTTTCTGGTGTTGCAGGCACTTCTCCAGATGCAAGACTTGCATAATTCCGTGAATGCGCTGCAGTACTACAGTACTGTTCAACCTAGCGTGAGGTAATGCTGCTCTTGCAAGTGATAATTTTGGATACAAGTAGCTCCTGAAAAGGAGAGTTTTTTTTATCTATATATTTTGCAATTTTAGCTGGTGCTGAAACATGGGCTCCTTCTGGACATTTATGAAAGCCAGGAGGGTTTGGATTCTGTATTATGTGATTTTTTTTATTGACAAGTGTTAATGCACCGAGCTTACTGTGTTACATTCTTCTTTACACTAAAGATAATCTAACTGTCCATTTTATATTTGCATGTGATAACTCTTTTCTGCAAACGTGTTCACCTGTTATGCCACTTTAGGGGAAGGAATGTGTACATGCAATTTTCGTCCCACCAAGAACTTACCACTGACCAAAGCTCTCATGGACGGAATTCAGATCAGGTATGCACGCAGATCTATCCAACATTGGTTTTTTTCCTTTCTGAACTCTAAAAATTACTTTTAAGCTTTTGAAGGTGGCCGAAAGTGGATGATGCCAATGTTTGTGCTATGAAATCTGCATGAGTTCTAGCATCCTAATTATTGTATTTTTAAAGGTCCTCATTCTTAAGTTCTTAAACCACTTACACTATTTAACTTGTTTATGGATGCAAAAAAATTGCAAAGGCTTTGTTCGATTGCACAATGCTCTGGTGATGGACAATCTGCTGGCCATGTTGGTTTACTCAATGGAATGTTTCATTCCCTCCCATTGCAGCACTCAAGTGGTCCAGTTTAATTCTTCTCAAATGGCATGGTTTAAAGTTGATGAAAGATGCCTAAAAGTTATTAATGCAACAGCGGTGTTTTCTAAAACCAGGCAACAATGGTAATCTGTGAAAACCAGAAACTTGAATCACTGCTCATAATAGAAGTGTGGCAATATTTGACTTGATATTTTCTGTTACACATTTGTTGTATCAGAACTGGGAGGGTGATTAGCTATTCAATTTCTTCCCATCTTTCAGATAGTTGAGTTAAATTGCATACCCTATCTACTGTATCTTATTGTTACAACTAGATCTGTGTATTCCTCTCTATTTATTCTTTCTTTCTCTCTCCTCTCTCTTGTCTTGGTGCTTGTTTGCTGCTGGGCCTCAGGAGTCAGAACCCAACCGAATCCTCTTAGTTACTATTCACCACATGATGTATCCTATAACTGTGGAGGTTCTACATCAAGTTTTCAAAGCTTATGGATATGTGGAGAAGATTGTCACGTTTCAGAAGTCAGCTGGTCAGATTCCCCCATCTCTCTTTCTCTCTCACTCCACACACACATGCATAATTGATATGTATGTTACTTAGCAGATTGCATGTGAATGGCAAGGCTGATTTGTCAATTTTATAAACTCAATAATTTCTAATATGGGTAATGGGTATTACTACGCTGTACCCTCGTTACAAAAGCGTTTATGCCAACTGTTGCAGCAATAATGTTGTAGTGCATATCAATTGATTACAGTAGATGCAGCATCGCGTATTATATAGCAACAGATGTGTACATGCATGTAATACTAATGGCAGCAACAACATGGCTAAATTATAGAAGCACATAGATTATTAGATATCAACCTCTCATCCAATTGCTATAAATTTCATATGTTGTCCATAAAGAAAAGTGGGTGACAGCTTGATTTTTTCCCAGCGACCTAGTTCATCTGTTCTAGTAAAGTTTTTTGCTCTTTTCAGTTATTGGTACATATTCATCTCCCACTGGGATAAATAAGTATGGATTTTCCCACCATTAAAGCTTGCAAAGTAGTGTTCCATCGTTTTGCTTCAGCTGATAAGCCGTAGAAAAATAAATGGGGCAACCAAAAATAATTTTAGGGTAGGATTTTTATATTTCTGTTCTTTGTGGTTTAAAAGTGAAGACTGAAAAAAGAAAACAATGAAAAAACACCTAGAGTAATTTAAAATTAAGTTTGAAAATTCAAATTTCTACTGCGGCTTATAAGCCAACAAGCAAACGATGTGGCTATAGATTTATTACATCTTGTTTGTTCGATGCAGGTTTTCAAGCCCTTATCCAGTATCAATCACTTCAAGAAGCTGTGGAGGCATTTGGTGCTTTGCATGTAATATTTTTACTGCTCATTTAATGTCCTTGAGTGTACATTTCTGATGTACTTCATTCTTAAAAACGAAATATTCCAGGGAAGGAACATATATGATGGTTGCTGCCAGCTAGACATTCAATATTCAAAGTATGATCTATGACTAATCTTAGTTGAATTTTTTTTTTGCTATCTAATTTTCTTGTTTCCTTGTATTTCAGTCTCAGCGAACTGCAAGTGCACTACAACAATGATCGTTCTAGGTAAAATTAACCTCTCATCCTTGGTCTTTACAAATGACATTATTGGACAATTTGTAAGCATCAGTAATTTCTAGGGAGTTGTATTTGTCTTCAAAAAGTTAAAAAGTTAGCATTTAACTTCAGTTCAGAACTCATTGTTTCTTTTTGACTTTTTTTAATCATCTCCTTGCCTGTTCCCAATTTTATATTTTTATACAGGGATTTCACAAACCCATCATTGCCTACAGAACAGCGTCCAAGGGGCTCTCAGGTTAGAGTGCTTATGTTCCTTTTGTCATCACATCACTTGTTTCATGGACCCTTTTTTGCTCTAAAACTAAATAGAGAATTTTATTATCCGAAAATTATTGAAGCAGCAAGGCTATCCAGATCCAGGTGGTCTTTATGCCTTCCAACAACCAGGAGGTAGCACACTTCAGTTTTGTTTGAATTAAATATTTAGTGTTGATATTTGCAAAAGTTCCTGATTTAATTTCCTTTTGGGTATACAGCTTCATATGCACAGGTTAGTGTCTCCTGTTATCTGTCTCTCAGTTTGTGGAAAATGCTTGGATGGATAATAACTCTACAAGTTCTCATGCAAAAACATTTGTATTTGGTGCATATCAGATGGGAAGAGCTGCAATGATCGCAGCTGCATTTGGTGGAACTTTACCCCCTGGAGTGACTGGTACCAATGAACGTTGCACACTAATAGTCAGTAATTTGAACACTGATGTAAGTCTCCATCTGTTCTTTATCACGCAAGACTTATTTCCTAACTTAACCTGACCAATTAGATTCGTTATTCTTAAACTTCTAAGCTTAAGCTATTTTGAATGAGCACTTTGGTCCCTGAGGTTTCGCTAAAAGGTAGCTTTGGTCCTTGGCAAGTCCAATGACTATGAGGGCCCTGATGTTTTGAGCATAAAGCCAAAGGACCTAATTAAAGTTGTCATGCTAACTACACTTGTGGGTTGAGTCCTACTCGGCTAAGTGGAGATCAAGTAGAGTGACACTAAATCATACCTATGTGAGCCATCCCAGTCAATGAAATCATCAGTAAATGAATCAAGCAGTTGCTTGTCCAGGTATACCTATCTGTTATGTTATGGTAGGGTCAAATGTAGGTGGAGGAGCTGCTACAAGCATTCATCCCTCCCTCTAGTCGGGCTTTGGGCCCCATAAGCCGGTCATCAAATGAATGCAGAATGCTACCTGCTCACTTTGCTGTGTCTGCTGACCTTAGAAAGGAAGCATCAAAGATGCATGGCGCTGGTGGGGTGTGTGTTACTGGGGTGCTGGGCAAGATATTTCACCTTCCTGATCATGTAGAGAAAACCTGGTTCTTGAGTACAATTCAAGCTAGTAGGCTGTTGGCATGAATATTACGATTAGGCCATTCTTTGGCCAGAGTTTTGGATAATGATCTCTTTGGCATTTTTAGAATTCTAGGACCAAACTGACCCTTTAATGAAAACTCAATGAACCAAAGTGGTCGTTAGTCAAGAGTAGTTTAAGCCTTATGGGCCTTCGCATCTTTAATTACTAACTCATCTACCTTGCAGAAAATAAATGAAGATAAGCTTTTCAATCTGTTCTCTTTGTATGGGAACATAGTCCGAATCAAAATACTGCGCAACAAACCAGATCATGCCCTTGTTGAAATGGCTGATGGGTTTCAGGCTGAGCTAGCTGTGCATTATCTAAAGGTACTCTCATATTTGCAATTATCTGCTTCATCGCATTGAGTAAAACTATATTTCTATTGTTCATATGTATGATTTCTGTTTTATCACATTTGGGATGCCAATGCTTTTCACAGGGGGCAGTGCTATTTGCAAAGAAGCTCGAGGTTAACTACTCAAAGTACCCAAATATAACAACTGCTCCTGATGCGCATGACTACACGACTTCAAGTCTTAACAGGTTCAATAGCAATGTAATCAAGAACTACCGACATTGCTGTGCTCCAACCAAAATGATCCACATTTCAGCCCTTCCACAAGAGATCTCTGAGGACACAATTCTCAACCATGTTTCTGAACATGGTTCTGTTGTAAACACAAAGCTGTTTGAGGTGAATGGCAAGAGGCAGGCGCTCGTCCAGTTCGAGAGCGAAGAGGAGGCAACCGAAGCCCTTGTATCAAAACATGCCACCTCACTGGAGGGTAACACAATCAGGATCTCATTCTCCCAGATGCAGAGCATATAGAAAACCAATCCTGGGAACTGTTCAGCTAATCGGACATGACGAGTAGCAACCTTTGTTTAGGAAAGCATTGAAACTTCAGATGTGAATTCTGTGCTATGTTCTGTAGGCCGATGCTTTGTCTTTGCTGTACCATGCTGTGAGTCTGTGACCGAACAACCTTGAGTTTTATTTTCCTTGCCCTGTTGATTTTAGGCATCGAAAGGATTTTGTGTCTGGATATTGTGCTGTTCTAAGCGACTAGGTTTCTGCCCTGCCATGAACAAATCGTGCCTGTTGAATCTAAAAATAGGTTGTTTTACTGTGGAGGTTCGAATCTAAAAAAGGTTGTTTTACTATGGAGGTTCAAGGTTGTCTGACTAGACCATAAGGACCATCCTTGATTGTTTATAAAATTCTTCAATTATTGTTACTAGCAACATGCCCATGCTTACAATAGGATATATAAATTATATGTGTATTATTCTTATCCACTGTGTATTTTGTATTTTTTTTTTCCTATACGACGGTGGAAGAGGCAAATAATGGGCGTAACATTTGGGGCCATTTTATTTCCACAGACATCAGTGGGTCATGCACGTGATGGATGGAAGGCATGACCGTTGTAACGGGATATCCAAATTATATGTGTATTATTCTTATCTATTGTGTATTTTGTTTTTTTACTATACATCGGTTGAAGAGGTAGGTAATGGGCGTGGGATTTGGGGCCATTTTATTCCCACGGACATCGGTGGGTCATGCACATGATAGATGGAAGGCATGACCAAGAAGCTGATCTCATGTATGGATATTAATGGGATCCGATAATCATACCAAATTTATCTATTGATAATCAGGTTTGATAATTTTCATTCACCGTGAGGTCAGTTATTGGGCGAAATCACCCCATGGGCCTGGCAGGCCTGAGGATGATGAGTCACACCTCACACCTGTTCATTGAGAAAAAGATGCGTAGTATTTGACCAGGTATATTTTAATAAAATCTATTACATACGTGACCAGTGAATAGCTCAAGGTGCTTAAGTGAAAAAACTAAACAACACATCATCACATGTATCGGTGAATAGTGCATGGGTTGATAAAATTAATCGAATATACAAACACATCATGTACAGTGTCTTATCTAATTTATTTATTTATACCGAGATGAATCGGTGAAAAGATTAGAGGAGAAGAAATTCATTTTTGAAATCACCAAGAGAACATCATTTCACCTTGGCTATTCACGTAGGAACTGCTCATGGCGTCACGCACACAAGGCAGGCAGGCAACAGGCCGATTCGGATCAGGTGGGGAATGGTCGGCTGAGGCAGCGAAGAGGCCAAGGTGGAGACGTTCCAGTTGGGGGCGGTGGACAGAGATGGCCCAGTCGGCCCAGCGCCGGCGCGTGCGCCTCTTCGAGCTCGTGGGGTTGCGGAAGCGGAGGGTGTGGGCCGCGTCAGCTCGGCGCGCTGCTGACGTCAAGCAGGAAATAAATCAACTAGTGATGGCCAGACAGACCGTACCTTAACGAGCCGACCTAGACATATTGCTATGATAACCATGTCGAGCCGGCTTGGACACGAAAACTGGTGGACCGTACTGCCACGGCTCATTTGGCCGTATCGTGCTTGGGTCGGTGTCTCAACCCGTGGGCTACCACCGGGCTAGCACGGCCCGGTCAGCCCATTATTTTTTTCATAATTTTTCTATTTTTTTTCTATTTTTACTAATTTTCTTTACTATTTTTTTTATTTTCCCTATTTTCCTAATTTTTTTCTAATATTTTTCCTTTATTTTTCTATTTTTCACTTTTTTTCTTTTTCCCGTCTCACATTTTTAAATTTTATGGGCCGACCATGCCAACGGGCCGGCACCGGCCCATGTGCCTCGACCGGGCCAGTGCCGGCATGGCACGGCCCGTAGCCCCGGGTACCGTGCCGGAGCCTAACGGCCTGCTACAGGAGTCAGGCCTTAACAGGCCATGCCGTAATGGATCGTGCTGGACCGTGCTTCCTACCGGGCTGGCCCGTAAGGCCCAGTTTGCCACTTGTAAAACCGACACAATGATGTACAAAACAATTAGAGGATAGAAAAAATACGGGTGATGCCAACGTGAATCAGACGTAGGCCACGTACCTCTATCAAAATTTTAACGAAAACAATTTTAATTTTTATAATAGATAAATATTACTATTTTTATTAACCAGAATTGATAAACTACGACAAACTGTGCCAAACCAATACGATAACACAAATAAACAAAGAAGGTGATTGTTTAAAGCCCCCTTTAAAACAAAGGATTTATGGAAAATTTTTAGGATTTAAATCCTATAGGAAATTTTCCCATTTGCTCATTTGAAAAAAAGGATTAGAGCTTTTCTCGATGCATGTAGATTTTGAAAGAAAGTTACAAAAAGCTCCGACCTCTTGGAAAATCTTGAAAAATTTTCTGTTTAGTTTATCTCTCTCCTTTGAGTCCTGTGTTTATTCCTGTTTTCTCAATACTGTATTTTAAAAGAGCCCTTAAATTGTGACTGGTCACCGATTACCGTTCACAGTCACGATATTTCGTCAATAACAATAACCGGTAAGATTTAAACAAATTTCATCAAAAATAAAATAAAATTCAGTTTTTTAACTTGCCCGATATACTTAGCAGTTTCTTGATATGAACCATTCGAGGGGACCAAACGGTACATCAGTTTTGATTTCTCGATGCTAACGGGCTCGAGATGATCGAGCTGTTACCATCCGTTTTGCGAACCCTGGGGTTTCAGTTGAAGTGCATAAGAACAGGGACACAGTAAAGTAAACAAGGTACAAATGCTATCGATCTTTTTTTTTCTTTTGATAAATGGGGTATTAAATACTATTGTCACAGCACTGGTATACATTTGGGGGCGTGCATTAAAGATTACACAAATTTTCACTCAGCGAGCAAACCTACGCGATGCGGACGATAGTCAACACTGACTTTCGTATTTTGATATGCCTAATCTACGAGCAATACTGCTTCAGTAGCCTTTTTCCGGCTTGTGTTGTTCGCGGATTGGTCCTCTTCAGCAACTCTGGGCAAACCTACAAAAGCTAGGTCGCAGTATCAGTGTACTATGTATATTCGACAGAACAACAGCTGATACTGAAAATGGCATGGATCAGAAATCTATTGGCAACTGCCTGGGACAGGTTTGCAGGCCCTGATCGCATCTGCAGATTTTACCTGATGGACTAATGACCTTCATGTCTCACGCACTCATAATTCTGTTTAAACGAGTGCTCTGACCCTTATGGGGTGTTTGTCCTGGTGCTGCAATCACCTGCGGCATGGTCATTCCTCCAGAAACAATGATTTCTGTAGAAAGTACAAAAGCAAAAAAGCATAAGATTAGATGAATATCCCCCCGTTCCATATTGTACGGTGTTATAATTTTCTCTTAAGTTGAACTTCTCTAACCTTGACCAAGTTTATAGAAAAATATGCACCAACATCTAACATCGAATTAGTTTCAGTATGCCTTGATAATGTATTTATTTGGTATTTTAGATGTTAATTATGTTTGTATAAACTTGGTCAAAGTTAAAGAACTTTGACTTAAGACAAAACTAAAACAACCTTACAATATGAAACGGAGCAAGCAGGAGAAACGTACTAGGATAAACACTAAATTGAGTAGGGAAAAGATCTAGAACCCAAAGGATAGTTTTAAAATCTGGACATATAATAGTAGAAGGAACAACAGGAGCAGCAGATATCAGATGATATTTGGAAGCACTAAACATAATTTACCTTGCAATCAATTCCCGACCATTCAAGGAGTTGATATAGGATAACATTTTTTGTTTGGACGGTAAGAATAGTATAGACAAGCACATGAAAGTGGCAAAGTAACCAACCTATCCCTTCTCGAATGGACAAATTCGGCCTTATAATCTCCTCAGACCTAACCAAGAAGATGTCGCCAATATATAGATGATTGGTTGGCACATATACACTGCACAGTTCTTCATCACCTTTGTCAGTCTGTAATGCAGTATTACATGATCATCACAGAGTGCACAGAAAAAGGTGTCAACCATAGATGATTTAATTGCAGTATGAAGTTGAACAGAGCAATACAATGTGGGGGTCCGTAATGTACTAATATGTCACCAAGTACAGTATTTGTGAGTGCAGCTTGATAAATCAAAATGTACACCATTTTCTATGAAGTTGAAGGCAGTAGTTCCACAGATTTTGTCAATTTTACTGATCGACTGCAAATGTTTGCTTTATGTTGCTATTTGGCCTTGCATAGGCCTACTAGCAAATCTTAAGTAAGCTATCTTGCTAGTATAATCTATAAGTCCAATAGCCAGCTAATAAGATAAGGCCAAACAAGGTTGTGTAAAATTATTCTTGTGATCCAACAATATTTTGACTCAGATGACCATGACTAATCGATCCACTTTCCTCAAAAGTGAGGAACTATTCTAGGAACGAGGTAACACAAAAAAGGAGCATCCAAACACATGCTTATGAAAACAACAAATTAAAAACATACAAAAAGTGGATGAGCGTGTAGCTCAGTGTTAAGAGCACCCAGTAGATGTGCCGCCCACCCAGGGCTCAACTCCTGGGTGCATTATTTGTGCCCACCTCCCTGCATAAGGTTTCGGCGGGCCCCTTCTTTAAAGCTAAGTCAAGGGGACGTTCTTCACTCCTTCCCCCTTGATCGAGTTTTTTTTTTAAAAAAAAACATACAAAAAGCTTCTTGGGATCAATTAAGCAAGGAAGTTATCTATAAATGAAGCATCTGAAGGTAATCATCTAGCAAGGTGCAGGTTGAAACCATTGATTCTTCACATTCTAGAGCATGCAATATGTATAAACAAGTACCTGAAGGGTCATCGTCGATGTTATAAATCCAAATGCATATTCACCAATACGGGGATGACTAATTATTGCAACTTCTTTAAATGCTGTTGTATTTTGATCTGTCAATAAGAAATATATAATAAGAAAAAATTCTGGTTGGAAAAAAAAGGAATTACAACAAAGTTGGAAACTTGTAATATAATGATTAAAATGATCCATTAACCTATCGATACCTACATAAACACAACATGACAACATGAAGCTAGCAGAAACATAGTGTTGGAACTATAATTCATCAGTTGGAAACTTGTAATATAATGATTAAAATGATCCATTAACCTATCGATACCTACATAAACACAACATGACGACATGAAGCTAGCAGAAACATAGTGTTGGAACTATAATTCATCAGTTTCAGAAACAGTGTCATGCACTCAAAGTGAAAAACATGAATGAGTTAAGAAAAGAAATAATACAGGTGGAATATTTCAAAGCACATAGAATTGTATGTACGCATGTATATATGTATGTATGTATGAATCACCTGGTGAAACAGCAGTGCTAACTTGCTTCGATGCAGAATATATGTGCCTTACAAAAGGCATTTTCTTAATAAACCATTCTCCAATCCAGAAGACAGTTGAACCCACCCATGAAGAAACAAATATTCCGACTAGGAGTATGAATACCAAGGAAGTAAAAAACCCAAGGCCTGAAAGGATGTGACAACCATTTGCCATAAACAAAATTTAATACAAGAAATAACTTCTATTACTCACACAGAACAAACCATGAAGTTTTGCCAGTTATAGCTTGAGGTTGTTATTGCACCACATACTGGAATGGCTAAAAAGTGTCTAGTTATTAGCATTATAAGGGGTTCAGGATCAACATTGTATCCAATAAAAAAGGAAGCAGCATAATTTACTAAACTAAATTACCTGACTAAAGCACCTAAACCACATTAGTTTGCGCACAGATTTGCAAATCCAAGTTCATATTTGGAGATTAAATCTAGATCAAATACAGATAAAGATCCAGCAGACAAAAAATTACATCCTGGTCTACTTATGTTAATATACAACTGCATTACATATAAAAAGAGAAAATATACAGACTGCTATTCCTCTATTATTAGTCTATAGTTTTGCCATGACAAGTACAAATAGCCAGAGAGAAGCATTTTTGCAACAATTACCAAATATATCAAATCCAAGCTTTGAATACAGTGGACTGAAAAAGCCATCGACAAACTTAATAAACCACCACGTGATGAAGAAGGTGACAGCAATAGGGAAAAGAACTACACTGCAAATCAAAAGAGAGACGAAACAGGTTAATAGGCTTGGATACAATCTGTAGCTCTTGCGATATGTCTAGATTAGTTCTTGAAAAACATACCATCCTGTCATAAATTTTCTTGACACCCAGCTTTGAAGAACAGCAAAACATGCCTGTTCAAGCATGCAAGGTTTAAGTACAGAACTACTATTTTGAAGATAATCTAGCACATGCAAGGACAGAAGAATTATAATTCATTTGGGTGAAAAGAGAAAAATAACAAGTAATATAATAATTCTGGATCCAAGTTCTGTCTAATTTGCTCAGTAATACCAACAGAATCAAATGTTTATCAAATAAGAAATAATCCTTCAAGATGGAAAACATGATCAGACAGCATACAAAACTAAACAAGTAATAAGTCTCTACTGGGATTTTTCAGAAGTTTCAGCACTAGAATAGGAAGTTTAAGGCTGGAGACCAATGCGTAGGGGCAAATTATTAAGTGCCATTGTCAAATTCCTACTGTCAGACACATATTCCGTCATAAGATTTTACGGTCAGCTAGCATATGCATTCCCTATTTGTGACAAAAGAAATGTGCTTACGGCATGTTCAAAAGTAGATCATTCCCAAATGCATTGAAGCAGCAAATCTAGGTCAATACAACAACCCAGATGACCCGTTAGCCCAATATCTATCTAAACTTCAAATCCATGTGTCCATGTGCAAGAGAGCGGTCCTGCACAAACTTTCCAACTTGAACACTCGAGAATTTAAATCCTCTCGTTTCAATTTCGAACCTATAATTTACAACATCCAGAATTAGCATTTTGTCCAATACTATGTCAAAATGTATGTAAGCATCACCATCAGGAAGTGTTTTCAAGGGCATAAAAATCTATGCATAAAACACGTGCATTAATGCATTAGCTACAACAAACATGCAATGTTCATCGCCGAAAGGTCAATCGAGCCGCAGAACGCGAGGCCAGGTCAGCGTTCCAAACAGCTAGAAGCCTGGAGATCAAATCAAAAGGCAGCAGGAGCAGAGGCGCGGCCAGATCCGAGCAAGGATCGACCGTTAGGGTTTAACCCGTCCGGGAGGAGCAGAGCAGGGGTAGAAGGCTAAGACCGATCCGAACCTTGCGGGTGGAGGTGGCCGGCGAGCTGGGCCGCGGCGGCGACTTGACCGGGTCCTCGGGGTCCACCGCCTCCGGCGCCTGCCCGAGGGGCACGGGCGCGTACTCCTCCTCCGGCATTGCAAGCCCCGGCAGAGCACGGGCTTCCTTCCCGAAGCTTCTCGCCTTGTGGGGACCGGAGGATGGCCAACGAACCCGAGGTGGTTTGCCGGCTTCGCTGTCTACCACCACCAGCAACAGCAGGAGGAGGAAAAGGAAGCGGTTGGTGGCGGAGTTCGTAAGCGAAAGCGCCTCGCGAAGGGACGAAGGAGACGGAATTGCCCCTCACGTGGGCCCCGCGCGATCCAAGAGACGGTGCGAGCCGCGGGCCCCCACCAACCCACTGCTCCGTGGGCCCCGCGCGGCGTTCGGCAGGAGTAGCCTCACCCTCCCGTGGGGCGGAGGAGGAGACGCGAGGCGGAGCGGACGGCGGCGGCGGGTCGCGGGGTGGAGGAAGAAGCCGGCGCGCGGTCGTCGCGTCGCCGTGCTCGTCCCGCCCGTGGTTTTCTCAGCCCGCGCGCCGCCGGCTGCAGCTGAGCTGGAAGAAGACGAGTCGGCTACGGTTTCACGTGGACTTGGTCAAAGGTCAGGATTGGTTGACGAGGGTGGCACCGGTTTTCTTTCAGGCCTGGCCCAATAGACTTGTACTGAAGATAGCTTCAATGGGCCAGTGCCAGTTTTAGTGTTAGACCATGGAACATAAACCTGCACTGTTTGCTTGGGTTTGTGCCTAAACTCTCTCATTCTCTCTACGTTAATCAACGTTAGTCGTCACCTTTTCATTTCGATGTAACTAATGATCAAGATCATCGTCCCAAAACTACACTAACACAATTAAACAAAATGTAACTAATATGCCATCGTGCACCCGTTCTTCGGTTTGCTGCACTCAGGGAGGTTGAACTACAACACCAGAACATCAACGTTACAGTTATTTTGGTTTTATTAACGAAAAGGAAGAGATAGAAAAGAACAACTCTATCAAAAAAATAACTAATACAACAGTAGCACGGCCATTTTGCACCCTTCTTTAGTTTCTTGCATTGATGCATCTTGATTCTTGAACACAGAACACCAGCACATCATCATCTTGGCTACAAATCAAAGAATCTAAATTTTCAAAGAAAAAAAAGAATATACTTCCTCTATCCCAAAACAAGTAGATTTTTAGAATTCCAAGAAAAATTTTATGATATAGGGAAAAGATGAGAGCATCTCTTATTAATAAGAAAGTAGTATCGGTGAAAATAGGTAACTAAGAAATATGGAAGGAATAAAATTTTTTGATTTATGAGACAAATTTTAAATTATAGAAATCAATTTATTTTAGGACAAAGAGAAGAGAGTACAAGGTAGAAGATTTAGAACCTTATGTCCTCTTCATCATCAGCCTTATACTATGCTCTAGCTACCACTTGCCATGGAGGAAGCAGGAAGGGGAAACGAATGAACTACTGCTGAGGAGGCCGAGGTGGAGGTGGATACTGGCTCGAACCAGACCAAGAACTCGTCGTCGCTGGATAGGTCCACCCACCACCGTCCGGCCAGCTGGTCCACTGCACCGCCTCGCCATGCTCAGCCGCGGCGCCGTAACCCGAACTAGACGAAGCAGCAGAGGACGACGGCACGGAGGCGACGGTGACAGAGGAGGTGGGAAAGGAGGAGTAGGGTCCCAGAGAGCTACTCATGGCAGAGGCAGCGCCGGCGCCGTAGTAGAGAGGATAACCGCCGCCACCTCCTCCGTGTAGGAGCATCTGGTACTGTAAGTAGTTCGAGACCGCGCTGGCCGGGTAGGCCGCCGGAGACGCAGCCGCCACCTGCGTCGCCGATGACGTGGCGCCGCCGGGCGGGCTGCTGAGGCGCGCGTCCTCGGGGAAGTTGAGCTTGGCGCGGCTGCCGCGGAAGCGGAGCGCGGCCTCGTCGTAGGCGCGCGCCGCGGCCTCGGCTGTGTCGAACGTGCCGAGCCAGACGCGGGCGGCCTTCTGCGGGTCGCGGATCTCCGCCGCCCACTTGCCCCACGGCCGCTGCCGCACGCCGCGGTATCGCCGGCCGCCGCCGCCGCCGCCCTGCTCGGCGGTCGACGACGCTTCGACGGTGTACGTGGGCGAGTGCTCGTCCATGGCGCCGGCGCCCTGCAAGTGATCTGAGCTCTGCTCTTGCCCTCCTGCTCGCGAAGTGACGAGCGGTTAGATGAGAAGCGCTAAAAGAACTCTACGTTAGTGCATCATATTTGACGACTCAGTTGTCTCGCGCTATGCAAGCTACGTTTGCACTTTGACAGTTTGTTTCCATGCATTAAATGTGCATCTTATCTCTGTCGACCAGCTGCAAGAAGGTATATCGAATTTAGATTTGAACTTATGTGGACGGAGAAATGCCAAATACTCTATGTTGTCATTTTTTAACTATATATTTGCACAATCGTATTTGATTAGTAAAGCATATATTAGCATTATTAGCCGTAATATTGTGCAATGTATTTCTACCCATCGTCATGAGAAGGTTGGAATATTTTTGTTGTGTTGCATGAAATTTTTTTTTCCCGTTGTATGAATAATGTGAACAAATTAAGATTAGAGTATCTTTAACTTTATTGAACATAGTGCGCATGTTTTCTCCTCTAAGATCGTTCTTCTATAGGAGCCTCTGGATTAGTCCGTTTCGACATCAACTATTTTTGAATAGTTTTCCACTAACTACCCTTAGTACCCATCTCTCTTGTCTGGAGAACCATCCGTGGCCCACTCCTTCCCACATTGTGATTCATCTTGGCACCTCACAGTTGCTGCCCTCGTCCTCCGGCCCGGCCCTCCTCCCATGCATCACCCATATATGCCTCAGTATCCATTTTTCCTATACCACTACACCCAATGCCACCCTCCTTCCTCTATTTCCTATAACTTAGTAATCGCAAGATCCATCACCACACCTTGTGCCGCCCATCAATTGCCCAACTCCAACCCCACAACTTTCGTTGTGCCGGTGCTTGTTAACTGACACATGGTCTCCATCTTAAGATCTAGCCTAGGACATTAATCTAGGGGCTCGTTGGCGAGGATGATGAGCTCGCTAGATTCAGAGAAGATTAATACATGTAGAGCATGAATCGTCAAGTAAGTTTGGAGTCTAGAAATCTTGTTGACTAACGTTAGTGAAATACATGCTATTTTATTACTTGTTTTATAAAATGGCTTATTCTCCAACACCGTTGCATAATTCTATTGTAATTAAAATTAAAATATTTGGAGGCATTTTCAGTTATGAAAAACCCACTAATATCATGCAAAAATACATTTTTATGTTCTATTAATCAGAGTTTAAGATTTGGATGCATGTGTATTCTTCAACAAAGAGAATGGAGGGAGTACTACGTATGTTTGGTGGGAATTCGGAAGTCTTGGCAGAATGAAATGTATATGAGCTAGGTTGTCTAATTATTTCTCTTGGTGAGATCCACATGCATGCATGCAGGTATGGTGGATTGGAAAAATTGGAACAGATCAAATTAAAGTTAGCTCTAAGCCTGCTTGGTCCTTTTGCTAAATATCCGTGCTTTGTTATGGATAAAAGATAATAAATTATAATATTTTCTATAATAAATAAAAATATATTTTCTATGAAATATGATACGCATTTTTTTCTATAAGCAATATTCACCTTAATTAGATTTTATATGTGGCTATATATTTAAATTTGATTTTTTTAATACTAAGAAGTTCAAGAAGTAATTTGAAAATATTATAATAGAAGTAGGTGAGATAGTAGATTTACGGGCACCATCACTATCTCTTTTTAAATAAGTATAGATATAGATATCTATGTGCAGCACATAGAGCAGGTTGATTTACATGTATATAGGGAAAGTCTATTTGTCTGGACGTACAATATTCATTTGTGCATAATTGCAGATTTTTGAAGTGCCAGCTAATTAACACCAGCAAACATAGATGGCATCAGCTTAGCGGTAAGAAACTGGATATCCAGCAAATTAATGTGCAATTTGATCAATCGGGAGTTTTCTTTTCCACTAAACCAATTTTTCCGTATTAATTTGTAGGAGGACCGTTGAGTTCTCCTCTAAGAATTGTGCAATTTGAAGTCAGAACAGGGCAACTTCCATATTCCATTATCTTGCTGGATATAGAAATTTTCAAGTATGTAGTTATTAACTTATTATAGATGAAAGAACGTTGGTTAGCTGCGTGCAAGATAAATTTCAAGACAAACATTGAAAACTGGATATCGAGCAAACTAATGTAGAGTTGTTTTTTTTTCATTAACCAATGTTCCTTATTAATTTGTATGATGACCGTTGAGTTTTCTTCAAAGAATCGTACACAAAGTAATCGAGTTTGAAGTCGCAACAGGGCAGCTTCCATGTTCCATTGTTTTGAATAAAGAAGATTTCAATTATGCAGTTATTATAGATGAAAAAACTTTGGTTAAATTAGATGCGGTGCAAGATTAATTCAATGGCTGGTTCTGTCGACACGTAGCACGTCCTCTCGTTGGAACCAAATTAAAGATTCGTTGAAACGGGACCATATTAGCATCAATTTGATTCTGAACGTACGCATGAGTAACACATGCTAAACACGAGCTTTGAGAAAAAGAAACTTCACCGGAAAAAAGAAATTTCGAAAAAAGCAAAGCGTGAGTCGTGACGTGCAAACTGTTGCTTAACTTGCTAATGATGCAAGCTTGCAACCATTCTGAAGATTAAAGAATGAAAAAGGAGTGTAGAGAAGGAAATGATCCTCACCTGCGGCGAACTCCGGTGTCGGCGCGCCGGCGCCGTAGTGATAATAGCTCCCCTGCCCAGCATGCACGTAGCCGCCGCCGACAGACAACGAAACGGCTGGCTGCCGGCCCTCGTCATCGTGGCCTGCGACGACCCAGGTCAGCGCCGACACCATCGTGGACATCTCCTGAGCCTGGTACTCCCCGGACAGCACCGATCCCCCCGCCGCCGCGGCCTCGACCTCGCCACCGTCGTCCACCACCTCGTCCCTCGCCCGCCGATCTTCTTCTCCGCCGCCGCGAGATCTCCGGCGTTGGTCCGCCATGTCGAACCACTTCACGCGCGCGCGCTAGCTCAGCTGCAGAGGCAATGCCGCCGCGCCGCCGCGCTCGCATGCAACTGTAGCTAGCGCGTACTGATCAAAGCACAAATTTTTGCTCGAATCGAGCGAGCGCGACGGCTATAGCTGGTTCAGGCGTTCAGAGCGCTGTCCGATCCGTTCCTTGCACGAGGCGGACTCGGGCGACTTGTACTTATACAGACCGAACTGAAAAGAAAAGAGGAGCATGTGTTCAGCACTTCAGCTAAACTGATAGCCGCCGCCTCAAAAACGGTGCAATTCAGATTAGACCCGGTCTTACTCGGACTACTGCTAGCTTCAAAGAGCAGTTAAATTACCCACAGTAATTATAGTTAATTAAGCAATAATCATCGATCTCCTGGATGCTACTCCGGGTTGCAGGTTATCGGAGTGTGTCTTACAGAGTTACAGTAGATTTGGTCAATTGGAGAAGGTTAATTATTTGCATGGGTCTAGAGCCTAATGACCCAATTAAGCAGTTGGTTATCTCTGCACTTCAAGCTTACATTGTTATGGAGATTGATATGCTTACATTGTTATGGAGATCGATATATTTTTCTCAACATAATTAATATAACTACAAAACGTTGGCGAAGCAACATTTGTTTACTATACTAATACGTCGTTTGTTCCAAATGACGCGCATCCTGCATGCACTTAATTACTAGTAGCAGCAAGCAAGGCAATTGCGCCGACATTGGTCAAACTAGCACCAAGCAAGGCAATGACCAAGTGACGTGTGGTTCATGCACCCAACAGAATTGTAGATATTATCCCTTATCTGGTCCGCGAAGTTTCTTCATTTCGTATTGCAAAATTTCGTCGTCATGACCCGAATTTGCCTACCTTTCTTCTCGAGCTAATCGAAAACTCATCAAGCGTTTTTGCACATCGTCTCGATCGAACTAGTCCTTCCGGGTCGCACGCGGTCTCATACATTACATATACTCCATAGCTTTTTGTAGATTTTTAGTTTTGAGAAGAATTATCGAAACGTGCATGCACAATAGTAGTGTATGTCTGTTTGTGTCTATGAAAATTCACTTTATCAATCCACAATTTTTTTTCGGGTGTTGGGGGTCTCGATACAAGGATCATTGACGTTGAGATGTTTAATCTCGGCGCCAACAACTTTGATGCTGAACTTTGGGTCTATATCTAAAATAGTTTTTGTTGGAGGATTTATTTGTAAAATAAGTTTTTTAAAAAAAGGGCTAGAATGTAAAAACCCTCTATATTCATGATTTTGCCCAATAGCTCAATCGGTACACACCGTTGAACCAATAATTGGCCTATTAGTGATCGTACTTATTGGGGTCGACACCTCAAAGTGTCTTTGTCATCTTAAAGATCTAGTCTTCTAGACTTGTGTTATGGGAAGTTTTGGTGATTAATGACAACATATGTTGGAAATAACTATTTTTGGATGTTCCGGCATCAAGATAAAGATATTGATGGATATGTTGATGAAGAAGAGAAGCTAAAAGATGAATATAATTGGTGGATCAATAAGAAAATGGCGAAGAAAATGACCAGGCGAAGAGATTAAAGATGTGGGGTACGAAGTGGCTTTATATGACAAGACGGTGAAGGGCAAGCAATACTCGGTAACGATGGACCATGTGGTGGTGAAGGGCAAGCGAAGGGCTTGGCGTCGATGGACTAATGTAGTAGTGAAGGACGAGTGAAGGCTTAGTACTGATGAACCGTGTAAAGTCATTTGAAGTTACGGATGATCTGCATCAATCAAATAAAGAAGAGAAACATTTGCTATCCTAATCAAGGTAAAGAAGATGATACAAAGGTATTCCTATTGGTATAGCTTTTCTATTTACAATTAAGTATAGGAATGTCATACTATTAAGAGGGATGCAACGTTAATGTGTTTGTTTACATCTCGGTGCTTATCCAAGTGCTTACTTGAGAGAAACACAAGCATTAACCTATTTTATGGGTCATTTTATAATATTTTTTTGTTGGCTTGGGTAGCCCTTTCAATAAGCTTTTCATAGATCCTAAGTTTATCGAAAACGAACTCCGGAATAAGGAGTTATGTCCTTTTTCAAGAGTGGTGTCAAAGAGAAGTGGAAGTTCCGGTCCTAGCTCTGTGTTTGGTTAAGCAGGACCTGAAGTTCCGGTCAAGGTGACTAGAAGTTCCAGTCAAGACTCTTTGTTTGGCCGAGAAGGTTGACCGGAAGTTCCGATCCCTGTTCTGGAAGTTCCGGTCTTCAGATCTATGAGTAACGGCTAGTCTTTTAGGGCTTGGGTATTTAAACCTCTCATCCCCTCTTTGAGTTGTAGCTAAATTTGGGCAAGAGAAGACCTATTCACAGCCAAATAGCCTCTCCTAAATCCCCTACCTTGGTTGTAGATATTTGTGAGAGAGATTTGAGGAAAGAAAAGGGTTGGATTGAAAGATTGCAAAGTTAAGAGCTAGTGAGCTTGACTCCATTCTATAAGTACTTGAGTTCATAATAAGCAAATCTTCGATTATATTTGTTACTCTTGGAGATCAAGGTCTCCTGTACGGCTAGGATTCACCGATGAGCTCCCAAGGTTATGGTGAGCCGCTGAATGTTTGTGAAAGTCTCGGTTTCATCCCCGCAAAGGAAGAAGCAAGACAGTGAAGTGAGAAAAGCGGTTGAAAGAGACGTGGCTCATTTGGGAGCTTACTCAATATAGACGTAGGATTCTTGGTGAAGAATCCAAACTTCCGGAACAAATCGTCTGTCTCTGCCTCTCTCTTGTGCTCTTATCGTTATTGCTCTTTATATTGTTCGATCTACTTGTATGCTTAGTTGATCTAGTTCGTGACCCTATATATATTGCTCATATACATTCCTTGTCACCTTTTAGTTCAAGTATATTTTGTGTTTGTGGGTAGATTGCTCTCATGGTTACTTTATTTCATGTGGATTGGAACCTTCGGTATTTGTGACCGGAAGTTACGGTTAATGCTACTCTACTGCGAATTTTGTAAATTTCAGAAAACGCCTATTCATCCTCCTAGGTGACATCAAGGTCCTTCCATCGTCAAGGGTTAGAGTCTACGTCATTGTCACCAACCTCTAGTACCCTCATCCCATATTAGAACTTAACCCTAAAATGAAAACAAATTAGAGAAATGATGTAGAATACCTCACTCTTGTCAATTTCACTATGAAACACGAACCAAAGAGAGAGGAGGGGGAGGAGGAGAGAAGGGAGTTTGTCTGAAGGTTGGCACTGACCCTCGACGTCAAAGAGAAGTTAGCGCCGACCACTCGCCATGAGTGCCAGGTTTCAGCACCACGATCTTTGCAGTTGAGATGTTCAATTTTGGTGCTAGGGTTTGTGGCACCGAGCTATATGTCTATTTTTGCAATAAGTTGTGTGGTGGGGGTGATCTATTTGTAAAATAAATATTAAAAAGGATCAAATTATTAAAAAAAACAAGGTGAATATATGCCTGAACGCAATTGAGTTTTTAGGGCATAAAATGCCATATAATACTAGTAAATACCCTAGAAAGTAGATTGTGTGAGATCATTTAGTAGATGATTGTGCAAGTGTCATTCAAGAAGGTATTCCTGACCTTTAGGCCCAGTTCTTTTCAGATTATTCATCGGATTATTAAAATGGATTATTTACTCTACGCTTTGAAAAATACATTTCTTTTAGAAAAAACTTCTTCTCCTATATATTTTGTTTAGACCACTTGTTTTAAGTTATCTGTTAAGTTTATTTATCAAAATATTTAATTTATCTATATAATCAAGTAGATAATTCATAATAATAACCTGCTCAATAATCTAAATCAAACATGGCCTTAATCCTATCCCCCGTGTGTATAAAAATGCCCTTCACATGATCTGTCAATTACGGTTTACAATACTTATGGTTTATATAGCTACCTTGACATTTCCAAGCGACCTATCTCCTACTACCATGGTGTCTAAATATGCCATGAATTTTTAAGTTTTAACTACCTTGCCCCCTAAACTCTGTCGTGTTGTAGTGCCCCTCTACGTTTTCTGCTATGAAAAACAGAATAATTAGTAGCGTTTTTCATCACTGCGGACACTAGAGGTACAACACATTCTGCCGATTCTGAAAAAACTACTCCCTTCATTCCCAAATACTGGTTTACATAATAACTTTGACAACTCATCTTTTTTTTAAAAAATAAATACTTCAAATATGTATATTATCAAAGTGCATTTCATTCTAAAGGTAAGTATTAATCTTTCGTTTATCGTAGTCAGCCATTTAAAAAACTATTAGTGATCAAAGTTTGGATAGCAATGGTTAATAGTGATAAGTATTTGAGAATGGAGGGAGTAAGTTAGTCGATTTTGACTGAAATAGTGTATAGGAGCCGGTGATTAGAGCCGGCTCAATAATACAGCCTGTTGACGACTATAAAATTTGCCATATCACCTAAAGCTTTAGTTAAAAATACCATGTACAATAGTAGGCTACAATATATGGTCTAGTTACTTGTCACTAGTGTGGGTAGGCAATTACTATTGTTTCTTGCAGAGCTAGTGCGGTCTGATCAATTTAGAATTAGGGAATTTCATTAGATATTCACAGAAATGGCTGCCGGGGTTTTAACCAATTTTACCAGCATGGTCAGCCTAGCTTGTTTCTGAGACATTTTCCTTGCTTGAGCACGTAGCTTAATTAGGAGTCGGTGGCCACATGCGGTCAATAAACGCTTTAAAATACAACTGTAATTTAATCAGATCTGAATAATTACTCAGATCAGATCGCAGCATTAATACTATCTTAATAGGGAATTTCCAAAAGGCAGCGTGCTTGCTAGCTCTCACGGCCGGTTGACCACTTTGACCTAACGGCTTTGCGTCTATGCACTATCACTAAATGCACATACGTCAGACCACAATTTAATTAATAATCCAAAAAATTGCTTAGCTTAATCTGCAGGATTAAGGTTAATGAAGACGTAATTAAACAGCAGGATTAAGGCTGCAACGACTCTGAACTTTGCCTAATAGTAGGCTAATACAAACATATCACGAGAGCTTCTAGATAATGCAAAGTGCATAGGGATTGGGAGGTTTGAGGAGGTCACGTTTCTTAGCTCGAGGAGGGGCATGCGCGCCCGCGAAAGCAGCCACACGCGAGCGCATTTCGTCAAACGGATTGAGCTCTTCCTGGTTTTTTCATGCTTGATCGATCACAGTTGTACGGATTAAGTTAAGAACATCAAATCATGGAGAAAAAACGCATGGTATGTCTCTGAAAGACAGTGCAGAGTGTGGCCGTTTTACATGCATTTGATCCAAGGACATGATGACAACGAAAAACATGAGCTTGATGGTTTATAAATTCTATGCTTTATTACTTGTCATAGCAAGAGTTGAAACCAGCCTTAAGGTTAAGAAAAGTAAGAAAAAGGCAATATGGGATGTTGGTACATATGTACCTGACAATGTCAAACAACATACTGGTTTTATCAATTATATTGATTTAAGGTAGATTTCACACCATAACTGTTTCAAACTTGAATATTGAATCGGTACTTTTGGCACTAATTAAAAAACTACGAAAGGTGCAAAGCTTGTCTTCAGAAAACAAAGCAAATGCTTTGCCAAACACATGGCAAAGTTAGAACATTTTATCTCTGAGCATGAGGAAAAGGGGAAGACATACTGATGGCATGCTATTGTTTATTATGGTTAGCTTGTCAAATGCACTCGGGGACTTGAATACCTTTCCAGCAATAGTGCAAAACTTCCAAATTGGTGGGTTTGTAACACCGACAAATTGAAAATACAAATTAAAAGCTCCATTTGCATTCCTTTTTTGACAATGCTACTCCATGCATGGTTGTCGAGCATGCGTTATCCGTGACAAAGCTACTGTTTCGTTTCAGCGATTTGCATCAGGACTCAGGAAGACTTGCAAACGCGGCTAAGTCTAAGGTCAAAAGGCCTGCCACCATTGGAAGGGCCTATTTGTTGGACAGTTTAAACATTGGAGGAGACTGTGCAGATGCCGTTCATATTAGTAAGCAGTCTACAACATGAACATCTATAGCCAGCAATAGCTAAAAAACTAATGGTGGAATATTTCTTCCTTTAATAATAGAAATGTTTAGGCCTTTGCCAACAGGCATATATAGCCAAAAAAATTGTTGTTGGAAAAAGAAATAAAATAGAGTAATGGGACAATTCCCCAACTCCTCTAATAAGATGACCAGTTGAATTAACAGCTAAAAAAATCATAAAAACTAGCAACTAATTCTGTAAGCCTTACGTCATCTAAAGCGGGACAAAAAATTCTTGGCTACAATTTCAAGAGTTGTCGCACCTTGTCTTTAGTATTCTGCTATGTGATAATATCAAAGACCAAGAATAAAACCAACTAGTAAATATGAAAATAACCTGCAAAAAGTTGGAAATATTTTTTATTATCAAAATTTTATCATTTTGACAACACCAAGTTGAGCCAGCTCTAAATTTTAGTCAACCTAGGCACTCCTCTTAGCCAATTTCTAAAAGTATTTTTGGTATTACGGACAGAGAGAAGACGCATCGCTAAGCAAATCGATTGATGAAGTTTTTCTAATCACATAAATGTGAGAAGCAATTAAAGCTAATTCAGAGGGGTGAGACTTTGTACTGGTTCAAACCATGTATAACACCAATTAATGAGATGTCCCATAGCATTTATATTATATTAATGATGTGGACCAAAGAGAAGGGAATTCTAGGCACCAATCGTGAGCAAAAGTACGAGTGTTACTATTTGATCTCCTAGTGACATAGACAGCATTGTAGATTGTACAGTGCCTCAGGGCTGGAACATGTCTCGATGCCCCCAATAATATAATTTCAATGAAGTGCATTTAGTGGAAAATGGCGCTTTTGCTTGATTAATTAGTTCCACCTCCTATCAAATTCCAAGCATGGGCAAGAGGGATCACTCGCATGGGCGCTGATTGTGCTCTAAAAGCAGGAATAAGTAGAAGGAACTACCTTGGATTGAGGTACCAAATATTTTGGTGTGGATGCTAGATGTGTTCCATATGCAGATCATTATTGCGTCCTTTGTACTTAATAAACTGATCTTACAATGCAAGCATTTGTGTGGTGGTGCGTGTTTAGGGTGCGTCATGTTTATCCTTATCTATACTTTGTAAAAGAAGTAAGTGCTAGCGGAGCCAATGGCGGCGAACAGAGGCTAAGCCTCCCCTAACAAAATTATTTTTTTAGAATAAGTCTACTTCATCTTCTAAAGTATTAAGGTTGGTCTACTTAACTCCTAAACTGTAAAACCAGAAATTCTACCTTTTGAAGTATAAAAACTGGCTCAAATAATCCCTTATGGTAGTTTTGTAGGTGATTTTGCCATATAGATGATGACATGTTAGTGTTATTGCTTGTATGGCATAAAGATTGGTCCATTAAATCTAAATTGACCAATCGTTTCTTTTTACTCACTGATCGATAAGTCTAAAAATTACATATTGCTACTAGTGTACACCATTCTCAACCCATTGTGTTTGTGAAAAAAAATACTTAACCGACTCTATCACTATATTATTGTCCCTTACATAGTCTATATGGCAAAAACCACCGCCACATCATTATCTACATTACAAATCATTTACAAAACCACTCTAAGGGATTACTTGAGCCAGTTTTTATACTTTAGGAGGTTGAATACCCAATTTTATAGTTTGGAGGGTTAAGTAGACCAATCCTAATACTTTAGAAGATGAAGTGGACTTTTTCCTTTCTTTTAAGTACCAGCTAAGTAATCATATGATTACCAAAATAATGTATTAGGTTCCCTCCAATACTAGCAAACCATGGATGGCCAGTAGGTGCTTTGGTCTTTGGTCGTGGACTCGTGGTGTTTGTGTTGTTGTGCATGCAGCGGTGCTGCAATTAACCCCAAATTGCTATGCAGTCGTACTGCTAGGTGCTAAGCATTTTGCGATGTTTTGTTATGTATGTTTTGCTAGGAGTAATATGATAGGCTGAAAATGATTCTCGTATGTTACTACGCTGTCAAATATATGAATATATTGATGTCCTCTATTATCTATTGGATGATTTTGAACCAAGGAATTATTATTATGCTATTTTTCCATGTCATTTAGCAAGTTTTAGCCGGGTCGGTCAATTAGCGAGTTGGCCCTCTATTGTTGAAAATTCTAGCTCTGCCCCCGACTTAGTTCGCTATTTAGCGATGTTCACGAAATAGACACACCCATTTAATTAAACCTATATGGCAGTGATATGTGACAGTGACATAGCCTACCAAGGAATGTACGCCAATGCCTCCCAACCGAACCAAGTCGACCTCCAGCGCCGCCGCCGCCATTTCTACATACCCATCCGTCCATGATCCATCCATCAATGCCCCGTTCAACGCCAACCTGTTTGATCAACCCACATTCTCCGCTAGAATTCACAGATCGCACCACACGGATAACACCATTATTCCTCTCTCTGCTCGATGCATGTGAGAAGAAGCAAGCGAACAAAACTGAAGCTCCAACAGGACAAAAGTGTATTCCAGTCAACGAAACAAAATGCAGTCTTCCTCCTCGATCTGCTCTGCTCCTGGTGTTTTCTGGGAGCTAGTAGAGTGCCAGACATTGAATGCTAGAAAAATTCTGTAGTGGATTTGCCAACTTGAAGAATTTATAAGCTTTGACATGCGAACCAGACGGAATTTGTTCGAAGTGGACAGTGGAGGTAGCAAGTGGTGTGCACTGTGGAGTCCTCGTCTCTGAAGTCTGAAGAAGGTAGCTTTCATGGATTGATCGGTTGGTCACTACCAAAAAGTATGGCTAGTCAGTGATGAGGATGATGAAAACGCGTGAAAGTCACCGTTCAATAAAAAAAAATGTGTATGAAACGACTTTCCAGCACAAGATTCCTACAGATGAAATGAGACTATTTAGCACAAGCATCAGAATCTTTTTGAATGAAAAAATGCTGTAATAATCAGTGAAAAAGATGACTGAAGAGAAGCCTTGTTAAGATACCTATGCAAAGAACAAACCTGCATGGTGGCATGGACAAACTGCAAATGTTCCAATTAACAAGAAGATTAAATGGGTGGTTGTTCTACCATTTCATTTCAGATTTTTTTTTTCTGTAGGCTCCACAGCTTGACATGCCAGCGTATAAAATCAATCAGATTCAGAGCTGCAGGACATGAATCACCAATATAGGGAAGATCAAAGCGATGGACTTGCTATCAGATTGACCAGTAGACTTTGCCGACGTGATACAGAAAGAACATCAAGTCTCAAGTGGGAGTCAGTATCAGTGCAAATTATAACCAGTGCAGCAATGATTAAAAAGATCAACCTACTAACATGATTTGAGTTGCACATAAGCTCATTGAAACAGCCATTGCAAAAGCCAAGCATTCACTGGTCCCATGCTCTGGTCTAAATGGACCCAAAGAATTGTGAAGTCGCCAGGTTTGGCATTATCAGCATTCATGCATTAGTCCTCCAGTAAACTGCTTTGCAGTTGTCAGAATCCAACAGCCAACAGAAGAAGCACTCATATTTGAGAATGGAAATTCCACAAAGAAACAAAAGGACATATCAACATTGGAACAGTAGATTATAGAAACAAGCAGTGAGTTTTGCCATGCTTGCAGACAAAGAAGATGACAAAATGTTAATAGTTCAAGGATGAAAAAAATGGATTATAAAATTTCACCATGCGGTTACCAGCCCATTATTCAGCCTTTTCGGGTTTGCTAGTAACAATTTCTTTTTCTGAAAGTATTGTGTTTGTGCAGTCTTTTAGAACTATAAGCATCAAGATTACATTAAAAAATTGTATGGAATCACCTCTTACCGGTCATTGCCAGTGTGATTGGTAACCCCAATTGTAATGAATCATGATCCATGGGTTGGATGCTTTGGCCTACTAGAATGTGGCCCTCTTTTGAAAATAGCAATTACACATGAAACAATTGAATTCTGCTAGATTATTTTCCGTACCAAATATGGCATAAGATAGAATTCAACTCCATTGAGGTTTGAGACCTAATGGAATATATAATCAAACAGCATTGTGATCAAGGTCACGTACTTACCATAATGGAAGGTGAAAGATCATAATGAAAGCTAATGGAGATGCACACTAGAGAAATTCCTGAAGGGAGCTGCAGAGGAATTACAGGTGGATGACTATCATGCAATAGTAATTTACATAAAGAATCATGGAGACGCTGTGGGATCAGATTGCCACACAAAAAAGAAAAGCAAATATGTGACCCCAACCGCACGGAATCTTTGACTAAAGTAACTGTTCATACATGAAAAAGGATTGAAAATACCAATTATGGCAGTCAAAGTCAAAATGCGTCATGTGCATTTCTGTTTCTTGCTCTCTGGGTATGTGTCATCATCAGTTAAACATCCTTGAAATCCAAGGTCACGTTTCTGACACATCTTCTGAATGCACAAATAATTGACTAGTGAGTCTCTGTTTGAAATGGAGGTGCAGCCTCACTGCCTGAAACACTTCTTCTAATTACATCTGATGCACTTCTTCCAATTACATCTAATGGCATGTCCCAATTCCCACTTCTACGGTCCCAGCTTGAGTGCCGTACTCGTACCTCACTTCCGATTGCAGGAATCTGCGATTCAGAACCTATCGCAAGTTTTGTGTTGGGAATGCATTCCATCTCACTGTAGTCCTGACTTCCCATTTCAACATCAACATCCCCATAGTTGCGCCGCTGAGAGATCTGCAGGAGATCACTACCGATCTCAAGATCATCTTCTACTTTTGCCCGAGGACCACCAGCTGGCTCTTCTTCCATATGCCTGCCAAAGTTAACTACTGGAGCTAGTACTTCCTCTTGTACATAGGCTCTGAATTTGTGTTTAGAAGGTTTTGTTTTACTGCAGAAGACTCCTAGGAAGTTATTCAGACATCCTTGGTCATAGGCATTAGGCCTGTTGTCTGATCTGTATCGAAAGTTCTCATAGGTGGTCTGCAAAACCAAAACATCATATTAGAGTTATGTACCATGACTTTAATGGGAAAGGAGACCTCAAGCATATGACAGATAAACTCATAAGGCTATAATGATTTTTTGAATTTTCCACACAAGCAATCGAAAAATTGGCCCTCATGGAGCTTGTTGAGCATAGAACATATTAGCAATTTGGCATGCTATTACACTTCTCTCTAACATTTGGTTTACTAAGCAGGCAAACAAAGCCTTGCATACATGAACCAAAGCAATCACTAGACAAATCAATCACCAAATTTTGTATAAAGAACTAACCTGGTTAGTGCAAATTAGATATGAATGAAATCCAGTGAGTCCACCAACAAACCAGAGGGCGATGAAACAGTATATCATAAGCACCAAAGATGCTGGAGAGTGTTTCAAAGCCTTCCACACTGTAGGATAGTCCTCCTCCATGAGGAACTTGATGTATAATGCCGACATTGCAAATACATAAATGCAAAGGAGAGTCGAGGAAGAAACAAACAGGAAAAAGTATAGATAATTGCGCTGCACAATGTAGAAATGGCACAAAAATGGTCAGGAAGCAAAGCTGTAAGAAACAGACTGAATCAAACTTACGATGAGATTGGGAGTTCAAGAAACCATTGCATAAAACAATTGCAGCAAGAATGATATTCTGAGTATCTCTCGGTTTCAGATTTGTTTTCCAACTAGTGAATGTTTCAGCTAGTGGATCTTGTGATGTGGCGGGGATTTTACAGGACTACAGAATAAAATTAATAGCTTCTTGCTAGTGCGTGACTTGCATAATAGTATTAATATTCTAATTTGTGTGGTTCCTAGATGTACTGAAGTTATGCGCATATCTGAAACTAGTCATGGTGAAATTCCCCTGAGTTGAAGTACAAACTGTGGGGTTATTATATGCATGTCTAAGTTGGATCAGAAGCATGTCCTGCCAACTGGTGTTAAATTAGGATATGAAGATTAGAACTATGCAAAATTAACTGAAGCCAGGTTAAAAAGGTACAGCCACTGCAGTCCAGCATGAAACAGGTCTTTTTTTTTTTGCGGGGAGCATTAAACAGATCATTAATAATTCCAAGCACATCGCATAAAATTTTTTGCACAACTGATCAGGCATGAAAGGTCTAAAGAGCACACCAACTTCAGCAGTAGGGAATGCCTCCATAAACAGAAGCAAGTAATGCTCTTTAATAAGTAGACGCCAACAATCATGTTAACCATGCCTTGTCCTATGGACTATGCTAACAATCATGCCATGCCCCAATTGTTATCTTAAGTTCTTAACCCATTTAATTAATTATTTTGCTCAATTAAAAGGGTTTATTCCATAGTCCAAACTGAAACTGGCCCTATCTTGCGCATTCTATATAAAGCTGTCCATCCTCTCTCGGCTCGTTGGAAGGATCCGTGCGAGATGCCAAGTTTGCTCCTTACTATTCTCTCAAGTATTTGGGGTTCCCTAAACCGTTAAGTAGACTGCCTAGTGTATTGCCTAGAATAGTACTAAGGAAATGAAAGCAAAAGCCATAGGCAGAAAAAACATTTCTTACAACAACTAAATTTAACCCCAGAAACTACAAATAATATTGTGCATGGATCATGTGACTTATGTCTTGGTATACTTGTCCTCGAAGGTGTCAAGAAATATATCCATCTAGACATAACAGGTTAATGGTCCTGTTGAGTTCATCAATTTTCATGAAAATTGGGCTAACTTTTTAGCAGACAAAGAAACTGTACCTGTCCAATGCATTGTCCAACCCAGGGGCAATGATGGTCAAAGCGCTCGACACAATTGTTGCATATTGAACAGTGTGAACACCGAGGGGGCCGGTAAATCATGCAGGTGTCACAATACTTTACTTTCACAAGCATCCCATTAACCATTATCTCTTTTACACGGGGAAATTGTAGCCTGCCGGGTGTGCCCCCGTTCAATGGATTGCCATATGCAAACTCTTCCTCCGGTGGATGCGATGCACGAGGCACAATACCAGGATCCTGAGCTGAGGTGATGAACAACAAGACAAGTACCTGCAAATGCACACAAAAGAAGGATGACAACCCGTATTCAGCTGACTGCTCAAAATGCTCTGTGGCTACTACCCGACGGAATCAAGAAATTGCACTCACATAGATCATGAAGAGTACTGCTACAGCGGGAATCACATATCCTGCGTTGTAGGTGGAGAACTGATGCCGGAGATGCCGAGCAACAAACACGCAGAAGACCAAAACAGGCACTACGATGAGCGAAACAGAGACGAGCAGGGACTTGGCATCCGGTCCGAATATCAACCTCCCACCAAATAAGAACCTCTGCATATACCAAGCGGACCAACCATGTCAGGGGCAGCGACACATCACATTGCGTTCCGACATACGCAACACGCATCAACATATACAGAGAGCCCAGCAAATCTACTGCTCATGCCTCGAAGCGTCAAGAAGAATAGTAAAGAAGAATTTCCCGAGAAAGAAACTGTACCAATCGTTCACCAAGATTCGCAGCTCAAGAAGAGGAAGCTCGAGCAAGATGAACAGAGGTAGGCGAGGGAAACGGGTAGGATCTTACATTATTCCCTTTCCAAGCTTCGTAGACTCGCTTCTGCGGCTGCGCCATGGCCGGCGAATGTCTCGGCTCCGGTCAGTGCTACTGCCCCATCCGACCGCCCCAAATCGGTGATGAGCACGGAGGAATTCGACGCGCGCACGCGGAAAGGGAGATTCGGAGGTTGTGGAACGCGAGGAATCGGGGGGGAGATGGGCGAGGCGAGGCAAAGCAAGAAAAGCTGCTTGCTTGCGTTGCCTTTGAGCGTGAGGTGAGGTGTACAACGAGTGCCTTTTTCCTGCGAAAGGAAAAAGAAAAGAGAATAAAATCAGAGATACAAGCTGGCAAAGCGAACTGGAGTGAACCGCTGAAGAAAGAAGAGGGAGTCTGCACTGTGCAGCTGTGCTCTATTGCTCTTTTTGCAAATGGAACCTTGGATTTTACAGGAACGACACATAGCATTCAGCAGCTAAAAACTTTTGAAGCAGTTTGGTTTGATACTAATTAAGTATTTGGTAGCTTCAAAACTTATTTGTCAAGCTAATATAGTTAAGATAACTTTACCCTAATAAAAATTTGGTAGTAGCAAAACTTATCTAAGGTTTAGCATTACCAGTTAGTTGGTATCACGGGGAAGCAAACTTGCATTTCATACGCATGCACCCTTCAACACAAATAGGTTGTCAGGATGCACTACAACTTGCAAGCCTTAATGGCTATAACATGCATGGCTGGAAGCCATGTTTTTATCTTTATATCAACATGTACCTTCATATTCAATTTAAGCTCCCGTTTCACTCATACAGTGACATATTAAATCAAGCTACAATTAATTAAACTCGCTTTAATAAGAGCATACGCATAACCTATTGGCAAAGAACAAAGTTGTTGTGACCTAAGTTATGTGTAATTAGAACGAACAAAATATACTTAAATGAGAATAGAGCACAGCGCAGTGGATTGGCTAGACGTTTGGTTAGCATGTATGACAGCATATGTTCAAGCTTGGTTGCTTGGATCACTAAATTAAATTCTATAGTCAGGAACATGTTGCTTCACCCTTACTAATATTCCAAAAATTTCTACTTTCAAAAAAGCTATTCTTAAAACAATCCAAAATTGTGCGAGGGCTATGCGCAAAGAAAGCCAGGCAAACAAACAAAGCAAAAAAGGGTGCGGAGGCTCACTAGTCCCTACACCGGGTCTACAACGGGAGTTTGCCAGGTATGGTCAAGCAGCCAGGGACTGTGTTGGTTGCACGGTGAACCAGGTCCAGCCAGCTAGGAACATGAGAGTGAGGCAGGTGGGGCCAGAGGACAGAGAGGCGAGTCTACGACGCTAGGGTACTTTCATCCATTAGACTACTCGATCAAAGGGTATGGCAATGATTTGATCGAGAGTTGATTATAATTGCACGTGTGTTCATCAATCCATTCGCAAACAGAGGATAGCAATCATATTGTTTGACCGACAAGAACTTGCTTACTCTTTCTCTAATCACCAAAAACTTTCACTATTATTGTATAATGGGGTCTGAAACTGAAGAAACTGACACAAAACATGTTTTTAACCCTCTGAGAGTCTGAGTTTGAACCAGTACCTCTAAGAAAGAGATGAAAACCTAGAAGGTGAGACCATGGAAAAAGAAACATTGTCCATGGTAGACCAGCATTATGCCATCCAACACCAATCTGTAATATAGGAGAGAATTAGAGGAAATCTGGAGCCTTGGAATCCTATGAAAAAGCTCCTTTTCAGCTGTCAAGAACCAGGGAAGAACAATCAACTTTAGATCTCCTTGCTACAGTATCTGAGAGGAGAAAACACACTGGATGGAACCTAGAGAAAACTTTGATCAAGTGCTACTGGCCTACTACCAACACTGTCCCCAATCAAAATATACATACTTTCCTTCCTCCATTTTGTTCCAAGGCAGATTTCTGCTCTAGTTCTCATATTGCGCCATTCTATGTTTCTGTAGCGTTCAATATTAACCAAGCATTACATTTTTTTTCTGTACTGTGGCCAGTGAAATCAGAAAAAACAACCCACATTCTGCTCATGAATAGCAGATTTTTAATTGATTATTAGCTAGTGATGAAGTGGGAAGATGGACTATTGTGTTACATTATGCAAATCCCTTAAGGCTTTAAGAACGATCAAACTCACTCGAGAGATAAATGGTAAAGCAATAAGGAGTACCAAGTACTGACCTCTTGCTAGTTGCTGCTTAGCAGCTATGGCATTAGAAGAACGGCAGGAGTTAGCTGGAATATGGGTTGGATGGCATCAATGCAGAACTGCTTTCTTCCGTGGTCCAGACTGGTACAGGATAATGAAGGTGATAGCTCGACCAAGAGAGCAAAACAAAGGCAAGATGTCAATGCCTGGAATGTGTATGACCCAGCCAGATTGCCAACCACACTGCTACGTAGTAGTATGAAGAAAGTATTAGTCACATCTAAAAAACTAAAAGGCAGAAAGTCAGGTGGCAAGGGAGCGACCAGCAAAGAACACCTGAAGAACTGATTCATATTTGGAGTAAACACCTTTACTTTATGCCTATTTCGCCTTCTCTTTTCCATCTTTGAGATTGATAATATCTGAAAATTGCAAGATAAGTTTATTAGATATGAATATATGAGTTCACAGTCCAAAGAACACAAATCATAGAAGAGTGATACAAAGTTTGCGTGTTCACAGGTTGCAGAATATATTACTACATGAAGTACATTTACTGATAGAGTCCAATACTACGACAGGTATGTTTTCTACGGTGTTCTTTCACTCAATATGTAACTATGCAAGTGTTGTTGGCTAAAACCCAAAAGAACCATTTCAAATACTTGCATCTAAAATTTTTAACGTAACGATCTGGTGGAAATTCTGTCCCTTATGGTTCACCGTGTCACTCTCTAACGAGGCAAGTAGTGCAACACATCGCATCGCCTTCCTTTTCTTTCTTTTTCATACTTCAAAAGGAATCCATTTCGACAACACAGATACTACAGCAGGAATCTTGTCAATATCAACCAAAGGTACTCCTGGAAAGCTGCAATCCATCAGACTAAAACTACAAGGTTCTTCAACTGAATCTCATCCAAACGCATATCTACCTTGGATTTTCCGGACCTCCGTAAATCTGTTGATGCTAAGGCCTAAGGCGATGCTTAGGCAGGTCTACTGCTGCAAACTCCTCCCTCAGAAAAAAAATGATCTCCTATCCCAACCGCTATCCTAAATCACACCCTTCCATTGTTTCTTGTGTGATATAGAAAACAATGGGACTGAGAACTACAGTATCACATTAGATGGACCTCTGTCTCATTCTTTTCTGAAAAAAATTCTGAACCTATTTCTACTTGGTGAGTGTTGCAGGTTTCGAAGGACTACCCTGTAGTTATATCAATCGTAGCAGTACAACAAGAACATGTATTGAAGTGTACAAAGAGAGGAATATGAAAAAGGGGAACTTGCTCTGACAAGTAATAGTCATTGTCATTTGTCAATCCAGCAGTTGTCAAAGTCTGCTTTCAGCTCCTCAGAATGCGAAGTTCCTCTGGGACATATGCAAATAGAATAAGTACGACAATGCTGGTTTGCAAATCTTCATTTTCAATTTTGGAGCAAAAGTTAGCGCCTTAGTTACATTCCTTACTGGTAGTGAGTCAAGTATAATCATAAAGGAATACTCTAGGTGGTACCTGCTGAGAGAATGGTAATGGAATTACCATTCACCAGGTGAGCAACCAGACGTCCAGAATAGCCATTTTGCATTATTCTGCCCCCGTGTTCAACCAAGAACACCAACCTGAAGAACAGAATCTCACAAAAATAAGTTGGGAAGCATAGCTTAACAAAAGTTTAGTAGTACGGAGTATCATTAGTAACAACCACCATGGTTAATGGCTTCTTCAACTTCAGCGTTCGCCATCTAATCGACCCCAGGTTTCGCACCCATCACATCACATTCCTCAACTTCTTTTACCTTCGGCTTGGCGTTCAGGCGATGCGCCTTCCTCGCTTGGATTTTTACCCATATCACCGTTCGCGCTCGCGAATTGGGCAGCGGAACGGGAAGCAACCCCTAGTTTTGGTTCAGCTCCTTTCCCTCGTTTCGACATCGAATCCGCTAGGTGTGATCCGGGATCCCCTCCATCTAGAACCCTTTCTGCGAGCCCAAGGCAATGGCGATCGAGTCGCTCTGAAGCGAGGGCTTCTCACGGGCGGCGGCGGGGACGGCGACGTAGAGGTGAGAAAACCCTACACCCGCGACGCGACGGGAGCGCTTCGCCCGGGTCAAGAGTCCCCGTGGCTATCTGAAAGGAGCGTCTCACCTGGACAGAAGCGGTAGTGGAGCAGCGCTCCGAGCAGGGTTTTGGGAGATTCTTCGCCGCGCGTCGCCTCCACCTCCACCTTCACCCACCCCGCCACCCGCAACTCCCCTGCAGGCTGCAGCAACCGCCGCCGCCGCCGCCGCCGCCGCCGTCGGTAGCGGAGGGCGCGAACGCACGACTGGAGGCCCACGGCCAGGGTTTGCATCCCAAGGCCGGCATTAGCGATCCACCCCAACCTAAGCCAGTACTGGGCAAGATGGGCTGCCTTCCATTCCACTACGGCCGGCTTCAGCACAATATTGCAACAGTTCTTCAACAGAGAATGTGTAAACCCCCATTTTTAGTGTATACATGTTGTAGGACGCTACATGTTTGGTTCTCTGCTCTATCAAATCTTTGATAGTATCAAACTGTTGGTAGTTTTAGAACTATCAGTTTTTTAACGTAGAGTAGAGTTATATTACATATGTTTGGATTGATACCAATATAAAGGCAAATTTTAATAATAAATAATATATCCGTGCGTTAAAACGGGAAGAAAAGACGAGGAAGATAAGAAAAGAGATAGACCATAGTTGTTAGATGGCCGAGTAAGGCTGTGGTGTGAAAGAAGAGAGTGTGCATGTTCAGTGAATGTACCGACGACCAATGAATTATCATACGAAATGAATAAAAGTGCTAATGTGTTACAAGTTACAACAGGAATAAATTCATAATTCTAAACAAACTTCCAATGCCCTTGAAAATTTAGAAACCAGTTGTCCTCTATAAAAAAAAAGGGAAAAGGGACATGAGGTGCATGCACCTGAGATTTTCATGTTTCCTGTCTGATATGACATCATTGCCTTGTGTGCATGGATTGAGCTACCATCAAGATAGAGGCCATCAGATTAAGCTGTACTACCGACCTGTACTTCGACCGAACGAAGCTGCAAGTTACAATCGACCAGCCTTGAGGCAATCAAACAATGTTCATGCTGACGACAGCAGACAACAAAGAAAAGAGCTGCAAGACATTCACAAATTAAATTACAGTAATGGAGAACAAAATCGCAATATGGAGAAGTTGCAAGTATTCTTGATTTCAATGATCTCTGTTTTTTATACCCTTGTTGTAAATTAAAATGTATATATCTAATTCTCTTCAATTTTTTTAAAGAACACATTTCCTCTTGGTTTCAGATCAATAGAGAAAAACGTAACTCGCAAAAATCTCAGTCGAATATGTTCAGCATTAGCAATAAGCTCCCAGAAAACAGATTCTTATATCCATTAAGGGAGGCAAATTCCCATATCCCATTTGAACATGTTTTGTGTTTTTTTAACAAAGTCGGGCCGATAACATGGCCTTTCATTAAAAAAAGAGAAAAAATCCAAAATTCCCAACAACTCAACAAGGGCAACACAGAGTGGCACAGAGAAAAGATGCATGATGCATGCGATTTACTATGCTAAAATCAAATCAAATTGATTAACTTTTTTCGCGAACATTGAATTGATTAACTCACCCAAAAAAGTTCATCACGTTAGTTACGGGGAACAATCTATCTAAGAGACGGCAATAGAGAGGGGACGAGATCTCAAGATAGATGGGAGAATATGGTGCATTAATTTTTGTGTCCTGGATGATGGCATGGATCGTGTAGCCACAGGCGAGAAGCAGCTTCCTTGATTACGAGCCATGCATGGCACGGTCAATATAACACGACACACCGGTGACGAACTCTTCCTATGTTTCCTACATTTCACGCGGAACGTGAACTGATGACAGACAAAATGACACGAAAAGATTATTGTTGGCCATGGAAACACCAAGCCCGCAAATGGGCTTGAGTCTGAGATAATTGCACCATGTGGGCTGAGTTTGCGAAATCGGACGGAAACGGATGGATGACAAGTGCGCAAAAGAGTTCGAGACGGAAGCGGACATGCACTAGATGACAGACAAAGGCAAGTAGAGATTTAGGCCGTCAATTGCGACGAGTGCGGGAGGCAGACAACGGGCAAAATTTTTAAGCAGAAACACTATTTATTTTTAAATAGTAGCGAATCGTAGAACTTTCGAGCTAAATCCAACAACATTCTACTCAATATAGAAACTTTATACTCAATTTAGAAAACTAAATTCTAAAATTTTGCACTTAATATAAAACTTTCTACTAAAATTGTAATACTGTGAATACAACATAAAAAAAATTCTATCTATTTTTTTAATTAATGTTTCATGACAAATTCTTAATTTTCTACCAAATCGTAAGGATTATACTGGAATATTTTGGCGGGTTGGATAATTATTTTTACATAGAAATATTTATGGTAAAGATTTCTTCTCATATAAATGCTGAATTAGTAGTAAGTAATTGCTTAGACGAGACATGATGCATCTATGTCTTCTCATATACTTGTACTCCATAAAAGGTGTCATGTAAAGTTGCATGGCAATCAAGGAATCAAGGCTCTGCCACCGTGCTTAATTTGCTGTCCAAAACGAGAGAAGAAGCAATAACCATAAGCTAAGCTGTTCAAACAGAACCTAAATCGACGGATGCACAGTTAGACTGATAGGCCGTCCGAACTCCAAACCAACATGAGATACGATGCTTAGGTGGGCCGGTCGGTAAACATCCACGAGATGAGGAGCTTGGCGCTAACTTTCGAGCAGTTCCGCTTGGACTCGGCATGACGCGTCGTATGTGATAGACCGCAGAAATATTATTCGTTTTTATAATAATAGAGATGTAAAGAAAATTTTAAATTAGTACCAAATTGATCATAGCCAAATTGATAATAGGTAATACCAATAATTTAGCTCTATTCTGAATACACACCATGACTATTCAAGCTACCATAAATCGGTAGGGCACTTTTTAGCATCAATTCAAATAAGCGTTACATCCCACCATGGCAGCATGCATGATACTGTCCTAAAGAAGTTCCATAATTCAAGTGCGAAACACTGCTGAAGGATGTCCAGATTCGAATGGTACTCTTTAAGTCTTTTGCAAGAAAAGAGTGGCAATTTCTCTGAATAATTTATTCGAGACCCCTCGTTCCAAACGGATGTTGGGGCTCTGCATGGTCTGGTTAATCAAACACGACAGGGTACCAAGAAATAAATCTGAGAGCGCTACTTGCCAGTTGCCATACCAAAATTCAGGTAAATCCTTCCTTAACCATCAGAACAAATACGTCGGTACGAAACAAAAGGTGGGACCGGTTAAGTCATGTCACTAGATCATATTGCCAAACCTCTAAAGTTTCTCGGATGTATTCCCTCTTCTACTCACTAGAACAAACAATTTTCAAAACAAAAAGGTTCTATCATGTGAATCATTTCTAAGTTCTTAAGTGAGCTCGTATCCAAAAGGTCATCCAGCCTACTAAGATGCCGACGACCTTACATTAAATTTCTGAATGTATTTTCTAGTCCTCAAGATATGATTGTTAGAGCCCTACTCCTCCTTTTTGTTTTGCTTGCTACCAGTATCTTCTTCACCATCTTCCCCTTCCGCTTTGAACTCGCTGTACTCAAGGAGCTGGCAATGTAATAAAATGTCAGCAAGTATATTCACAACAAAATAAGAAAAAAAGTAACTTAGTGTTTTTTAGAGGGTAAAACTAAGGACGCATAGAACACAAACAACTCCACGACTCCACCACACTCACTCCACACGCACGTGAATGCACTTGCACATACACACTAGAGAAGGGATCGGAGCGCTAGGGCCTCTGGTACACGGGATACAAGCATGCATCGGTCCTAGCTGGGATTAACCCCCAGGGAGCTGGGGGTAAATCCCCACTGAGACACATAGGTTCAATCCTAGGGATTGAACCCATGCCTGTTCACTCCACCACGAACCAGCCAACCAAGCACACGCTTGGTCCTCAAAAAAGGAAGAAAAGTAATTTGGTGTGAGCAACAAAGAATGCCATCTATGTTCAAAAGTTCATCATGTTCTCGGCCTTTCAGCACCTGAATCGCATAATATCTAACGAAGAGTACAAGCTATTTCATGTACAAATGGTATGGACATTGCTCATGGTTTAGAAAATCAAATATTAACTGCATATACATAACTTAACCATAGCAACACCATTCTAATACTAACTCCAAAATATTGGGATGGCAAAATGCAGCGACTCTTCCAAGAAATTATATCAATCATACAACCCTTTCTCTTGCACTCAAAAGCTGTCACTCCCACATCTTACAGTAGCCTTTAAGGAGCATGAGCTAAAGGCTATTACTCTTGAGTTTTGAATAATGAAACAAAAAAGGGGCCCTTCAAAGGAATAAATAATGCAGTGTACACATTTGATGATGGTATTCCTTGGGCTACTCCCAAGGTTCAGAACAATGGATAAGGTGGGAAATACCATTAACAAACTTACCGGCTTGACTTCACCATTCCACAAACAGTGAACAGCAACAAAACCAATCACACCAGGAACAATGTACAACAGAGCAGGCTGCATATGATGAGAAAATAAAGACAAAGAAAGAAGAGGGCATTAATATTTCAGAAATGACAGAAACCAGAGGCAACTTTCTTTTCTTCTTATAATTGGAGTACCAGTTGGATCTTGATGTAATTTTCTTTCCTTTTTATTTTTTTCCTTTTACACGGTTTATAGCTTCCTTTGTACTAATACAAGTTTACAGGGTGGAGGTGGTGCAAGTGCCAGATTCACCAACATAATTACCTTCTTTTTATTGATGCATGTATAACAGTTCGTTTTGTTCAAAATATTTTGTATACTGTAGGCTCTCCCTCACAGTTTGCCTTAAAATACAACAGAGGCAACACGATGGCAAGAATCCTTAGTAACATAACTCACCTGTGCAGCTTGAAACCAGTTCATCACAATTATTGTCATGGTCAGACCCACAGTATAACCCAAAAATGCACTATTAAAGTAACGGTTCTTAATTCCTCTCGAGACGTCAAAACGCAGTGCAAGTGCAACAAATATACCTGGAACCAAAAGTAGAAGTACATATATGTGTTAAAAGAAGAGTTACAGCTTGCAGAAATATGTGAGAATTTCATGATTTACAATCTTGAATGATGCAGAGACTGCTAAGGAAAGGCAAATAATCTGCGGCAAGTAGCGATAATAAGTTATTTGTACTTTAGTTCTAATAAAGATAACGAGTTCAATGCATTATACAAAAGAAGGCACGTACATACCCCAACCAACCGAACTAATCCCTGGAAAAAATTGACGAATCATGGCTTCAGAGTGAAACTGATTCTGTGATTCTTTTTATTTACTATGTGTTATGGCTGAATTGCTAGCTTTATTGATCTGATCGTCCTCCCTAGGAGGTTCTGATCTTCTCAATTCTCTCTTGTTTCCTCCTCCCCCATGGATCACATATAAATAGCCATAGAAACTAACCCCTCCCTACAATATCTCTCATCTTTCCTATTATTCCTCCTAACCTTCAAACTAAGCTATATAAAACTATGGAAAGACTTAACAAAATTTGCCAATTCACAAGACGTGGCTGTTCAGCCACTTGTTGTTGTGGGCGCTGGCCTGGGCTTCTTGCGACGAGTATATGTTTTGCCGATAAAAGCATCCACAACACTACCCCCCTCCTGGAGAAACAGCTCGTCCTCGAGCTGGAACGTTGGATGCGCCTCTTTGAAGGAATCCAAGGCCTCCCAAGTGGCTTCAACAGCAGCCGGCCAACCCAGCGAACCAGCAACTCCCAATGCCACGGTTGAGACGAGCGCGGACGATGGACTCCGTGTTGGTACCACACGGCCACGAGATAGAGGTGGTAGAGGCACCAGCGCAGTGGAGGTACTAACAAACGGCTTGAGGAAACAACATGGAAACATCATGGATCTTCGCCTTGGGCGGCAACTGAAGACGATAGGCCACCGGACCAACTCGCTCCACAATCTGAGAAGGGCCAAAGTAGCGAGGTGAGAGCTTGCCGCTGGACTTGGGGGTGATGCCGGCGGCGGTACGGTGGTGAAGACGAAGCCACACCCAGTCACCAGCGGTGAACTGGATGTCGCGATGGCCGCGTTCATAATGGAGCTTCATGTGGTTCTGAGCCTGTAGCAGCCCTCGCGATTTCCTCCAGAAAAACGTCACGCTCAGTGAGCTGCTTCCAGGGCTGCAACGCGAGTCACGCCGGTTGATAGCTTGCCATGGTCGTGGTGGCCTGCCATAGACCACCTGAAAAGGAGTCGTTTGTAGCGCCGTCTGGTATGATGTGTTGTAGCAGAACTCAGCCCAGGGCAGCCAACGCAGCCAACTGCGGGCTCGGTCGCCAGCGAGACATCGGAGGTAGACGCCAAGCACCCTGTTCGTCACCTCGGATTGGCCGTCAGTCTGCGGATGAAACGCAGAAGGCGTAGTTCTACCCCGGAAAGAGCGAACAGTTCAGTCCAGAATGTGCTGGTGAAGACAGGGTCGCAGTCGCTGACGATGGAGCAGGGTATGCCATGGAGCCGGACTATGTGGTCGAAGAACACGCGGGCAACCGAGGTCGCCGTGTAGGATGTCCGAGGAGCGACGAAGTGGGCGTATTTGGAGAAACGGTCCACTACGTGAGCACCACTGATTTGCCGCCCCACCTTGGGAAACCCCTCGACGAAGTCCATGCGCATGTCGGCCCAAACCGAGCTCGACTTCAAGCGGCTGGAGGAGCCCCGCGGATGGAGATGCTCGTGTTTTTCTGCTGGCAGACAATACAACCCTGCACAAATCACGGACAAACCGATTTGCGTGAGGGTATAAGAAAGATGCCCGCAGTCGATGAAGAGTCTTCTGGACGCCTCGTGCCGGCGCCATGGCCGTGGCCAGGATCTGTGGCCACAGCGCCGAAGAGGCAAGCACGTAAATGTGGCCGCGGTGGAGGATGAAACCATCGACCACGGTCTAGGAAGCGCCAGCGACACCTTGTTCCACTTCAGCGCGTTTGGCCTGGAGTTCCGGCAAGTGTTCGGCCTCACGCCGGAGATCGTTGAACAAAGCCAGGTCCGGTTGAGAGATGGCGTAGGTGGAGACGGCCGTAGTCTCCTCGTCTCGGCGAGACAGCGCATCGGCGGCCGTGTTCAAGCGCCCCGGTCTGAACTCCACCGAGAAATCGTACCCGAAGAGGCGACTCACCCACGTGTGTGCTGCGGAATTGTGGAGAGGCGCTGGTCGAGGAGGTACTTGAGAGCGAAGTGGTCCGTGCGCACGGTGAAAGAGCGCCCCCACAGGTAGGGACGCCAATGGCGCACCGCCTTGACCAGTCCAATGAGCTCACGCTCATAGGCGGCCAATTTGGCATGCTGCGGCGCGATGGCCCGGCTGAAGAAGGCGATGGGGCCAGCGCCCTGGTGGAGGATGGCGCCGAACCCAGAGCCGGAGGCATCGCAGTCGATGGTGAACCCCTTGGAGAAGTCAGGCAGCTGTAGAACAGGGCCTGTCGTCAGTGCTGCCTTCAATGCCGTGAAGGCATCCGTGGCCGCCGGGGACCAGCAAAAGGCGTCCTTTTTCAGGAGCGCTGTCAACGGGGCGGCGATTGCGCCATAGCTGTGGATGAAGCGGCGATAGTATCCCGTGAGCCAAGAAGCCCCGCAGCGCCTTGATAGTACGGTTGAGCCATGTTGGACGGCCTCCACCTTGGTCGGGTCCATGGCCACCCCAGCCACCAGATGACGTGACCCAAATACCCACAGCGCGCTCGCGAAGGTGCATTTGAGCGCTTGAGGACAAGCTTGTGGCGCGAAGGGTGGTGAAGACCGCCGCACATGCGCAAGTGTTCCGACCAGGATGAACTGTAAATCAAAATATCATCAAAGAAAACAATACGACGCGGAGAAAGGGTCGAAGAACTCGTCATCAATGCTTGAACGTTGAGGCGCGTTGGAGAGCCGAAGGACATCACGACGAACTCAAAGTGCCATGATGTGTGCGGAAGGCTGTCTTGTCGATGTCCGCCGGTGCATGCGAACCTGATGATACCCACTGCGGACGATCGAGCTTGGTGAAGAAAGTGGCGCCTGCGAGCTTGTCAAGGAGCTCATCGACGACCGGGATGGGAAAGACGTCGCGCACTGTCTTGGCGTTGAGGCGCGGTAGTCGACGCAGAAGCGCCAACTCACGTCCTTCTTGCGCACCAGAAGGACGGAGAGGAGAACGCCGATGTGCTGTCCTGATGATGCCTTGGCGCAGCATGTCGGCGCACGCTTCTCGATCTCGTCCTTGAGCAGCTGGGTAACGGTAGGGCGCACTGCAATCGGTGCGTACCAGTAGCAGCGTGATGCGATGATCCAGGTGACGTTGTGGTGGCAGCCCGGTCGTTCCACGAAGAGATCAGAAACTCGGCCAAAAGCAGAGACAGTAAGTCCAGGCGCTCCATGGCGTGGAGCTGGGCGCGGTCGGGGCGTCCAGTCGCGCCACTTGACGCGTTGGGCGCCACGCCAGAATGTCATGGAATGGCGCTCAAAATCCCAGAGGACGCCAAGCGTCTTGACCACTGGCAGCCGAGACCAGCTCTAGTCATCGAGGGAAGAACATAAAGGTCAAGGCAGAACCCACTCCTCGCGATGGTCACAGGCACCGCTGCAGACCCCCATCGAAGGGACACTTCCCCATTGGCGACGCCCACCGTCAGGCCAGGACGCGGCTCCGGCGCCAGGCCGATGCGGCGCGCGCGGAGGACGCCACAAACGAATGGTGGAGCCGCGAGTCCACCAAGCACGCAGACGCTCTGGGCCCGAGCCTGACCGACAGAATGCATAGGTGTCCGCCGTGGCGATGCACGGTGAGGGCGTGGAGGGAGATTTCGACGCCGTCGTCGGAGTTGTCATCGTCCACCGCCCGTCGACCGGAGCATCATCAGCCAACTCCATCAGGTACAGGCCCTTCATAGAGCAGGACTTGTGATGGTCCTTGGTGAATTTCTCCGGGCAGTTGAGAGCAGAGGCCATCCGACGGCGCTGGGCCATCTCCTGTGGGGTGAGCGCTTGAAGCGAGCGCCCGCCGCGGCGCCCTTCGTCGGGGCCGGCGGAGTGTGGATTGCGCCTAGCGGTCGGGGCCGGTGTGCGCGGGGCGGTTGTCGCGTCGTGGACGCCGGCGCTACTCGATGTGGGTCGGGGAGCATGCGAAGTGTGTGCCAATGGCGTCGTCGTCGTCGTCGTCCAGATCCAAGCGACGTTCGAAGGCACGCGCAATGACCCATGGCGTCGTCGAGGGTCGCGGGCACTGGAGCTCCACATCGTCTGGAGAGGTTGCGGGAGAGCCAACGGTGAGAATGTCATCTGCTGCTTCCTCTGTGAGTGTTTGCACCGGCCAACAGGGGCAAAAATTTGTTATATCCTCCACAGGTGACGGTGCGGCAGAGCTTCATGAGGACCGAGGGCGTGCTGCGCAGCGGAGGACCGAACGCCGCGTGCACCCTCTCGACGAACTCCGGCCAGGTAGGCGCGCCGTTTTGCTCCAGCGGTAGTACCAATCCATGGATGCGCGTCCTCCATGTAGAAGAGGCAAGCCAAACCTTCTCCTCCGTGGTGTAGCGCTGCTGGCGGAAGAACTGTTCGCCTTGTGGAGCCAGACCACCGGGTCCGTAGCACCATCGTAGCGGGAAAGCGAAGTTTGTGAGCAGTCTGTGGGGAAAAGAGGGCGGCTCCAAGGAACAGGCGTCCGCACGTACTGCGTGGGCAAGCCCTCAGCCTCGATCTTGTCGGACTACAAGACGATCGTTGACCGACGGAAGACGGCTCTGTTCGCCCTTGATGTGGTGATCTCCGACTTGATGGACGTGAACTCGGCGAAAATTTTCTCGAGTTCTCTGAAGTCGGCCGGTGGTGAGGAGTCGCCCATGATCAGGCGCAGATCAGAATCTGGATACCAAAGATGTTATGCTGAATTGCTAGCTTTATTGATCTGATCAGTCCTCCCTAGAGTTCTGATCTTCTCAATTCTCTCTGTTTCTCCTCCCTCCCCATGGATCACATATAAATAGCCATAGAAACTAACCCCTCCCAACAATATCTCTCATCTTTCCTATTATTCCTCCTAACCTTCCAACTAAGCTATATAAAACTATGGAAAGACTTAACCAAAACTTGCCAATTCACAAAGACGTGCTGTTCAGCCACTTGTGTTTGTGGGCGCCGGCCTAGGCTTCTTGCGACGAGTATATGTTTTGCCGATAAAAGCGTCCACAACACTATGATTCAACTATACCAAGTAATATCATAGCCAAAAACCAATATATATCCTCATTGTACAACAACTAAGTAGTTTGAAACAAATCTAAGTAGTTTGAAGCAAATCTTGTTGGCTTCATCTGGATAACAAAGCCAGAGTTCAGATTCAGAGTACAATTTTGCAAGCAACTCAAAGCAGCTGAATTTATAATTATTTTCTGGCAATACACAAACCTAAACTCCTAGTATCAGCAAAAAGAACTCAGATGATATCAACATTACTTTCTGATAGACTGATAGTTGCTTCATTTCTCAGCTATGCCCCTTCAGAACCACAGAAAAAAGGAAACTCAAATGATGTGGCAAACGGATACGATTTTGGATCAGGTTACTATTTTAACAAACAATCCAGTTGAATTAACAGCTTGCTATAGATCATAAGTTCAAACAAGTTCTCAATCTAATTGCAGCTGATATTGACATCACTATTCAATCACAAATCACAGGCCAAATAAATGTTGAAATAAATAATCTAAAGATTTTATTACTAACCAGGTATTACAATCACCAAGCCAAGCATAGAAACGGCGTGCAGCATCACCTGTTGGAAATAGAAGCTATGCAAAAAAAAAAAAAAGAAGAGGAGAATTAGATTAACCTTTTTTTTGTAAAAAGAAATGACATAGGTATCAAAACATCAGCAAATTCAAAGAACACTAACCTTTATCGGAGCATCAAATGACTTAGCAACACTGACCATAACTGGAGTGAAGAAGACCCAGAAAATATCATAGACAAAGAGTCCAGCCTGAATCAAAAGGGAAATACTATGATACACACGAGGTACAAATTACAAATGCTTTACACAGTACAGTGGTCTCTAGAAACATGGATTTTAATTTTGTAGGCAAAAGAAAGACAACCATAAATTCTAGCATATCAGAATATTCAAATTGTAATTGCCATGTTCCAGTAGTAATGATTTTGGTAGCAGAATGGTGAGAAAAAGTAAGATGCATGGGTCGCAGAAATAATAAAAGGTGTTTTGACAAGTAGTCAAGTACCACCAGAAAATATATGTTTCAGTTCAGTACAAAGTACAAAGTACAAATGATCCATACCAAGAGAATAGCACCAGTTTTGAATGATCCAAGTGATAGCATCTCAATTCCCTGGATGACAAAGAGAATCAGGGATTCAGAGTTTTCTACAAGTAAATTTTGGTGGGATAAAAAATATATTTACGAAGCTTTCATACCGTAACTATTTTACTAATGCATGTTAACATTATATCTCAAAAATGGCAATAAGAGCAAACCTGAATGCAGAAAGCAATCCCCAAAACATTGTTTGCAAGCCAATGCTTCTTCGCAGCATACCATATGCAAAAGAAAAATCCTGGGATCGATGCAACAACTTGAGATCTGGTAAACTCCACCGAGAACGCTGAAATAAGAAGTTAATGAACTTAAAAGACCACCAAGACTTGAGCTTGTAAAGAGGCCACTAGCATGATACAACTCCAATGCTATTGGCTGGGTGGGTCCTTTTTTTTTCTTTTTCAATAATTTACTAACAAAAGGAGCTGCCATATTAGTAGCAGCAAAATCATTGCAATTTTTGCAAAACATGTATACTATGTAGTTAACCCGGGAGAACAGTCCCCATATCCATACAACATGCTGTTAACAAAAGCATATCTAGACACCAGTTAATCGTTTAGGAACGATTGAAATGCTCAACTTTACTCTTAACATTTTTGAATTAGTTCTTGCTTGTATTGGCAATATCACGTGTTTATGATCTTGGAATACAGTGAAGATAGTTTTCAGTTCTGCTCTAGGATGAATTGGTCTACTGAGGGGAAAAAACAATGCTGCCAAAAATAAAACCAAGTCCTTTCTAGCTGTGGCACGCAATAAGTATTAGGATTATGTCGTCAAAACATTGTTTCGATGTATGGCAAATTGGCAATACTAGAGATGCAACCAAACAGTTCCCTCACATAGCAGACTAGTGGTAGAAACATAGATCTATTGATCTGACATGATACATAATTGCAATAATGAGGAGTGAGTCATACAGTGGATAAATGGAGCACGCCAAACGATGGCATTATCGTTCCATTCTTTTGGAAGGAATCGTTTTATGGGAGGCAACAATGTTGCACTGCAGAAAGAAAAAAAAAGCACATAAACATTCTTAATTTCACAAAAAACTGTATTAGTAGTTACATGTGTGGAAAAACCCTTCCAAGGAGGGTTGGGCTTACCAGAGAGCTGCAATGCCAAGAATGAAAAAGTAGGCAGTGAGAACAGTATTGACCAAATCTTTTGAGAGAAACTTGAATAGAAGGAAGAGGGACAAAAGCATAGCACTTCCCACCAAAGGAAACCGCATAGCATGTTCATTGGACATCGTCTCCTATATAAGAAAAGGGCAAAAATTAAGTTATTCGGAGCCATATGTAGGAAATTGGATGAAAAACCTATCACATTACTGCCCAGCAGATGGATAAAACAAGTTCAAGCATATTGCTTACAGAGGGTGGAGTTGGCTTGACAGAACGGTAACAACCCACATAGACAGTAAGACATGCTGTCAATATCACATTCACATTGGGGTTTACTTTAACCACAAGTGGAGCCAAGCTCAAACCTGCATACAATGTAAAATGCATATAACTGCAGCTCAGCAAATAACCAGTTTGTCCAAAGGAAAACAAAATGGTTATGAACACTGCCAATGCCATGGTGACTGAACTTAACACATAAATGTACCTGCAAGAGCCAAATTAGCAGCTCTCTCGTGTGCTTTCATTGTCATGGAAAAAGTCAGGAAGATTAGTTCTGAATTTTTGAAGTGAATCCACGAAAATAACGAAGCAACAGCCCAGGTGCTTCACAGTTTTGTCCCTGCTGAGATACAAAAGAGCATGGGTTAATTATGGTTTAGGAAAGGTCAATATTATCCTAGCAAGATTTCACCTTCCAGTTTCTTTACTCAGTTAAGTGTATCTGAGAGCCATGGTGTGCTCTACACATACAACCAAACCTAATAAACAGCGGACAGACTAAGTAACTAACCTGGGGCATTGCAGCATTGAGGTTCAGCTGAACACCCAATTTTTTTTGTTGGTCAGAAGAAACTGGAAGGGTTAATTAGAGGGAAACAAATCAATCAAGTCATGATGAATTTGCAATCTACACCACGCCGATTCATAAGTGCACGGAGGAGGGACGGCTACCAGAGAGTAAGAGGAAGACCTTCAATTCGAGTCGAACCGAGACGGACGCAGATGGGAGGAGGTCGGCCGCGTCGCCCCCTTCAGATCTGCTCTCCGGCCGTGCGCGCGAGGAGGCGAGGCCTACCTCCGGCTCGCACTGGCACTGCAGACACAGAATACGACAGAGAAGGGTTTGAGGACTTGAGGTGTCGCAGGCCCCGCCATGGATCTCAAATCGGAGGAGGAAAGGGAATCGGGGATGTTCGCGTACCTCGGTTGGATAGCTCGATCTATCGATCAAGCGATCTGGTTGACGGCTTGACGCTGCTCTCCCCTCGTCTTTCTCCCCCTCTTGCCAGCGAGGGCTTTCGCTCGCTCGTCCGTGTCTGCTCGCGAACTGTATCTGCGTAGGAGTATGTATTGTACCATTCTGTATTCCCAACGTATTACTGCTACTATTCTCTCTTTGCTTTTTTTGGATAAAATTCTAATCTAATCCTTTTCCACAGCAAATTAGCAGTCAATACCCTTTTTTTAGACAAGTTAGTAGTCAATACTCAATACATAAGAAATAAATTGCTTCTTATTGTGTACGTATGGCCCAATACTTAGTAGGCCATATGGGTTTCTTCTTCCCAGCCCGGCCCAATTCGTATGAACCCACGGCCAGCTTCGCCCCTTCCGCGCCGTCGCCGTCGCGTGGCATGGCGCGTCACAGCGCCCGCCACCACCACAAACAGCGACCTCCGCGCGATCCCAGGCTCTCGGCTCGCCAACCATCCGACACCTCTTGTTTGACCCCGGAATCGCAAGCCCGCGACCGCGGGAGGTTGAAGAAAATGTGGAGCAAGCAGCCGCGGCACCACGGTACGAAGGTTATCGTCCTTCGTGGCAAGACGATTACTAGGTAAATGTTAAAAATCATACGAATTTTATCTTTAAAAATTTAAATTTAAAATTTTTAAATCTCACGTTAAGATTATGGTTAGCTTATGGTTATCACGTGATAAACTATAGTTGCGTGGTATGTTAAAACTAAAAAAATTACGAAAAAAGTATAAAACACAGAATTTTTTTTTTAAAATGTCATAGAAAATTCAAAAAATTTGTTATTATCTCTAGAATAATATTACATAATTTTAACCCGATAATAAACGTGGTTATCACGTAACCATACGGTCACCAGCGGCAGAGCAAACCCTGGCTGCAGCTCCGTGATCCCGCCCGGCCGGCGCCCCGGTGACGCGGCCAGTGAGGAATTGATGGCCAACAACGACACGATCCACCACCATTCCACCGTTCCAAGTCCACATCCCTCGCGAACGCTACCACTGTACTCTTTATCACTCTGCCACTGCCGTCGCATCAACCGGTCTCAGCTGGTGCTGACACCCAGATCACCACCGGCCACCCCACCTGCCATTTCATCGCCTCTTTAACTGTCTGACTCCCTGCAGCTGCAGTTCTTAAACTTCTCCTGCCCATGCGCTGGTGCCTGGCACTCTGGTTTTCAGTGGTTCGTGTTGTCCCACTCAACCAAACTGCAATTCTTGGATGAACGTCAGGGAGCCGCCGAATGCAATTACTATTCATCATTCTTACAGCTACAAGAAGTTAAGAGCTGTCAGGTAGTAGTAATGTCTCGGCTGTTAAGACCAAGTCCCGTACTGTAAATCCGTCACGAACCATCTGACGAACAGATTTTCCTCACGAGCGAGAAGTTTTTCTGTTTGCCCATGACAGCGACGCGTAACTATCGCCGTATTTTATTTCAGGGAAGAAACCAAACGGGCCTTAGCTGTGCAGATTTGCAAGCATGAGATCCTGACCCCCAAGCTGCCCATGGATCTTTGATCTTTCCTCCTCACTCCTCACGTTGCGTTGCAAATCTTCGAGGTGATAATTAGTACTCGCGATGCATGCACCTACCCGGGAGGCCAAAGGAAGCACGCCAATAAATAGGCAGGCACAATCGACAAGCCACAGGACAGGACAGCAATGAAGCTTCGGTTCATACTCCACTTTCATCCCGCCGTTATTTAAGATCAGCAGCCGCAGAAGTAGCACAGTACGAGTACTTGCCAAGCCATGAACACCAAGGAGCAGTACAGTACGCAGTAGTGACCGATCTCCATTGCAATGGCGAATTGAATGCCTACTCCTATTGGCGCTGCAGCCTGCAGCTGCATGCAGCAGCACACCCAGATCAGTCGAGCACAACTGCACGAGCATTTAAATCCAATGATCCTTTGATGCCAAGCAAGCCGCATTCCTGCCCGTGTGTCGCCATGCCTGCTGCCTGCCTGCATTTGCAGTGGACTTTAGGTAGGAGTTGTTGCCGCCGTCCGTTCGCCGGCACGGACGCCCAGCGAGGCAATGGCGCTCACGCATTACACTTTTCTGAATAACTTCAGATTTTTCTCCCAACATATCACAGCTGCATTATGCAGGATGCTGAAGCAGCTGATCTGTGTGGCTGCACTGTAGTGGTGGTTCTGATATCTCTGAAGCAATGGGTCCATCTCATCACGGTGATCCGACTCGGAGGGAAACCTAGCTATCATTGCCAGCTCGCCGCTTTTTGGAGGCAGCTGCACTTCCAAGCTCCAACTGTGCTCCATGTCCCATTCCCGGTAGCGTGTAAAGCAGAGGAGACAAGCAGGGCGAGTCCTCTCTGCATGTAATTAATTCTCATCTTCTGGTACGTGCTGATTGCTCAGATCTATCGCGTCAGAGAGAAATTAACATATGATCGTATCCAGTTTATCACAAATAATTCGGCCGCGATTCGATCGGATAGCTTTCAATTTGCGCTCCAGAGGATGATCCGTGTCCTGGAATCGTTATAAATGTATGAAAGGATATGCACATTATTGTGCAAGCCGTACTCACCTTTTCATTCCAAAATGGCGGTAGAATTCTGCACTGGGCATGTTTGTGTCGCTTGACAGTAACAGATGCATCTGAAACGAAAGGATCCATTTGCAAGCGAGCTAACCTGATGGATCGATATATTCTTGCAAGTTGCAAGCTTGTTCTACATATATTCTGGTATTGATTGAGCCAGTTGTAATTAACCGTGCAGTTTTGCCGCCAAATGCTTCTACTCATTGCTCACCGGTTACCAGCATTATATTGGAATCTTGGCACAGAAGCGACCTCCATTTCTTCTCTCACCTTGTCTCTGTTCATTCATTCATAGATATCGAGCTTTTGTGCTAGCTAGGTTTATTGTGATGCCTAGTCACGGATCATGCCACGCTACAAAGAAAGAAGGCACTTAGGGCGCAGAGTTACTCATTTCACATCAACGCCACAGCTGCACAGATTGTCGGTAGCACGCTTTGCTTGCTGGCACATGGAGTTTTTCACAAAGGGAGAAAAGTGGTCATTTGTATCGGCAATAAAAATGTGGGCTTATTCGTGAGATCTAAACTTGTAAAGAAACACGAAATAATTTATACTGGTTCAGACCCTCGAGATGAGGTAATACTCTATGTCCAGTTATGTTGTATTGCCTTTGAGGCTTCTCTGGTGAGATTGTATATCTTCTTTTGCCCTTGAGAGCGCCCTACCTCCCCTTGTATACCGGGGGATAGGTTTACAGGATAGGAATCCCAGTCAGACTCCGGCCAAGAGATTTTCTTCTAGAAATACAACATGCCCGACTATATCCTTTCCTTATTGTACAAGCTTATGTATGCCGAGTCTTATTGTATCCTTAATTACAAGGTTAGGCACATCCTCTATCCAAGTGGTCCAAATGCTTCTCATGAGATATCTGGGACCTATGGCCTCCATAACAGCCATTGAGACCTTCACAGTTGAGTCATAGCTGATGCGAGTGCTCATCCTCCACGATAAAGAATTTTCAAGTGCATTGCTCCCGAGTACTCTTTGTCCAAGTGTTTCTTCTCCCGAGTTCTGCTTCATGTTAGCTGGCAACGAGGCTATAAAAGGTTTCATAGAGAAATATAAATAGTGTGCGCTGAATAAGCGCACCTATTAGGTGTAGCCCCCCGACTTTGTGCTTAATTGTGAAACAATTAAATATAAAGTCAAAGATCTTTAACCTTTTAGTCTTTTCTGAGTAGTATACTACACGAAAATTAGACTCTTCAGCATCATATTAGCTAGAAGAATTTTTGCTCAGGGTAATTTTTGGCTAAACATGTAAGCCGAGTACCACTTTTTAGATTTTAACCCAATATGTGGTCAGATGTACTTGAGAGATACTTGCATCCCTAATTTTAATGGAAACCAGCTGTCGATTCTTATAAGAATATATCATCAATACTTAGTAAATAATGCAAATATCTGAACACATGTGTCCAGCAATTAGGCTTTCATGAAACATATCTGATTATTTAATCGATTTCTGTAAATAGCATCTGTACTGTGATTTTAACACAGCCAGCGGTCCATCCAATAAAGCATGCCATTTTGAAACTCATACTTGCGGCCTAGTACTGAATTTGTCAGCCCAAGCCCACTTATCAGCACATGCTCTATAAAAGTGGGGAGAGAGAGAAGATTCACTCATCTTCTCCAATCCGCCAATCGTTTCGTCTTCCAACTTCCACGCCCAACTTTCACGCTCTGTCTCGCTAGGGTTCGTTGTAGCCTACGTCCCCGCTCGAGACTCGCCTGATCCAACTCCATTGCATCCCTTCCAAGCCTCCACAAGCCTTTCCCCCAAATCTTCTCACTCCCAGCAACGCCGAAAGTCCCGTTTGAGATCCCGAAGATATTCGCTAGAGCTTGGCCGATTTCAGACTACGGTTCGTTGAAGCTGAAGTACTTGAAGAAACAACTGAGACTACAGCGTCAAGATGTCATTCATTGGTGCACTGCTAAAGAGGAATCCATGCCGGCGCCCCAATCTGGTGAGACCGTCATCTTCACCTCTTTCTTTGATTGCGGTCTCGCCCTCCTTTCTTCGGATTTTCTTCGCCAACTTCTTTCTTTTTATCAAATAGAGTTGGTGAACTTGAATCCCAACTCTATCCTACAAATCTCCATTTTCACCACCTTGTGTGAAGCTTTTCTGGGGATTGAGCCCCATTTCAATTTTTTCTGATACTTGTTCCACATCAAGCCCCAACCATCCAAAAATAAAGTTCAGGTTATTGGGGGAGCCGGTCTCTAACTTAGGAATGAAATGAAGAAAATCTGTCTCCACGTTCCTTTGAAAACTTCCCTCAAGAGCTGGCACAGAGAATGGTTCTACTATTCCAATCTCGAACCTTCTCTGCCCCCTTTCACTGGTTCTCCACCAACAGTTCTGCCTAGCTGGTCTTCAGTGCCAAGCTATGAAGAAATGGGTTAAGTATACCAGCTGATGAAGAAAATCGATCTGCTGAAGAGCTTGGAGCTGTCTAGTCCCTAGGTGGTGAGGTATTTCTTGAACCGCCGCACCAGGCCTCTGAAGGCTAGGAGCCACTTTGGTTGAAACTACCAGGGCAAAAATAATCCCAGCCGCGAATACCCTGACTTAGCCGATAAGAACAAGGTCACCGATACCTTGCTCAGCTTTTCTATCAACGGGGTAGTGGAGACTGAGGACACAGAACGTGCCTCCACGCCTTATAGCTAGAACAGGCCTCGGTCACAGGTAATCTTAAAAAACTGATGTTGAATTGTTATTCCTCTGTGATGAATGTCTGTGGATATCTGTCTTGAATTGTTCTGCAATGCATGATGTATGTCGTCGAAACACTTGCAGGACTGTGTGGAGTTTGATGATGACTCCCAAACTCAGCCGGCCACCAAGTCGAAGAAACGGCCAGCCAGTCCTTCTGCTGCCCCAACCCAGCTCCAAGAAGGCTAGGAAGGAACTATTTGAAGACCCGGGCAATAAGAAGACGAACACTCCGAGTGCAGCACCAGGGAGCCTGAAGATCAAGGACCCTGCCAATTCAGCTCCCAGGCCGCTAAGCCCAAGACCGGTGTCTCCAAGCCCGAGGCCAGCAACATTGAGCCCAAGGCTAGCACCGCCCAGCTTAAGATCAGCAACATCGAGTCCCAAGGCCAGCTCCGCCAAGCTTAAGATCAGCAACATCGAGTCCAAGGACAGTACCACCGAGTACCTCGATATCCTAGTCGGCTGCGCCAGAAACAGAGCCAACTGGAGCCAAATTGTCACGGCCGACTACCACGTTAATTGGCCTGATAGCCGGCAGCTCTCCGTCACCGACCAGGCCATCAAGCTCCTCGCCAACAGCTTCTGGAGTTCCCTCGTGGAAATTCAAGATTTCCAAGAGCTAAGCAATCTTCAATTTTCTAAGAATCTTGAATGATGTGGTAGTGTCTTGACATTTGACATATTGTGTAGCAAGCGAGTTGACATAGATCTCAAGGGGACTACGCCAGCTGCTTCTGCAACCGAGCCCAACCCAGCCGAGCCAGCACCAACAATTTCATCTGCTAAGTCAGAGGCTGCCCTAGCTGCAGAAGCTGAAGTAGTCATGACAACAGGATCACCAATGTTGGCCAACCAGGGAGCGAGTGCTGAAGTTGCTGCTCCAAACCCTGAGCAGATCACAGAAGCCCCTGCAGCCGCCAAGTTCGGAGCCAGGACCCCATCGCCATCAATATCGTCGTCGTCTTCTGATGAAGGAGACCTCCTCCGGCTCGAAGCCCCTCTGCACAACTGCCCGAGAACCTTTCAATGGGTCTCCCCTGAGGGAGTTGTAGAGAGCTACGAGCAAGCAGCATCGAGGGAACATGAAAATCTTCTATGTGCTGCAATCGCCGCGTCCAGGAGAGTCCAATTATGTAGCGAATCTTGCCATGTTGAGTTCTGGACAGTTTCCATTGATCTGGTACTCTGTCATTTGATTCTGTTTTCCTCTATTTTGTTCTGAGCAAAAGATCCTCGATCGCTCGGAAAAGATAAATAAGGTCCTAACCGAGCTCGTCCCCCATCTTCAACGACTGGGCCAGCTCCAGGTAGCTAAGGATGACCTAGAGTGGACCAGCGAAGAGAGGAAAACATGGCTAAGGGGATCAGTTGATAAGCTCAGGGACAAAAACTGGGCCTTAGCCAAAAAGATCAGAAGTAAGTCTTCTGTGTCGTTCTCCCAAGTGAATCCCGAGTAGATTTCTTCAACATTGTTGATTCCCGACTTCCTTGTTGAGTTTTGACTGCAATCTTGAGTTCTTGACTATTTTGATTTGCAGCCCTCGAAGCCGAACTGAAAGCCCAAGCAAATGAGAGGAAAATCAAGATAACAAGCTAAAGGAGGTAGAAAAGGCCAAAGCCGAGGAGGAGAAGGCCAAAGCCAAGGTGGAGGCCGATTATGCTAGTAAGTCTCCTGCTTGACAATGATCTTGGCTCAACTACTTGTTACTCTGACAGCATGTCTCGGCTAACAAATATTCTTGTTGATGCATCTGAACAGCTTCAAAAGCCAACGCTCAGGTTCAATTTAGCGCCTTCGTGGAGCAGGTCAAGATTATCAAGGAATCACGGGAAATCCTTGTCAGATCCGTGAAAGAGCTCCTGGACATCATGGAACCTCTCCATCCTAGGACCAGCTCCAGTACCGTCACCCAGGTGTAGGCATGCCTAAGCGAAGCCTCGAGTATCTTGAAAAAGTACTCGGATGAGCGTGTAGCTGTTGGCGTCGCCCAAACTCTTGCCATGACCAAGTCAATATACCCTAGGGTAGACGTTGAGGCCATTGGTGGGGGTTTTGCCGAGGGGACATCTCCCGAAGAGGCACAGGAGCTGATTAGCCAGGTGAGACCGACTGCGGAGGCAATAGCCAAGGACCTGAGTATGTAAAAACAGAACAATTATGCAGTCGGTGATTATTGATAAGCATGTATAACTTTTGTAAAGGCACTTGTAAATATCTGTAAAATACTGCCAAGTACTTGCTTATTCTGAGTCGTCATTAGCTTTACCTGACTATGTAGTCTACGTCGAGTATATCGATAGGAACTTAACAAAAGACGTTCACTTTTAAAATCTATACTCGGGCAAATGTAGCATAATTGTTGTAGAACTTCTTGACTTAGAGAAAACAATTTTGAATTTTATTAACAAGGCACATAATACATACAGCCCCCGACTCACTACTTGGTTGGGACCAGCGACGTAGTGAGTCAGAGAAAAAACTATATACATATGTATAAAAGAAATACAAGACTCAGGTATAGAAAGAACGTAGCTATTCTATATTCCATGAGTTGCTAATTAGAGCACCGTCTTCAGTCTTTAGTCGTTAGGCGCCCGGATGTATCACCTCAGCGATAATGAACGGCCCTTCCCACAAAGGGAATAGTTTATGTCTGTCTTTGATGGTTTGTATTTTTTTCAAAGACAAGATCTCCCACCAAAAAGGCACGACCATGAATATTTCGACTGTGATAACGACATATGCCTTAAAGATACCTTGCCGACTGAATAACTGTGATGTCCCTTGCTTCCTCCAACTGATCGAGTTCAACCAGTCAGTCTTCGTGTAATTTGTCTTTTGAGTAGGCCCGAACCCGTGGAGAGCCAAACTCTAACTCGGTTGGTAACATAGCCTTGGCACCATAGACTAGGAAGAAAGGGGATTACCTTATTGCCTGATTAACCATGGTTCTTAAAGACCAAAGAACGGATGGGAGTTCTTGTATCCACCACCCTGCATAAGGTTGTAGTCGGTTGAATATTCTAGCCTTGATACCTTGTAAGACCATGCCATTAGCACGCTCGACCTGCCCATTACTCCGTGGGTGTGCCACAGAAGCATAACAGATCTTGATGCCGAAGTCGTTACAGAAATCTTGAAACACGCTGCTAGTGAACTGAGTACCATTGTCTATTATGATGCGGTTAGGAACTCCAAATCGGTATAAAATACTCATGATTAAGTCCTTTACTCGTGCCGCTGTTATAGTAGCAATGGGTTTTTGCTTTAATCCACTTTGTGAATTTTCCGTTGCGACGAACAAGTATGTGAACCCCCCTGATGCTTTCTTGAACGGCCCGACCATGTCAAGCCCCCAAATTGCAAAAGGCCAAGAGATTGGAATTGTTTGAAGTTCTTAAGCTGGAAGATGTGTTTGTATTACATAGAATTGGCATCCCTTGCATGTACAAACTATGTCTTTAGCATCTGTTACTGCAGTCGGCTAGAAGAATCCCTGCCTGTAAGTCTTTCCGACTAATGTCCTGCATGCAGCATGGTTGCTACAAATACCCGAGTGGATCGACTGCAGAATCTGCTTGCCCTCCTCGGGTGTGACGCAGCGTATGAGGACTCCGGATGCGCTTCGACTGTACAGGTCTTCTTCAACTACAAGGAAACATTTGCTTCGACGTTTGATCCGTTCGGCTTCACTGCGATCTTCTGGGTGTTCGTCATCCAAGAGGAATTTGAGAACTGGAGTCTGTCCATCTTGAGAGATGATTAGTACTTCATTTGTTGCCAGGGTAGGTTCAACCATCGACTGTTCAAGGACTGGTTTCTTCTTGATTGACAGCTCCAGTAGTTGCTTGACAAAAATCCTAGTCTGGACCACTTCTCGTTTGGATCCCATGTTGGCCAATTCGTCTGTAGCTTTGTTGTATTGTCGCAATACGTGAGTTATCTCCAGCCCATCGAACTTGTTTTCCAGCTTTCGAACTTACTGACAATATGCCGCCATGTTATTGTCGAGACATGTCCAGTTTTTCATGATTTGGTTGACTATGAGTTGAGAATCCCCGTGTACAACCAGTCGGGGAACGCCGAGTGATATGGCAATGCGGAGCCTATGGATAAGTGCCTTGTACTCAGTGACATTGTGGGAAGCCAAAAAGTGAATCTGGAGGACATACTTTAGTTTTTCACTAGTGGGCGACATCAGCACGACGCCAGCCCCTGCACCGTCGATCCGTAGAGAATCGTCGAAGTACATCGTCCAGTACTCTAGCTTGTTCGTGTTTGTAGTCATCTGGACTTTTGTCCACTCAGCCACAAAGTCGGATGTCGTTGCGCCCCAACTACCGCTTCTTGAGATTGGGCCAGCTCACAGCTCTCCTTGTTGTAGGTGAAGGCTTGCTTGACTCGCTGCAAAGAGAAACAACTCTGGCTGGTCCTGGTATCTTGAGCATCATGTAGGTATAATGCGGTACTACCATGAATTTGGCTAGTGCTGGCCGTCCGAGAATCGCGTGATACGCAGTCTCGAAGTCGGCAACCTTGAAGCAGATATTCTCGGTGCTGAAATTATCCCACGTGATAAAAGTAACTGGCAGAGTTATCTGTCCGAGTAGAGTGGAAGACAAGCCGTGGATTACCCCGTGGAAGGGCGCTGTACTTGGCCGTAGCTCGGAACGAGGAATCTTTATCTCGTCGAGTGTCTTGGTGAACAAAATATTGAGAGCACTTTCTCCATTGATGAGAACCTTCTTCAGCTTAATGCTCCTAATGACCAGGTCTAGGATGAGTGGATAGTGTCCTGGATGAGTAACCCGATCAGGGTGATCCGCGCGGTCGAACATGATAGGCGTTTCTGACCAACGCAGGTACTGGGGGCGTCTGCAGAGACTGAGTTGACTTGGCGTGCTGTGAGCTTTTGCTTCCTCTTGGACTTGTATGTAGACGGCCCTCCAAAAATGTGGTTGAGCTCAGCCTGGGGATCTTGGTAATCGCCGGCTGCGTCCGAATCTGGCTTGTCTTTGTCTTTGTTACTGCCAGATGTTGAAGCCTGTTCGGATGCAAATTTCTTGAGCATGAAGCAGTCCTTAGCCGCGTGCTTCCTCTTTGAGTGAAAGGGGCATGGCCCGTTCATTACTTTTTGGTACTCCGGGGGTCGTGGCCGAGTACGCTCCACAGCGGCCACCACGTTGTCCGACTTTCGCTTGCGGTTGCCGGACTTGTTCTGTGCTGGCTCGTCATTGTCTTTCTTGTCCTTCTGTCGGGGCTCCTTCTTATCATCCATGACCTTAGCAATTGCGTCTGCAGAGGAAGGTTTCCGAGTAAACTTGGCAATGAACGGGGCGTCTCTGACACCCTTACGGAAGGTGGCGATGACGACCTCGTCCTTGATCATTGGGATTGAATTCCTTTTCTCAGAAAACCTCTTGATGAAATCACGAAGAGACTCGTTCTTCCTTTGGTGCAACTGATACAGATTGTACTCGGAAGATTGCCTCTCGTAAGTTCCCTAAAAGTTGGCGATGAAGCGTTCCCGGAGTTCTCCCCAGGGGCCAATTGATTGCTTGGGAATTCCCGTTAGCCATATCCTCGTCGAGTCGGCTAGAGCGATTGGGAGGTAGTTAGCCATGGCTTTGTGATCTCCTCCAGCTACCTGGATTGCCAGAGTGTAAACTATGAGTCAGGACTCGACATTGGTCTTCCCGTCGTATTTTTCAATTCCAGTCGGATTGAAGCCTGGTGGCCAGTCAACTTGTTACAGCTCCTGGGTGAAGGCCGGTACTCCTTCGTCTGCATGAGGACTCTAACTCTGACTATGGCGGTGAAACCGCTTGTGGTGGAGGCCGCAGCGCTCATTCTCATTTTCTAGTCGGCGACTCTCGTCTTCCTCGCATTCGCAACGCCGTGCGTTGATGTCTTGCCGGAGATCACGTAGTGGTCAGCCTCGGAAATCCTGGTTGTCCCAACGGTCGTTTTGATGTTGGCGCTGTTGGTTGTTATTGTGGTTGCCGAGTGACGTGTGGCGTGACTCTGTGTGTGGCTGACTGGAGTCGGCTGCTCGGCGTCGTGTCGAGGCAGATGAGACTGCCATTGGGGAAACCGACCTGTTGGTCTGTATGAGAGTGTCGCCTGACTGTTGATGCTGCTGACATGCAGCAGCAGTGATTATGGTTTTTATCCTCGCTATCATCGGGGTGACTTGGTGATCAGGCCCAAATTGTAGTGTATCCGGCAGAGTTGCAGCGACCACAACGTTCTATTGAGGAGTTACAAAAACGTCGTGGTCGTCGACCCGGGTTTGGAGGATTTGCTATTGAGCAGTCCACCCAACCTTGTGTAGATCATTGTTGCGGGCATCGCGCTCGGTGTGTAGACGTCTTGCATCTTCCTCCTGTTGTTCTCGCAGTCGGCGGGTCTCCTCCTCTTGTTGGTCACGTAGTCGGCGTGCCTCTTAAGTAGGAGTCAAGCACTTGGACGCCATGAAGATCTCACGTGGCGTAGAGAAGCTTGCCGTGCTACGGTCCGACTTAGAGTCAGAATCAGAGTAGTTGATGGGGGTAATTATGACTCTGACCTCCCTAGATCCAATCTCGAGCGGCTCTGGGCCGTATCCAAGTTGAACTCTAGGAGATCGGGTCTGCCGCATCGGACGCTGATTGAGGATATCCGCGGCATTACTGAGTCCGAACGGAAGATTGACGATCTCTTCTTTTCTTAGCCCAATCTTGGCTAGCTCAAGGCTGAGTCCGAGTCAAACACCGAAAGAAAAGGTTGTCCCGAGACTCGGGCATGTTGAAGATTGCCGCAGCATGTCGATGAGGACCGCTGCAACGTCGCATGGGCTGACCGGCGCTGAGTCGGCTTGGTCCCTGGCCGATCGGTTCGGATCCGAGTTGGACAGGGTGAGATCGCCGAACTTGTCGGCGACGAAGTCGAGGCTCCCAAAGGTGATCGTTTGCCAGGGGAAGAAGTTAATGCCGTCGACTTCAGTGGTTGAATCCATTAGTCTTGTCAAAGATAATCTCGCCGATGCCCTTACCTGGTGCGCCAACTGTCGATGTTTTGTATTAGCAATAAGAATATGGGGCTATTCGTGAGACCTAAACTTGATGGATTGCAAATGAACACGGAATAATTTATACTGGTTCAGACCCTTGAGATGAGGTAATACCCTACGTCCAGTTATGGTGTATTGCATTTGAGGTTTCTCTGGTGAGATCGTATATCTTCTTCTTCTTCTTCTGCCCTTAGGGGGCACCCTGTCTCCCCTTATATACCGGAGGACAGGGTTACAGTGTAGGAATCCCAGTCGGACTCCGACCAAGGGATTTCCTTCTAGAAATACAACGTGCCCGACTAGGACTATATCATATGCCGAGTCATATTGTATCCCTAATTATAAGGTTAGACCCATCCTCCATCCGAGTGGCCCAAATACTTCTAATGAGATATCCGGGGCCTATGGCCTTCACAAGTGGGAGGAGAAAAGGAGAAAGATTGGCATTTTTCTCTTCCTTCTGGCTTCTCCATGCATGTTTACAGCAAGAGAGAAATGGATTTATAATTGGTCATATATGTAAAAAGTTACGAGAAAAGAGGCACCAACCTGTCATCCATTAGAAGGTCATTGCACTTGCATACTATGCATAGTTCATAGTTTTTTTTAGAAAATAGATTAAAACCCGGCTTTGCCTCCAAACAGGATGTTCAGAGTTTCTCGGTTATTGGAGTATGAAACAAAGGTATAAAGCCAAACCAAATGGTTGGTGTTGGATTACTGGTTTGTTTTCCTCCCGAGGAAACGTGCTATTTTCTGTGAATACAATGCCAGCATACTTCCCCCGGTGTCATTGGTCCCCTTCTTGGAATGTCTCAGCTTGGTGCTATGCGTATGTGGCAAATAGAACAAAGAGAGAAAAAAATCCATAATTGCTGGTAAACTAGCGGAGGTTTATTTTTGAATAAGAGAGATTAAGATTTGAAGGACAAATCACTCTTGACCAAGAAGATGTGAGATAATGCCTAAGCACAACATTGTCATCACTGTCTTGATCCACTGATATTTGGACAAATTGAACTTTTTTTGAAAACTTATTTAAAAAATGTGCCGCTGCAAAAACTTATTCTGGAAATGTATCGGAAGCTCAGCACCAGCGACCTTGGCGCTGAGCTCTGCTGGTCCTCCCTACCCCCATGGCGAGTGGGACGGGCTGGCGCGCGGACGTGGCGAGGCTCAACACCGCCTGCCTTGGCGTTGAGCCTCCCTACCTTAGCGTCAGGCCCGTTGGCACTAAGGTTTGGGACTTATCCCCGACCGCTCAAGGGCGGCCCCAGCCGCCCTTCTTTCTTAGTTCCTCTTGCCATCTAGCTCAGGGTTCCTCTAGCAAATCAGGGTTCAACCCATGATATACCAAAGCATCCACACACTCGGTGCGTGTAGAAAAACCTTGTTGCAGCACATAGTGTATATAAGATGCTTTTTGACTATCTGTCATGACCTCTAGCTCAAGCTAAAAGTCATTCTCAATCTCCTCCTCAGCTTGATTCTCCCGCATAGCTTCGTGCTCCCCCCACTTGATTCTCCCGAACAACTCCATGCTTCTCCCCTGTTTGATTACAAGTTTCATCTGCCATTGATTGACTCCCTTGGGTCAATGCTTCGTTAACTATCCCCATAAGCATCTGACGTTTCATATGGCTTTCATCCTCAAACACTTCGTTCATGGGTCCGTGGTACAAAGGGGAATCTATTAGCGGAGATTGATTAAGGTCTAGGTAATCGCCCTTATATTGTATTCCATCAACTTTAGAAGCAACAACTTCAAGTGACTTGAATTATGATGCCATCACAATATCTACATATGCTTCCCATTCGACCTCCCTATCGGTCTAGCATGTGCTTGTGCGATATACCTCCGGCTCTAACATCATATCTATCTTGCACGGCTACCAACTCGTTTCTCCATCCCATAACTTACTTTATACGGTACCACCAAAATGCACATGGACTACTCTATCCATATATACAGTTCAACATAAAAACTTTGGTAAATAACCCATGAACCATAACTTTACTATACAATAAAAAATACTATGTTACATTAGTATTGTGTCAACACTTTAATTATAATACTCTAATGCTTGTGATTGCCTTTTAATCCATTTATAATAATACCTGCCCCTACCTAAATACCCCTACTATACAATATCCGGGTAAATCAAATGGAATTAAATAACAATATTTCTCATGGACAAATTAATTATAATCGACAATTTTACCATCTCCTATTTTCAATTAGGGTTGTCTACCCTATGGAATCACTCCATACATCCTCCAATACAAGCAACCCTAATCCTCCAATGCAATCAATAATCCAATAATAACAAAATACTATGGTATGTATGCTACAATCCACACCACAGACATCTATTCCAATAGCTTTGCAAAAAAAAAAGAATTTAATTCTAGTTCTCACCCTAAATTTCGTTCCTAGGGTCTGCCCTAAACTACACAAATGCTTGGTAAAAAGAATAAATGAGTACATGGTTTGGAAGAGATTACCTTGCTACTCTTCCTCCATGCAAAATTTCGTCGAAGAAGCTATGATTTGGCTGAGATTTGAGAAGGATTAGAGAGCGGAGGAGAGAGAACTGCCGGGCGCCACCCCTCTGTTCGAGCTGAAGGAAGAAAGAAAGAAGGGCGGCTAGGGCCAGCCGGGCGTGGTCTGGGAACCGGGATAAGTCCCCAACCTCAGCGCCAACGGGCCTAGCGCTGAGGGGCTCAGCGCCAAGGCGGGTGGAGCTAACCCCCCCCCCCATGTCCGCGCACCCGCTCATCTGTAACGCCCCGATTTTTCGGGCCATTAAAAAAAGTATTTTATAAAACCCTAATTACCAAAAGCTCGGATTTTTGTGTGCAATTAAGCACTAAGTGCCTCGGATCTCAGTTTATCCTCTCCCTAAGACACCAAAATCCCCAACAAAAAATCTCGAACCGAACTCAAAACCTCAAAACTCGAATTTCGCAATTCGAGTTTTCTCTCCCAAGTGTTCCACTAAAATCTCCCTTATTTTTGCTCCTCACAGAAACTCAAAATTCCCTCCAAAAATCTCTTTCCAAGATCCCTGATGAATATTCAAAAATTGAATTTGAAATTCCCCTAGACATTCCTTTCCTCCCTCAAAAATCCCTTTAAAAGGATTCCAAACTACTATGTGCATATATGTCACAGCCCCAAATCTAATTCCAAGTAATAAGGGTTAGGACCTACTGCCACTAGAGTGCATAAACAAAATCCTTGCTATGTCGCTTCATGCAAAATTAAAGTTTGCAATATGTAAACCTTCAATAGTTAAAACCCTAATCGGTAAAAACCAAACCTTACCAAATAGTGCATCAAGTTGAACAGAAACATATGTGGGAAATAATTTATTCAAATACTATTTTAATTATCATGAATCAATATAATTTTTCCAGAATTTATTTCATTAGTTTAGATCCCTTAAAAATTCCAAACAAGTTTCAGCCTGTGTCCTTCTCTTTGACATATGCATTTGTATAGTCTAAGGATTTTCTAAGGATGTTTGGTTGCACATAAAATCATGGAAAAATTCCTGTAAGCACTATCTCACCAAATCAACCCACTGTAAATTTTACATAATTTTATCACTTCAATTACTACTTCAACCAAATCCCTCAAATCAGCAAAGCTAGGAAGCTAGCTGAAATAAATTGGTCTACTTCTAAATTTTACCACATGAACATGAAGACTAATTAGACAGAGCCCTTTTGCCAAAGTGGGTGACACCATGAACCCTACTACCAGGAATTTTGGTTTAATTTAATTCCCAAAGAAGTCACATGAAATAATAGGAGCAAAGCCCTAGGGACATGAATCAAGCTGCAGAAAAACTGGATCAGTGACCCCACTTTGCAAATTCACCAACAATAAACCAGATCACTTCTAACCACGAAATTTTGTCAGCATGTTAAACACATCTTCCTCTACCTCCAGTAATTCTACCATAATTTATCTCCCTTATTTATCTGCTGAAATCACAGATGCAAGACAGCTGTCCATACAGCTCACAAAACAGTCTCTAGAGTATTCTCCTCTCATCTCTCACTGACCAGTGGGACCCACAACACCCTGGCCCACCTGTAAGCCTCTGCCAGTCTTGGGACAGTGAGTTTCACCTCATTCCTACCCACACCCCTCTCTTTTCCATAGGAATTAACTCCAAGGACCCACAAGTCATAGAGTAAAGCTAGCCACAAATGTGTAGAAAAGTATTCTCTGACGTATGGGACCCACCAAGGACTACTGTGCAATGGGAGCACCTCAGCACTGCATGTTAGACGTGTCAGCTCCTCCTCCTTCTTCCTCTCTCGGTTTACAGAGCTCCCTGGACAGCTTAGCTTGGAGACCTCGACCATTTCGCCTCTAATCTCGCCAGTAGAACCTCTCACCCTTCCTCTTCACGCTCCCACCGGAGAAATCCACAAAATCCCCAAAGATCACCGCCGTCAAGCTCATTCTTTCCTCTGCCGAAGGTGTTCGGTTGAGCTCGAGGTTGCTCTGGTGAGCTCCATCCTTTCCCAACCACCGGAACATGATCCACCACTCCTAACCATTCCATTTTTGCACTTGGTTGCCCTAGGATCGCCGGTCGAAGCCGTCGTGCTTCGCTCTCCAATCTACAGCGCCGCCGCCGGCGTCACCTCACCGTTTCGGCTGATCCAGTACGTTGCCGGCTGAGCCCTTGCGCCAACCTCATCGCCTCACTTCCAGAAGACCACCGGTAGAAGGAATCGGGAGATGATGCAGTGAAGCTTGAGATCGAAGCCATCTTCTTCCTCTCCGGTCAAGTCGCCGCCGCCGTCGATTTGTTCCCTCTGGTAGGCCTCAGGCCGTTTCCTCGCTCTCTCACTACCCCTAGGAGGTCCCTAACATCATAGATGCCTTACCTTGGTCTCAAATCAAGGGGAGCGAGCTACCGACGCGATCCCGAAGTTTTCCGCCGCCGTCAGACAATTTGCGCCATCGCCATTATTGTTCCAACTTCGCCCAGACCAGCACGAGCCTTGGTGAGCATCCTGTCACCTAGCAGTAACTCCCGCCTGCATGTACACAACTAGTCGAGTCCAAAATAGGATACGCATAGTCGACCCGAAACACTCCGCCGCTGGAGCTCGCCGCCGACGATATTCGAGTCACCCAAGGTGTCAAGAAGACCACCCTTAGCTCCGCCGTGAACTCCTCTACCTTTTCTGTTTTGGGCCCGACCACAGCCGAGCCGCCGTTCATCGTCGTCGCCGCCGAGAAGCTCACCGGCTCTGTCTGCCCGCGCCCTCGCGCCCTACTCCTGCGCCCTGCTCTGCTTTGCCTCACTGGCCTGCGGGCCCGGGCTGCAAGGGAAATCAGAAAAGAAGAAAGAAGAAAGAAATAGGAAAAGTAATTAAAAGATTTATCTTACAACAGAAAAATGGCTAAACTTTACAAATCCATAACTTCTCCATTTTGACTCCAAATTGAGTGAAACCAATTTTGTTAGCTCTGTAAATTTGTGAACTTTATTACTGTAAAATAAAATATGACAACTTCTGTACAGAAAATATCCATAAAATAATATGAAGCAAAATTGACTTATTTTGGGCTTAATAACTTGAAATATTCCCATAAAATTCATCCTATTTGCTAAAAATGTGAAACCACTTCTGTTAAACTCAGAAAATTGTAACCTTACTGTGGACAATTTGTATTTGATAAAAATATCTCCCAAAATAGGCCTAAGTAATTTAGTAACCTTTCTTTTGGTTAAAATTGTAAAATTCATATCTAATTCATTTTAAATCGAATTTCAGTAAACTAAATTTTGTTAGAACCAGTAGGTTACGCTCTTTTATATAAAAATACTTTCGTCCTTGAAATCTTCATAGAAAATGTCAGTTAAATATAATAACTTAAGGGTTCAAAATATATAATTACGAAACTGCCATTTTCAGCCCTTCTACCTTGTTATTTTTGTATCACCCAATCTAGAGATGCAAATGACTTGATTCTTTCTCCTAGAATCTTGTTAGGACATGCCATACCTACTGTATTTATCTCAGCTTTTATTGATCATTTTTGCATAGGCATGCTTATTGGATTCTTATTTGCATATTCTCTGTTTATCGGTAGATTCAGATAATTCGGAGTACGTGGAGCAAGAACCAGGATTTGAGTGTGAACCAACGCAGCAGCAAGGCAAGCATCAATACTGACTTCTAAGCAAGCATCTAAGCATATTGAACCTATATTTTCAGTAAATTAATTTGTTTACGAAGAAAATATTTATATGCATGTTTCAGTCTATTTAAAATGGGGAAAATGGGTAGAGTTAATATTACCCAATTGTATACATTTCCATTCCTTGATTATTGATGCCATGGATATACCTTGTCACCTCTGGTTAAGGACTTTGGGATACTTTTATTTTTCCGAATGCTTAGCCATGCTTATTTCTAGACTTAGAAAAGTCCGATAGATGGAGCTATCGGTTCAAAACTAGTTTAAAGCGAATGGATGGGTTAAAATCTGAAAAGAATAACTTCTAATGTATAATTGAGAATATGTTTGACTTGGACGGATGATAGGGCGATGAAGGGATGGTGTTTCCCCGATGCACGTAGCTCCGTCTAGGTCGTTAAGGACTGAGCAGGTTGACGTCCATTCAAGCACCCTACGTACTTCCACACGCCGGTAATGGGACGGCTGAACTCAGTAGCATGGGAAGTTGTGGCCATCTACGCCCGTCCGTCAGTCGTGAGAAGGGATTTCCGTTGGAGGACCTCGAGCGCGCCTAGCTGTGGCCGGAGGTGCCTCCCACGATGGTGAGCCCGCCTTAGTCATCACACACGCATGACTAAGTCGTCGGGGGCCCAGACGTGGTTTAGGTGGTTGGGGCTAAGCGTGCAAAAGGTTCTGTTGTGACCTCTAGTCCGCACTCAATGTGTAGAGTGTGGGTACTGGCGCGGTACATATCAAACTAGAGTGTAGCCGTTTGGCTTCTATCACATCGTGTGGGTAAAGATGTACACCTCTGATCAGAGTAAGAACTATTCGAATAGCCGTGTCCACGGTTACGGACGACGCTTGATGTGTTAGTCAATTGTGTTAGCATCCAACTTGGGAAAGTCATGGATGGATGGGTTTATATAAGGGAGTTTTAATGATAAATGATGAAAGGTTTCAATATTAATATGACTTGGATTAGTCATGAAAAAGAGGATATGCTTGTGTAGCATATATGTTTGGGCAATGGTGGCCCATGGATGATGTTTAGAGCATGGCTTATGCTCATTTATATTTCATTTCCAGAACTATATACTTGCTGTCCTAAAATTTTAGATTGAGGTTTTTCGCAAATGCTTATGTTTTAAATGTATTGCTTGCTCAATAAAATCAGCTTTATGCAAAATCAGATCCACATAGCCATACCCCTTGATGTAGAGGCTAGCATCTCTCCTTTGTATTATTAATATTGTATAAGCCTTCTGAGTACTTGTGTACTCACGCTGCATCTTTCAGGTGAGGACAACGACGAAGATGATGTGGTCTACTGTTATCCCGCCGAGGGTGGCGAGGATAATTAGTAGTTCGAAGTTAAGTTCTGCCCCAGTCGGTTGCCCTATGGTATGGGTTTTGGCACCACTGGTTTTTGTCTTGTGTTTATTTCCGCTGCAAAGGTTTTGTGTTACTTTGTGATGAATTAGGGTGTGGGAACCCTATATGTAATATTTATAACTCTACTGCTCGTTTATCCATATTTAGAGTACTTGTGATGTTTATCAATTGCTTGCGATGAAAGTGTGAGGTTAGTCGCTTTCCTGGGGACTAGCTGAACATGAGTATGAGTTGTGTATAATTGAGATGGTTGGGGGATAGCTATTGTGGTTCGAGTCCTCTGGGGTACGTATCGTGTTTGGTCGCCACCATCGAGTGGTTTGACGGACGTATGACGGGGAGGACTGGCAAGCTATCCTTATGATTATCTCCTTTGTACACTTCTCGGCATTTTTAGATTTGTATTGTGAGTGGGTAAAGATTATGGCAAGTCTGCGATGAGGATAGATGGTTACCGCATTTATTCGGGTTTTATTCGAGACCCCATCCATCTAGATAGTTCGCGTTACCATAATAGTTACTCTTCATAATGCACTTCCGGGGTGCCCACAATATATATATGTATGTATATGTATGTGTGTGTGTGTGTATATAATCTCAAGTCTAGAAACCCTATTGAATTCCTGGAATTTTGCAAGCTCAATGTCCTATTTTAAAAATTAAATGCCCCATTTTAATCTTCGAAAATCCCCTCTGAAAAATTCCTGAGAAAAAAACAAATACCACTATTCCAGCTGGGCCACCTTTCTCCCTCCGTGGCCCATCTCCTATTCAGTCCTCTCTCCCCTCACTCGCACGCCTGACAGTGGGGCCCCGCCTGTCAGCCGCCCGGCGCACAGTCGACCGTAAGGGGCCCATGCGTCAGCCGCGCACGCGCTGTGCCCGCTCCGCGCCTGCGCCAAACAGACGGGGCCCACCCAGGGGACACACGTTGCGCGCCGCTCCGTCGTCTTCCTCCCGCTCTCTCTCTCATGCGTGCAGGCCGTTCAATCAAATGGCCAAGCCACTGAGCGCCGTGTTCGACCATGGCTCTCCGCCGCCTGACCGCCTCGACCTCCCCGCTATTCCCCGCCGCCCAAACCCCACCGCCGCGCTCTGCCTACCGCCGCCACGTCGTGCTTCACGCTGCTGTGAAGACCGAGCCACCACCATTGCCCCGAGCTCCGAGCCACCAACTTTCTCCTTCGTCGCATAGTGGTGCCGCTCCCCTATAAAACCTGGCCGAGCTCCTTCCCTTTTCCCCCACCGCCGCCACGTCCTCCCCGCGCCACCGCACTCGGCCCGAGCCCGAGCCAAGCTCGACATCGCCACTGCCGTGATTTCCTCCTTCTTTTCCCCTCTGGTAAGCACCCCATCTCCTCCCTTTCTCCTCTCTTCTCCTCAGCGCCACCTGAGCCCAAAACCCCCACTGCCAAGTACCGCCGCCGCCGCCCCCATCCATCTCTCCCCACAGCTCTTTGGAAGATGCCGCTGGCCGCCATCACGTGTTGTCCTCTTGATTCGAGCCGGTCATCACGCTCCCCGTCGCCCCCACTACCCGACGCCGTGCGCCATCGCTGCCGCTCGCCGGTGCCACTCGGAGCGCTATGCGCCGTCGATCTCCCTCGCTCTCTCTCTCTCTCGCTATCTTTCTTTGCCTCTCTGATGAGTGTGGCCTGCCTCCGTCTCTCTCTGTTTCACTGTCCGGTGGCCCCGCCTCCCCATTCCTCTCAGCCTTTGACAAGTGAGCCCCATCCCTTTACTCCCTAGTATGGATGACATATGGGCCCACTCTTAATTCCTTTTCCGAATCTATGACATGTGGGCCCCCTTTTCTCTCTCTGCCATGTGGGCCCTACACCTCAGCCCTCCTCTCTCTCTGACCTTAGGCCCCACCTATCAGAATTGAATATTCTTGGAATATTCTTTCCAAAATTCAAATAAATCCCTTTTTCTTTTCTAGAAAATCAATTAACCTTTGAAAATTCATATCTTTTCAACCGTAACTCCGATCGACCCCGTTCAAGTCTCAAAATTTTCTAAAATTGAGATCTACCTCATGACACTATTAGTTATTAATAATAATATTTTATTTCTAGGGTTTTTGTGTATTTTTTCTCGTTACGCGTAGTCAACAACGACAGAATTTCTTCGAACGTCGGATTTTTGCTAGTTCTAAAGACGAAATCTGAGGCAAGTCACTCCTTGAACATATTGGTCCCAGTTTATAAAATATTTTTGTTTGCTAAACTGCATTTTAGTACGCACGTTAAATTGGATTCGGCCTCGCTTCGCGCGACGAGCCGACAGACCTATCTAGTAGTTAAAATAACCTGTAGGCTTGAATAATCCTATTTCTTGTCGCTCCACCTTAGTGTTACCTCAGCATTTGTGCTCTACGAGCACGGGTATCGACGATTTCACCCAAATCACCTGTGTTGTCGAAATGGGAAAACCAAGATTTATAAAATCTTTTAATCCGACAGGTGGTGTCGGTATGTTTGTGAAGTGAAGAACGTTTTGCGAAAACCCGCAATGCAAAGTGATCACCTTGGTGGGAATGCTTTGTATTCACATATAATGACCGATTCCTTGGGGAATTGCACTGATGATAGTACACTGCGACCACATAGATGGAATGGGATACCCCTTGCCAAGTAATTAGTAGACCCAGGGTTGGCTTGGTTGCTTTTGGATGTGGAGTCGCCGGGGTGGCAATATGAGATGCACCCGTGGGATCCTGAGTATGAGGAGTCTGAGACTCGCTCGGTACTTGGTCTGGGACCCGTCCAGTTGGCTTCAGGCAATCATGGAGACACTTCGGAAAGGTCTTGTCGTGAACCTCCCCTGCTTGGCCAGTAAGGGAGTAAGCTTGCGTCGTGTGGGAAGAGCATACACCTCTGCAGAGCTCTAAACTGTTCGAATAGCCGTGCCCATGGTCATGGGTGATGTGAAGTGATTCCTTTAGCGTAGCTTTGTTTTTATAAAAGGTTTGCGAAGCATGTTTGTGGTTGGAAACCGTTATCAGAATCGGCCAGATCGGCTAATGGATGACTAGTACGTGGTCTAAAACGGTCCTGTGTGGATCGGGATGTCAGATGGCATCATAGTTTGGCTTCCCGAGTGGAAGCAGTATGTGTTGAGATGGAGATATAATGGCTCTAGAAGACAAAGCTGAAATGATGAGATGAATGATGTCCTGAATAGGACAAAAGTGAAAGGAAAATAATAGAGAAAAAAATAAGATTACGTCCCGGAGAGGATAAAAGTGAAAATAAAGTAATAAATGAGAATACGGTGGAAAGCTGCTTGAGAGCAGACCCACTGAACCGTTGTCATGGTCCGACAGTCGGTAAAGGAATAAACTGGACTAGACTTTAAACAATTAAAATTTGTTCGTCCGCTTGAGTTGTCACAAAGCAATTTACGGACAGGATTGAGGCGAGAGCCTCTTTCCAATTACAACTGGATCAACCCACACTTAGAGTTTTGGAAAATGTTTTAAAATAAAATATTTGCAAAATAAACTCCAGCATTCCTTGATGGCCTGCATAACTTACATTACCCGTGACTTGCTGAGTACGTATGTACTCAATCCATTATCTTTTTCCCTCCTTCAGGAAGAGTGAAGTTGAAGTGTAGATTAAGGTTTCTTTCCTAATCCTAAGCCGTTGCTTGTGGATTGGGTTCTCGCTGCGCTGTCTTTCCGCTGTTGCTGTTCTGCTTGCAGGTTGCTGCTTAGGGCTTGCTCAAAGTTGCAACTATTAAAGGTATACTATATATACTTATTTAGTTGCTATGGTATATCTCTGTTGACCTCGAGTATCAGCAAGGTTTCCTGGGACTGGTACCTGGCGCTTCCTCTCTGATATCGCTGTAGGTGGTGTCAGGGTGGAGGTGTTACATCATCCCACTCGCCACAAGGGCACGAGACTCGTGAGAGTTCAGCACCAAGGTCGCTGGCACTGATCTTCCGATATATTTTTGAATAAGTTTTTGCGGCGGTACATTTTCCAAATTTGTTTTTAAAAAGAGTCTGTTTGTTAAAATTTCGGCTTGATCCAACTAGTGAAATCAGATTGTCACCGGAGCCGTTTTGTCAGCCATGTACCACCAACAAAATTGGCCAGAAACACGCCTGCCTTAATGGATTCAGCCATCTCAAATCAACAGCACGCTTAAGAGGTAGGCCGTTCAACAGTGCGAAGGTGTGGAAAACGGTAAGCGAAGATCTACGTATGAATTCATACACCATAGCAAGCACAAAAATTTACTCTCTCCGTCTCAAAATAATAAAATCTAGTACTGGATTGTGACACATATCAGTTCTATAAATCTAAACTACGGAAGAAGTATCTAATACATTATCTTAAAATAATAAAATCTAGTACTGGATATGACACATCTGAGTACTATAAGTCTAAACGGAAGGAGTATCTAACACACTATCGATTACAAATGATGGACATACAGTACAGATTTAGCGTATAGCCAGTTTAATAAGGAGGTTGAGAACAACCATTGCTAAAGATCACCATGGTACATCAAATAGAGCTACTCCCATGGCACATGCTGCAGGTTGCATTCGTGAGACAATGAACGAACCTAACCCAACTCATTGCTAATAGAAAAAAAAACATCCCTAATAGAGTTTTTTAAAAAAATTTCTATTTTTAAATAAATATTATCAAAAATTATTTTTAAATCTTAACATTTTTGGCCAACTGTCACACCGACGTAACCGTGTTATTTGGCCACGCCAATTAGCAAGCGGGGTGGTGTGGCTAAAAGGTTAAGATTTGAAAATAAATTTTGAGAAGGTTTATTTTTAAAAACAAAAATAAAAAGGTTTAAAAATAATAAAAGTTCGCTAATAGAAAAAAGTGTGAAGGACACCAATACAAATTTACACATATCGTTATTATGTTTTCAAACTAAGCATTTTAAAATTTATTTAACAGTAATATTTTAAAAAGTTTGATAAAACAGTCAAACGTCTAGGTGTACGTTTTAAACGGGGAGGGTATATATTTTTTTTTTTGTTCATCCTAGTTCCTCCCACAAATCTCCCAAAACTCTCGATATGTAAAACTACAGTTCATTTCACAGTTTTCCCTCTTGAACCTGCCGTAGTCTGAGTTCCTAGCCAGGGCCAGAGATTCCCCTGCCACCGCTGTTGCCAAAGGAGATCACCCGATCCTCTCGTCCCCCTTCAGACAATGCCGTCCATCCGATCGACCGATGGACGGTCGAGATCAACCTGGACGCACACGAGAGAGCTCCCAAACTTTTAATGTGTCGCACTCATGCAGTGTTCGTGCCCACCCGGAAAGGCAAGCAGAAGGTACACTCCGCACAGTATGAATCCACAGTAGCGTGGAATTTTTAACCCCGACGTAAATAACCTCCCGTTTTGCCTTTTGTGGTAGGAGAATCAAATGGAATTTAGTACTGGAACAGTAGAGACTAGGAGAGTAATTAATTATGGAACTTTAACTCTCTCCCGTCTTAATTACTCACTCCAGTGTCAGTTTAACCCAGGCGTCACCCTGCCACGTACCGGCCGGGCCCACGCGCACAGAAACGGACAACCTTCCGTGCCCCGCGCGTCACCCCCACTGACTCGCGGGCCCACAGAAGCCACCCTGCCTTCCCTCTCTCGTGCTCGCGCTCGGACGGTCGGTCAGTCCTCCGACTATATGCAGCAGTGTGAGCTGCTCGTGGCAGTACTACCATGCAGTGGTAGCTAGCTATAGCAGCTAGAGTGGCTGCTAGTTAGGGGAGGAGGTGGTGGTGCGTGTGCGCGAGCGGCAATGTCGCCACCGCCGCCGCTGCCGCCGCCGCCGCGGCTGAGGAACGAGCTGTCGCGGAGGACGGCGGTGCTGGGGCTGCGGCTGTGGGTGCTCGTGGGCATCGCGGTGGGGGCAGCGTTCCTGCTGCTGCTGGCGGTCATCTCGTTCCACCTCGCGATGTCGCGCCGGCGCAGGCCCGTGAAAAAGAGGGCGGCGGCTGCCGCGGCGGGGGCGGGGACGGCGGTGCCGCTGTCGCCCGCCACCATCCCGCCCGTGTCGAAGGAGATCCAGGAGGTGGCCGTCCACGTCGGCTCCCTCCGCCACTACCTCGAGGCGGGGGCAACGTTCCTCAAGGAGGGCGGCGGCGGCACCGAGGTCGACGGCGAGTCGCTGGGGGGCTCCACAGTGTACGGGTCGCAGCGCGTGCACATCGAGGCCGGCAAGGGCCGCCGCATGGTGGCGTACGTCGACGGGGAGGTGGGCCCGGTGCTGTCCGACCTGGCGGCGTCGGCGCAGGCGGTGGGAGTGGGCCCCGAGGTGTCGCACCTCGGGTGGGGCCACTGGTACACGCTCCGGGAGCTGGAGGAGGCCACCGCCGCCTTCGCCCCCGAGCACGTTGTCGGCGAGGGTGGCTACGGCATCGTGTACCGCGGCGTCCTCGCCGACGGGTGCGAGGTCGCCGTCAAGAATCTGCTCAACAACAGGTGCCCGCGCGCGCGGCGACCGCAGAGATCGCATCTTCTCGCATGTGCCATTGCCGTTTGGCCCCGTCCGTTCTTGACAAAACGTTTCACACACTTGTTGCTGCTCGCGGCAGGGGTCAGGCGGAGAGGGAGTTCAAGGTGGAGGTGGAGGCAATCGGCCGCGTCCGCCACAAGAATCTCGTCAGGTTGCTCGGCTACTGCGCGGAGGGTGCTCACCGGTACACGCAATTGCCAAACTGCTTTTTTTCTCTCTCTTTTGCAGTTTTCTTACCAGATCATCCCTACCTACCACACTTGCCTGTGATCTCAGGATACTTGTGTACGAGTACGTCGACAATGGCAACTTGGAGCAGTGGCTTCATGGCGATGTTGGACCGGTTAGCCTTCTGTCGTGGGACATCAGGATGAGCATCGTGCTCGGGACAGCGAAAGGGTGGGTGAACTATCAATGCTTCCGATTTTCTCGTCATGCATCTTAATTTGCAAACTGAATTGGTTTGTGAATTTGTGATGCATCTTAATTTGGTTTTAACATGATTCAGGATCACATACCTGCACGAGGGGCTGGAGCCGAAGGTGGTACACCGGGACATCAAGTCGAGTAACATACTACTGGACAAGAGATGGAACCCCAAGGTCTCAGACTTTGGCCTTGCCAAGCTCCTCGGTTCTGACAGCAACTATGTCACCACGAGAGTCATGGGAACATTTGGGTAAGATGGCTGTGAGCTTCCCAATTGTGTCGGCCCCGGTGAAATGTAAGATGTGAGAACTGAACACTGCGGCCTCTGAGGCCATTGATTCTGCATTTTCAGTTACGTCGCACCAGAATACGCAAGCACCGGGATGCTGAACGAGAGAAGCGACGTGTACAGCTTTGGGATCCTGATAATGGAAATCATCTCCGGTCGAAGCCCGGTCGACTATGCAAGACCTCCAGGAGAGGTTAGTTCTACATCTGGTTGAATATCAAAACAAGCTCATGTAATGTGATACACAATGCCTTAGTCTTAATTTCTAGACACTTACAATTTCTGTGGGTGCCTTTCAGGTTAACCTTGTAGAATGGCTCAAGAATATGGTGAGCAACCGGGACTACGAAGCTGTTTTGGACCCAAAATTGCCAGAAAAGCCTACTTCCAAGGCACTGAAGAAGGCTCTCTTGGTTGCACTGAGGTGTGTGGATCCTGACTCACAGAAGCGGCCGAAGATGGGGCATGTCATCCATATGCTCGAAGTCGACGACTTCCCGTACCGAGAGGTGAGCCTTGTTGTTCTTTACATCTCTGTGAAGTCAATCGTATTTGCTCATTTGCTCTTCAGATCATACGATATATGCATGGTAACCAATCCCAAGTTATATATGGTGGAATCCACGCAATTGTCGGGTTACCTTCGTAAAGTACTAAAATATATGCCACCGATTAATCTATGCAAATGTTTGCTGATATTAAAATGGTGACACGCTCTGCATCGGGATTAAAATAGACAGGGCAGGCGCATCAGGATTAAAATAGGAAACTGTTGGCTCTAATTACAGGCTCCATGTCTGACCCTCGGTCGAGTGTTCTTTGCAGCCTCATCGAGATCAGTTATGTTATGTTACTGCCATGTTACCTGACTCTGCTCTGAACTTCTCTACGAGATGTTAATTACACTCTGTCATCTCGAAAAAGAGTATTAATGGCCTCGAGATCACCACGTCAGGCTTGATTACCTTTGCTCTTGATTAATTAATTTAGTCCCCTAGTTGGTACAATCAGTACGACCTGCATAAACATTACTAGCTCGCAAAGATGCTGACAATAAATCTCTTCTGAACAAAACTAGTAGCATCTTCCTACTGTTCTACGTCAATCTGTATTCTGTCATTTTACATGCTTCAGAAACCAGGATTTCATTAAAAAAAACAGTATTCTTGCCACCTTAAAATTCACAATTTTTGTCTATCCACCCTGCAGGATCGTCGGACTCCGCGGCCGTGCCAGGGAAGCCCACTAGACAGAGCAAGGACATATGCGAAGCCGGTGACAGAGTCAGGCGACAGCAGCTGCTACGAGGGCAACACCACCACAGCTGCCAGTACGCCATCCAGATTGCATGAGAGCTTGAGCTAGCTCCTCATCTTGACTGTGCAGTAGGAAGCATGGGAGATCGATGGCCTCAGACCTCTAGCTAGCGCTGTAACCTGTTTTTTTTGTCCATGTCGTTTGCTCCGGGTTCTGCCATTCGTGTTGATCAGTTGGTGCGTAAATTTTGTGCAAGTGTGGTAACTGTGGTTGCCTTTGCCATCCATGCATATGTTGTTGAACACTCTAGCTTCAATGTGGATTGACATAGCTTTCTGGCCGGCTGCTGTATAGAGAAATGCTCGCCATTCTGGAAGTTTGGACTTCTAATCGTTCATATCCTGGTGGACAAAATAGTGGGGAAAAGGTTCTCATCTTACCTGTCCTTGAACGTTTCTTGTGTAGAACCGTCAACTGTGGGAGCACGCCTCCCGTACTACTAGCTTTAGTCTTTAAAAAAAAGAAATTAGCATTACCAATTATTGGGTAAGATTAAGGTCTCTAAAAGTAGGGGTGGATTAACGAGCCGAACTGGCCCGTTAAGGCTTGGCTCGTTTGAGCTCGTTGTCTTAGTAAGCTAGCTCGGTTTTGCTCGTTAACCTAAAAGAGCAAAAAGCCTAGCTCGGCTCGTGAGCTAGCTCACTAATGCATTCATATCATCTTTATAGTTTTAAATTTACCATTTTTATCATATATTAATATAATAATAAGTACTAACTAACAAATAGTTCACTAAATACAAATAGTTTAGGTGTAATTAAAACGGTAAGCACTAGTTAAGAAGCACTAAGGTGTCGTTCGAACCTGCTTCTACTTCTAGCCTATTCTCTCGTTTTCTATAAACACGTTTCCCAAACTACTAAACGGTGTATTATTTTGTAAAAAAATTTTATATGAAAGTATCTTAAAAAATCAAATAGATTCATTTTTCAAGTTTTTAATGGTTAATACTTAATTAATCACACGCTAATGATATTTCTCGTTTTACGTGCGGCTTATAAGCTACACATAAAAATACAACCGAACACAACCTAAATATATAAAGTTATGGTGATATTTTATACTAACGAGTTAAACAAGCAGCTCGCAAGCTAACTCGTTAACCTTACGAGCTAAAAACCTACCTTGGCTCGACTTATGGCCACGAGTTCAAGCCGAGCCGAGCTATGAGCCTCGAGCTTTTTATCTACCCCTATCTAAAAGCATGTTTGGCTTGATGATTTTCCAAATTTTACTGAGGGTATGTTTGGTCTTATGTCTTAGTACCAAATTAATTTAGTAATTAGTATGGTGTTGTTCAATAAGGTTGTGTTATTGGGTAGGCCTTTTTAGATAAGTAAGATGATCAATACATTCAAAACAGCAACGTCTAGGATACACGTGTTAGGTAGAATTGTTCTTAGTACTCCCTTCATTTCACAATGTAAAGATATTTTGACTTTTTTCTAAGTTAAACTTCTTTAAATTTAATCAAATTTATAGAAAAGAATAGCAATATTTTAACATAAAATAAATATAATATTAAAATATATTCAATGTTGGATTTAATAAAACTAATTTGATATTATAAATGTTACTATGTTTTTATATAAACTTGGTTAAACTAAAGAAAGTTTGACAAAAAAAAGTCCAAAACGCTGAAACGGAGGGAGTACTAGAAAAATCAAAACGTCTTGTATTATGAAATGAAGGGGTACTTGATAATGCCAAAAAAAAAACCTAAAAACGTTAGATGTGGTAGCCAACTATAATTAAACATGCCCATGGAATCGGACCACATTGATCAACGTTCAAATCAATTGGCCGTACAACTTTTCTTAGTACTTGATGATGCCCAAAAAAACACTTAACAACGTTAGAAATGGTAGCCAACTAATTAAACATGGCCATGGAATCGGACCACCAACGTTCAAATCAATTGGCCCCTCCAGCATCTGGCCCAATACGGCGAACTCCAGCCGGTTTCCTTTCCCACCACAGTACGATACCACTCCGCCGCCCGCCATGACGCTGAGCAGCGACCGGCTTCCCCTCCGCCGCGGGCCCGCGCGTGGCCGCAATGATCAGCCGAGGGAAAGGGAAGAGGTGGTGCTAGCTCCATGTGCTTCCGCGTAAACAGAAGTCGTTGGCATAGGGAGTGGATGGAAGGAGGGGGACAAGAAACACCTCTCTAGCCTTCCTCGCACTTCGGATCGGGCCGCCCATGGTGAATGGGGATCGACGACATCAGATCTGCACTGCGCGCAGTCGCAGTGATGAACACTCGCCTCGCCTGCATAGGACTGTTATGCTGCTTCGGTTTCTTTGGTTTGTCTGGGGCTGTAAATACGGTAGTGTTAGTTTGATAAAACATGATATATATTTAAAAAACATGGTTCTGTTTAAGTGATATGGGCTTAGTCTAATTAGTCCATATAGTCTCGAAAATAATTTTAAGAAAAATCTAAGGGAAGAATGCAAACTTCAGTTGCACATACTTTGATACGCCACCGCACATAATCTATTTCATCGCTCTCTCTGATGTGTATCAGCAATTGGAAGAGTAGGTCTCTGAAACCCTCGTCTTCAGGATTCTGCACTGAATGAGGACGGATAAGGATTTTAGAAAAGCTACATATGACTGCTTGAGTTTATCCACCACCTGCTCTTTTCCTATATGCTCAGGCGTTACAGGTTGTCCATATGGTACCTATTATGCCTACTACTGCAAACCCTCTTCAAGATAACTAACTTTAAGGGCTTGTTTACTTTGTAGCCATTTTCAACCCTTCTAAATTTTGGCATTACTAAAATTTAGCAAGGTAACAAATTAAACATATCATTACCAACATAACCTTACTAAATTTTAGTAATTCCGAAACTTTCTACTCTCAAAACTTTTATCAAAATTTAGTAAGGCATCAAACTAAACACCTTCTAACATTGTTCTACCTTACCAAAAATTGGCAATACCAACATTTGGTATTATCAAAATTTGGTAATTTTTTTGGCAATAAAGTGAACAAGCCATAAATCTGTTGAGTACATTAGATTTGTTTGTGTGCATTGTTGTTACATATTAGATATGTTGTTATAATTTATTTGTAATAAATAAACCTATATATATGCCTCTAGTTTCAACAGGTTCAAGGTCGATCAATGCCATACTTACTAATTACTAAAGTTGATGTGAGTTACAAACAAAACAAAGATCTCTAAAGTAGTCGTGACCTACGGATATCTTCTTTTAGAAACACAGTACAAACATAGACATTTATATAAATGCGCGTACACTCACTTTTATGAATAAACGCGAATGCACACACGCATTATTTGATATTAAGTCTCACCGCATAAATAATTGAACCTTAATCAATAGGACTTTGCTCTGTTCAGTGCTCAATGTTCATACATCACAAGGTAAGCAAACAATCTTATCAACAGCTTTGTCCAACGAGCAAGTAAAGTAGTATACTGTGGAACCAAACCATGAAGCGCAGCAAAAGTCCTATTGGCCAGTACAGAAATCGTTAAATCGCTTAGTGTAGTACTGAATAGGCAGCTCGTGAATTGGGATGGGCTGGCTAGGAAAGGAACGACCTAGACCCCGTTTGTGTAAGTGTTTTTTAAGCCGTTAAACTATGATCTTTTTTAAACTTTTTATGTAGAAATTTTTTATTTAAAAATTAAATAAATCTATTTATTAAGCTCGTAATAGTTAATAATTAATTAATCATGATGTTAATTGAGTGTCTTCTTTCTAAGCCAAGCAACTTCAAACTAGGCCTTAATCACGTCTGGCTCGTGAATTGCTTGTGTTGGAGCTAATTCTTATGACATAAACTTAGACTATGTATTATCACCTAATTTTGCTTATGTGGAATTGAGGTGTGTACTAATCGGTTCTTGATGAAGCCATTGACGTCGCTTAGCTCGCGTCAACGTCGTAATTTGTCACGGTAGTAGGGCGCCAGTGATGGAGATCACTGTGCAGCGAAGCCCGTCCTTCAGTCCCCTTCTGTGCGCATGAGGATAAGTGTTCTTAGGGTTTAAGGAATGACTAATCTGTACTTAGGTCTCCACCCACGTACGGGATCGATATCCCTTTTATATAGGCACATAGGGGATCGGGGGCGAGTTCACAGGGTGAACGGCGCGTCCGATCATTGCGCAGAAGAGTGGAACGTGCGAGCGAGCCCAGAGACTCTCTCTTCGTCGTTAGGCGTAGCGTGAGCGAGGGTGGGCCAAGCCCACACGCCTTTCTCTGCCTCGGTGGCTAGGGCATCAACCAACATTCTCCTACTCGATCTTATGACTAATGAGTCCAGTCTCAATAGAATGGCGAACCAAAGCAATGTGTCATAGTAGTCAATAAAATACCATTATGACAACACTACCATAGCCACCATAATGCCTCGATAGAAATCAACTTACTCTTTATTGGGTGTTGATTGATTCTTATGCCCCTATATCCAGGATCTTACTCAAAGGCGTTATATTACACTTGTGTTGGCCAGCAATATAATTGTTATTTTAAACTAAGTCATAAGTCTTTGATATGTTGATGCACGAGCATTAACTTAATACTTATATGCTCAAATCTAATAATTTGATCATGTGACCTGTCTTTCACAACATAATGTCGTTGTGTTTGGCAAAAACGCAGGACGTTGTTACTCGAATAGAAAACTACAATCTCAGTATTGCGCAATTCATTATCGCAGTAAATGAGTGGTTTAAAAGAGCTGTCTACCACTTCTTAGTGCCGGAAAGTATTCATTAGTCATACACCTGCTCAAATATCTTATCACATGTCATAATTTTAGTTTGTATCGTTAACTATGCAATAGAATAATATTTGAAGCCATTTACCATGGTTTTGCTCCTAATGCAAGGATGAGAACACGACATAATGTGGATCATCCACACATCCTTAAAAATTAACGTCTTAATAACTTAACTTATCAGACTTCTTAAATATGAATGTGTTATCATGGGCGTCCTATAAATGATGCAAGACATTTTAATAAGCTTACAATGATTCTAATTTTGAACTTAAATCTGCCAAAATTTCTGGTACATAATGCCAAATCTGTACGCATCTAGACTCAACGCTTATAAGGTTTCTGACAGCTGAACCATAGAGAATCATCTTTATATATTGATTTTTACACTAATTGATCCCTTTAACTAATAGAGTAGGTATGACAGAGCAAACTTAAATCCTAACTTAATTTTTTCTGTCATATGTATGAACTCAATAATAAGTCTAGCACTCCTTTAGAACAAAATCCCTTCATCTGATGTACCACATACTTATGTGTCAGCTAATGGGTCATTAGGCATGTAGAGTACTAGTAAAGTCAATTTCCACCCTTATATAATCATCTACCTCATTCACCTTGAACCCGAATAACTTAATCGGATTTAGGGTACCATTTTGATTAAAAATTGTCTAAACACTTGGTTAAATGCACAAACGAATTTCATAAGTTTACAATTTTCACGTACCTTGCCTTCCACAAACAATACCTTAGGTTATGTTGTGCACATAACTTATGCAAGGGAACATTAAGCATTGCAAATTAAACATTCATCTATTAGACTAACTAGTGTCATGACAACCTAAAATAAATCGGTCCAAATAAGTAAGTCTTTCTAATAGGCAAGGGAAAAATTACTCCCTCTGTCTCAAAATAAAAAAACTAGTACTGGAAGTGAGACATTCTAGTACTACGAATCTGAACAGACATCCTAGTACTAATAATCTGGACGCTCTCTATCTAGATTCGTAGTACTAGGATGTCTCACGTCCAATACTATGTTTTTTTTTTGACACTAAGGGATTACCACACTTAGTTTTCTCTTTCTTATGAAAAACTCTTCTCTGCAAGCACAATCCCAAATATCTTAATATTCCATCTAGAATCTTACTTATTCATGTAGGCGCATCTACACGCTTTTATGACTCCTTCAGGAATTTCTTATTAATTTTGGACATCAGTAACGCTCACAGATAAAAACTTTATGTTATTATAGACCACTTAAATGAGGCGAGATAATCATTCAAAATGGAGATCTTATCATTAAGCTCCCACGGATCTCAACATTTCCTTAAGCTCCCACACATTTCATCATTCTCTAAAGACATATCTAATTTATTTAACTAGGTAATTGTAACATCCCTATATAGAATAGGAATTTTGCATAAGACCCAGAAAAATTGTCAATAGAGAACATAATAAAACTATTAAAAACATCTCCCCTAATATCCTCCTCCCTTGACCAAATACACAATTTAACGCTATGTTGATTTTCTGATTCAGCTTTGAATTTTCTAGTGCTTCTCATTGGTCATTAATGAGAGAAACATAAGACATAATGGAAGAAAATATAAGGCATAAGCATTTAAAGTAAGGAATGAAATTTCTCTAGCTTAATGAGGTGAAGTAACATATTATTTCATCTCCAACATAATGAGACACATCATTCTCTCCTTCGAAATGTGACTTTAGCAATGATGTCACAATTTCAATGAGGTCTCATTATTATTTAATACACATCATCATGGGCATTCAACACAGAATCATGAATAGAGAGCAAACAAAATATTTCTCGCTCGAAGGTGAGACTCACAACTTTATTATTGAATTCAATACAATATCCCTTATTATCAAATCCAATATTATAGCCATACTTATGAAAACGAAGTTCCTAAATGTAAAGAACATGACATAATGAAGCAATAAATTAAGTTCTTCCTAGACTAAGGGAAGATCAGCGACTGCTTCCTCATCAAACTCATTCCCATTCAGCTGGCTTTGCTCCCCTTTTGCCATGATCCTTGCGAAAAGCAATTCCTATATTGAATAAGTGTAGTGCATAATTGCACCAAAGTCAATTCACCAAGAATTAAGGGCATAAGATTGCATCAATTATTACGAGTAATATTGTAACTAATAGCATTATCCTTCTTAGAAAGTCATTTCTTAAAGCCTTCACATTCCTTCGCACATGCCCAGGCTTGTGGCAGAACTTGCAGATGACTCTGACGCTAGACTTAGGGATGGATGTAGTAGGTGTTTTTTCCTTCCCCTCAGACCTAATAGAGGAAGTCTCAGGCTTCTTATTGGGCTTATTAGTGTGGTTCTCATCAGCCTTTTTAGATTTAGCAAGGCGAGCTTGCTCATTTTGCTTTTTGGCCTTCTGACGCACTTCCTTCTCAACAGAGTAACTTATGAGCTCAGCATTTGACCACTTATCCTCCTGAGCATTATAGTTTACTTTGAAGGAATCGTAATTAGGCGGCAATGAATTTATAATGACATTATGTGTGCTCTCACACTGCTTTCACCATCATAGCGGGATGTGAGCAACCTCATGATAAGAACACTTGCTTGAGTGTTAGAGGAGCCCTTAAAGTTTTGCTCCACATTATTCATATATCCCCTAGCAGTTACAGCATCAGGAATGCCACCTCTAATGCTAGGTGAAATAGTGTTCTTAATTATCATCAAACTCATGCGGTTGGCCCTCTCCCATGTTCCCGCCCTTTCCTTATAAGCCCTTCTAACATCAGGAGCTGCATCAATAGGGGGAGCGACAGGAGTGTCCTCATGCATGGCAACATCATAATTGAGTAGCCTAAGAGTGATTTGCACCTTCTCCTTCCATTAAGTTAGCACCATTAAGTTGCTCAATATTGCTTATTTGAGCCATAACATCATTCGGAGCTGAAATTTAATGACAAATGATATTAATAAACAATAATGAATGTATACAATTAACCCTATGTTGGTCTGGCTAATTATGCACACAAAAGTTTTACTCCGTAAAGAAAACTTAAATGAAGTGTAACAACATCGTTATCATTAGGCAAAGCGCATTAATTGTACACATAAAATAAATAAGGCTTTCGCTCCATAACACCACTCAAGTAGAAATGAAGCAAAATATCAAGAAGTTAATGTGCATAAATATAAGATTTCACTCTATAATACCGTTGGGCCAAAATAGAGTAAACAACATGATTAAAATAATATACATTAGTTATCCACATAAATGAAATTCTACTTCCTTTGTCTCAAAATAAAAAACCTAGTACTGGATGTGTCTGAAATTCTACTTCCTCTGTCTTAAAATAAAAAACCTAGTACTTGATGTGACACAGTACTAGGTTTTTTATTTTGAGATGGGGGAGTATTCCATAATACCATAAGGCAAAATATAATAAAACGTACGACATTATTAGGTGATAATTAATGCGCATGAACATATAAATTCTCATTTTATCTCACCATAGGCAAGAAAACAAAGCTAAGTGCCAAGATGTCATCAAAAATCATAAAACCATAAAAATTTACTTCATAATACCGTTGGGCAAAATAAAGCAAAATGCACATTATTGTCTGAATAATGAAAATCCTCAATCGCAACTTTTGTTGGGTCGAAATGACAAAGGAAAATAAATTAAATATTCTAGCCAAACTTCTCATTGGTTCCATTCAACTAGGAAAATCTTAAAATACATAAGAAAAATTTACTGCAATTATGGCATCAGAAAAGGCTTAAAACTAAATAAAAAGCAATATTGTAAGTAGGAAACATTAATTCAGGCTTTAAAATATAGAAAAAAGATTTTGGCTTGGCAGCCCAGAGGAGATCGGCCAGCCCATAACTGTGCATGAGCACTGCGCAGTTCCAATGCGCGCGGCCCGACAGTGTTGCACGCGTGACCCAACTTTGCCCACAGGCTTGTGAGCATGAGCCGTTGGATTTTGATCGACAGCCGAGATCGAGCGGTGGCAACTGAGATCGGCGCGGGCGTGATGTCGGTTGTCCAATGCTGATCGGACGGCTTGGATTAATTGTGCCCGAAACAAAACACCCGCGGCCTCAAAAACCCTAACCCTAACTCATTTTTTCCCATCCTCCTGATTTCTCTAGCGTGAGTGAGAACGGCGGTGGCGACACCGAGCGAAGTGGTGGCAATGGCGACGGTGGCGCATGGCGGACTGAGGCTGGTGAGCCGCCCTTTCGCTCGGTTCTCCTCCTCGGTGCGGCGGAAGCCGTAGCCGAGGCAAGCCTCGGTCTCGCTCGGCCAGCTCAGGCAGGCGTGGGACCGGTCCGGGCGTTGGATATCAATGCGTGGCGGCACTGATGCGGCACATCAGTAGCATAAGGAGGTGAAAACGCTCGGGAATCGCGCGTGGCGGCGCTGACTCATGGCGCGCATGGCGAGATCCAAGGAACTGAGGCCCAAACCAGTAAGTCAAGATCAAATCCTTAGGGTTTTTTTTTATCAATTAGGGATTTGCCGTGTTTGGGATTTGCCTAATTTGGGGATTTAGGGTTCTTAAACATTTGGGGATTTCTTGATTAGGGTTTTGGGCAGTGGGAATTTCAAAATTAGGGTTCCGAATTTTGGGAAAATTTGTGGATTTCTTAAGCTCAACCTCGATCTGAGTCCCTTCCTTCTCAATGCTACCCAAGCCATGAAATTAAACTTAATTGTGGCAACATGAACATAAATCAAGCCTTAATTTTCAACAAACGAGAAATATGAACCCTAACTTTAAGCCGACGCTAGGATGACTTGATGCGACTTAGGGCTTCATCCCCAGAGTTATGGGAAGATGCACATGCCTAAGATGGCTCTGATATCACAATGTTGGAGCTAATTCTTATGACATAAACTTAGGCTATGCATGGTCACCTAATTTTGCTTATGCGGAATTGAGGTGGGTACTGACCGGTTCTTGATGAAGCCATTAATATCGCTTAGTTCGCGTCGGCGTCGTAATTTGTCACGGTAGTAGGACGCTGGTGATGGAGATCATTGTGCGGCGAAGCTCGTCCTTCGGTCCCATTCTGTGTGCATGAGGATCGGTGTTCTTAGGGTTTAGGAAATGGCTAATCCATACTTAGGTCGTCACCCACGTATGGAATCGATGTCCCTTTTATATAAGCACAGAGGGGATCGGGGACGAGTTCATAGGATAAACGGCGTGTCCGATCATCGTGCAAAAAGAAGGAACGTACGAGCGAATCTAAGAGACTCGCTCTTTGTCGTTAGACGCAGCATGAGTGAGGGTGGGCCGAGGCCCGAGCCCATGCTCCTTTCTCTGACTCGGTGGCCAGGGGATCAATCAACAGCTTGTTCGTTCTACGACAGTTTCATTTCTCCATGAACGGTCAGAATGGTACACCAAGAACGTCGACGATACGTGCTAAAGGCACAGGTTAAACGCAGCTCTTAATTACGTTGAGCGCTCGATCGACTTAAAAGCCTTGAGCTGTTACCTCAGTAAAATTTATCACACGCCACATGTTCTGCACCTACAAAGCACGAGCTCCACGAACCGGAACACCACCGGAGCCTCAGCGAAACACAACCAGGAGAGCCACGGAAAATGGGTCGCTTCACCGTCGCCACCGCAGCGTTGTTCGTACTCGCCGCCATGGCGGCCTTCGTCTCGGTGGCGCACGGTGGCCGCGTCTTGGAGGAAGGGATGTGGATCCCGGTGGGCACGCGGGTGTCATCTGCGGGCAACTGGCCCTCCGTCCTCGACTCTCTGCCGCTCGGCGATCCCGACTTCGCCGGCGCCGGTGGCCCTGCGGCCTCCGCCTCCGCCGGCGCCGACGGATCGGAGGGCTCCCGCGCCTTTGTTCCTGAGAGGTTCGGGGAGCTCAGCATCAACGTTTACGAGAAAATGCCTCTCTTTGGACCGTGACTAATACTTCTCTCGAGTTTGCAATAAAAAGAAGGGATGCTTATTTACTTCGTTTGAAAAAAGATACATACCTCTACCATCTAGTAATGTAGATTATGATAGTCTCGTTTTTTGAACTGTTTTAAATTTTTTGAACGCTACAAATGTTACAAAAAATGAACAAGTGTGAGAATTACCAAGTACGTGCGGCCCATTATAGTTGGGCTGGAACGTGACACTCACCATCTCATAATAGTTGGCTAGTTGGGCCGGGAAGGTACCGCGCGAGAGGTCCATGACTACACGAGTGTTGGGCCGTAGCGGAATTCCTCGTCTTCCCGGGTGCCGGCGGGCCCTGCAGCCGCCGCCGCCGCCGCTGTAGCACAGAGGAGAGGCCACAATAATCTTCCAAAAGCACAAGAGCAACCCAGGCAATTCTCAAGTGGACCTCCTCGCCATCGTCTCCAGCGACCGCGACTTCGTTTCGGCTACTCGCCTACTCCCCATCTCGATCACCGGCGAGCCGGTGCTCTTTATGCGTGTCTTGACAAGGAGTAACATTCTCCACACTAGAAACCGAGAAAGATCTGAACCTATCGTACACTCGTATCACCCGTACGAATTATGAAACCACCATGGCATCGATCGTTTCGCCGCTATCACCGGCCTACGCAGAGTTGGGCCGCGCACCACGGTGACAGTGGCGACGGCACCATGCACGGCCGGGCGTGCGTTAATCCACTGACCTGCGTCCTCCTCCGTATCGGAGCAGTGGATCGCCTCGACCGATTGACGTACAGTTCGATGCGTCGCTTTCCTGGCGAGGAATCATCCGTCGCTAGCTTCATACCTGCATGCGCAGCCGGTGAATGCGGGGTACCCTGTTACGTCCTTACGTGAGATCGGGTCACAGGTCACATGTCGCGATCAAGCATATGGCATTAGCCACTGGCCACCAGCTAAGCTAAGCTCAAGTACTAGCTAGCCAGTGGTTACTGGTCACATACATAATGAGAACTTAACTACTTAAGCATCTAGACAAAGCTCCATGGACGCATCATAATGCCTTTCTGCCTTTGATCTTTGTACTTGGAATCTGATCTTTGGATAATACACGCCTTGCCTGATTAATCAATGAATCAATGATCATTGCATGGGTCGTTTCCTTATTCTTGGATTGATTCTCTGCTTGGACGCTTGGTCCATATATTGATAGAGTAAATGCATGTGATTGTTTCTTGCACGAGTACTAACCAGCACGCACGTCTCTCCCAGTCAGAAATCGTGGGGTAGCCTCGCCATGAAGAGGCTAACCGTACCTTCATATCGGTCGGATAGCAATCACTGTCTGATGATTCTGAACTCCGGAAGGAAAAGGCAGCTTCACATTTCTGAACCGACATCCGACAATGCACGTTGTGAGTTGCTCGCTGATTTGGAGGTCAAGTCTTCTCCTGTACAATGAGTATCCAGTTATTTGCTCGCTGACGATCGTGCTCGTGCTTAATCTGCTCTTCGCAAGAAATTCACTGAAAAAGCATCATGACAGCATGATTACAAGATGGATGCTAACACAGGAATAGTTCAGCTACGTACTCTTTTGGCTTGTGTTCTTTTTAGAGGTGGCCAAGTGGGAGGCAGGAGAGCTGCTCCCCAATTCCATTGTGATAGGAGGAAACAAAGTTTTTAGAGCATAGTTATAGAAAGATAAAAACGGGGAACACAGAGTTGCAGGGTTAGAGTGAAGGAAACAAGAAGATTAACGAACACACATCCTGTTGTAAACAGCCGTATTGATAATCTCTGCAACTTCATGCTTCTCCATGTTGAATAGCAGAGCTCCTGCTTTCCTTTCGAGAGAAAAAAAACGTGCACTATAATTGGTAATTGAAAATGGAAGAAATGGCAGGGCAATTAAGTAGAACCTGGAGCAACTGGCGGATGCGTTAAGATGCAAATGATTGAAGCGTTCTAAGTTGCCCATAATGGGTCCGTTCGTTCTGGCAATCTAGTCGCGAGTGGGAACAAACTTCACAATTATGAACTTCCATGTTCATCTGCTTACTGAACACATGACAAGCCTAAGAGTACCTATTTATTTTGCCTCATGTTGTCCGTACTGGACAACAGTTTTGAGCAGAATCTACACTGAACTAACAAGATTGCTGTAGCATGTGCAGAGAGCCAGAGAGAGAGGGCAACGGTAGATGCACGATACGCTATCATACACTTGTAAAGTATTTTTCAATTGCCCGGCCCTGCACTACACGACGCTACGTCCAGCACCACGCGCGGTTCTAATTGCAAATAATCGCGACGAACACCATGACCATGAACGAGGCCATTCTGATTCTTAGCTTGCACTAGCTTGGCCATACAGGGACTACGCAACCACCAATCGGGTCGGATCGATCACCAAATCGTCAACGATCCACTGCCCCAATCCCCTGTAATACCCGTACGCGGATACGAGTTAAATAGCCGGTGCATGCACGGCCGCTACATACTACGGTGTACCACGCTCGTGTCGCGTGCCGGAGTTCATCACCGGACATGGCGGCCGCCGTCGTAGCCGAGCTTCGCCGCATGGCATTGATATGGCTCGTGTTGTTCTGGGTTCCGGCCTTGACGACGTCGGCGGCCGAGACGGCGGCGTACATTGTGCACATGGACAAGTTGGCCATGCCGAGGGCGTTCGCCAGCCAGGTGAGCTGGTACGAGTCCACCCTCGCCGCGGCGGCGCCGGGCGCCGACATGTTCTACGTGTACGACAACGCCATTCACGGCTTCGCAGCGCGGGTGACCGCGGCCGAGCTGGAGAAGCTGAGGGGATCCAGGGGGTTCGTGTCGTGCTACCGCGACGACGCGAGGGCGGTGAGGCGGGACACGACGCACACGCCGGAGTTTCTCGGCGTCAGCGCGGCGGGCGGGCTGTGGGAGGCGTCGAAGTACGGCGAGGACGTCATCGTCGGGGTGGTGGACACGGGCGTGTGGCCCGAGAGCGCGAGCTTCCGCGACGACGGGCTACCGCCGGTGCCGGCCAGGTGGAAGGGCTACTGCGAGTCCGGCACAGCGTTCGACGCCGGGAAAGTGTGCAATCGGAAGCTCGTCGGCGCGCGCAAGTTCAACAAGGGACTTATCGCGGGTACCAACGTGACCATCGCCGTCAACTCCCCGCGCGACACCGACGGCCACGGCACGCACACGTCGTCCACGGCCGCCGGCTCGCCCGTGGCCGGCGCGTCGTTCTTCGGCTACGGGCCCGGCACCGCGCGGGGCATGGCGCCGCGCGCCAGGGTGGCCATGTACAAGGCCCTGTGGAACGAAGGGACGTACCCGTCAGACATACTCGCCGCCATAGACCAGGCCATCGCCGACGGAGTCGACGTGCTCTCCCTCTCCCTTGGCCTGAACGACGTCCCGTTCTACCAAGACCCCGTCGCCATCGGCGCCTTCGCGGCGATGCAGCGCGGCGTGTTCGTGTCAACCTCGGCCGGAAACGACGGCCCCGACCCCGGCTTCCTCCACAACGGCACGCCGTGGACGCTCACAGTCGCGTCGGGCACGGTCGACCGGGAATTCTCCGGCATCGTTAGGCTGGGCGACGGCACGACAGTCATTGGCCAGTCGATGTACCCAGGCAGCCCGAGCACCATCGCGAGCTCCGTGCTCGTTTTCCTCGGCGCGTGCGACAACGCCACGGCGCTCGCGAGAAACCGCGACAGGGTCGTGCTCTGCGACGCCACGGACTCCCTCACCGCCGCCATCTTCGCGGTGCAGGACGCCAAAGCTCGCGCCGGCTTGTTCCTCTCCAACGACTCGTTCAGGGAGCTCTCCGAGCACTTCACCTTCCCCGGCGTCATACTGAGCCCGCAGGACGGCCCCGCGCTGCTGCAGTACATCCAGAGGAGCCGCGTGCCCAAGGCCTCGATAAAGTTCGGGGTGACCGTCGTGGACACGAAGCCGGCGCCGCTGGTGGCAACGTACTCGTCGCGCGGCCCGTCGGCGAGCTGCCCGACGGTGCTCAAACCCGACGTGCTCGCCCCGGGCTCTCTCATCCTCGCCTCGTGGCCGGAGAACGTCAGCGTCGCCACCGTCGGGCCCCAGCAGCTGTTCAGCCGGTTTAACGTCATCTCCGGCACGTCCATGTCGTGCCCGCACGCGTCCGGGGTGGCCGCGCTGATCAAGGCCGTGCACCCGGAGTGGAGCCCCGCCGCGGTGCGGTCCGCGATGATGACGACGGCCAGCGCGGTGGACAACACCAACGCACCCATCAAGGACATGGGCCGGGGCAACCGGGCCGCGACGCCGCTGGCGATGGGCTCCGGCCACATCGACCCGAACCGCGCCGTGGACCCGGGCCTCGTCTACGACGCCGGGCCGGACGACTACGTCAAGCTCATGTGCGCCATGAACTACACCGCGGCGCAGATCAAGACCGTGGCGCAGTCGCCGTCCTCCGCCGTGGACTGCACCGGCGCGTCGCTGGACCTCAACTACCCGTCGTTCATCGCGTTCTTCGACCCGGGCGCCCCGGCCCCCGCCGTGAGGACGTTCACCAGGGCCGTGACCAACGTCGGCGACGCGCCGGCGAGCTACAGCGCCAAGGTGAAGGGCCTGAGCGGGCTGACGGTGAGCGTCGCGCCAGAGAGGCTGGTGTTCGGCCGCAGGAACGAGACGCAGAAGTACACGGTGGTGATCCGCGGGGAGATGAAGAACAAGACCGACGAGGTGCTGCATGGGTCGTTGACGTGGGTGGACGACGCCGGCAAGTACACGGTGAGGAGTCCGATCGTCGCGACGACTGCGAGCTCGACTCCTCTATAGGACACGTGTACAGTGACTTGAATACGCTCTCAAATCAAAACAAATAAAGCAACTAATGCTTGTGATCAGCAACGGTTTAGATATTGTAACGTTTAAAATGATTGTTGAAAGAGAAAGCTTGAAATGATAATATTGAAGCTTAGCTAGATTCTACAAGATGGTCAGTGTATGTAGTTTATTATTTTGCTCAAACAATTCATTACTAATTCTTTTATCTTTTCTGTTTGATTATGGGAAGACAAATAGGATAAAGTGGAGCACATTTTCCTTATCTTTTGGTGCAATCATTTGTTAGGTCTGCTCAGTCGACCATAACCCATGAGAGTCGAATGATTAGGAATGTGTAATGCCTCGCTTTTAGTGAGACGTTAAACAATATTTTCACTAAAATCTACCTGTGAAAATTTCGCTTCTTACATGCTGTATTATATGTTGTGCCATGGATCTCAATCTGCTTCCCCATCCTTGATCTCGACTTTTCATCCTCTCCAAAACTCTCCGTTCTAAAATAGTCTTCGTTTTTGCATCGTCGTTATCGAACTCCACTCCAAAACCCTAGCGGCGAGTTCTCGATTTTCCCCTCTATAAATCTCCGCTTCGATTTTCGTTCCGAAAATCCGAGTCCGAAACCTAAACACCTCCTTTGAATCTCCCCGTAAGCCTCCTTGTTTTCCCTCTCCCTTGATCCCTAAGAAACCCCAAGTCAAATAATACAGCTTGAGCGTCGAGCCTCTTGTCGAATCCTATCCATCTACATAACTATGTATATATGTGTGTATACCATGTATATGTGTGTATATATATATATATCTCCTTGAGTATACACCTACGTATACCCATGTATATACGTATGCCAACCCTCCCTCTCAGCTCCACCAATATATATATATATATATATATATATATATATATATATATATATATATATATATATATATATATATATATATATATATATATATATATATATATATATATATATGCACCCTTCTCTATATATTTATATATGTATATACATGGACCCCCTAAACATACCCATGTATATATATATATCCACCCGAAACTGCAAATATCAGATTATTCCCTTGAGTTTTCCTAAACTTCAAATTAAATGTCATAATTTGAAGTTAATCCTCCTCCTTGAACCTTCTCTCCTTGGTTTTTCCTGTAAAAATTCCTAGAAAGCCCAATACAAAACTCCTACAAAATGTCAAGGTCATCCCTTGTTTCCTCCCCTTGATTCCTTGTTTTTCCAGGAGTTCAAAAATGTTTTTAAATTCAAAATCCCAATTGAAAACCTTCCGAAAGCTCTCCCAAAATACCCAAGAGAAAGAACAAGCCTTACTGTGCTCACTGGGCCGCACTTCTTCCTTCCCTCGGCCCAGCGAGCAGCGCAGCACCGCACGCTCCCCTGCTCTGGGTCGCGCCGATCGCGCCGCATGGCCCATGCCGCACTCGCCCGCTGTCGATCTCTCCACTCGGCAGTTGCTCGGATGCCGCCACCTGTCCCGGCGCGCAGCACGCCTAGCCGTCCGATCCTCCTTTCCTCCCTGCGCGAACCGGCACCTGCCCCGGATTCGTGCCGCGTGTCCTTGCGCGCCGCGAGGCGATCGATCTCGCGCAACACTATTTATCTTCTTCCTCCGACCCACTCCCGTTTCGCCGTTCGCACTCAGAACCCGTTCGGTCAAAGTTCCCTAAGGCCGCCGTCCGTTATCTTGGCCCCGTCTCGACCACGCCACGCTGTGCCGCTACCCACCAAGCATGGGACAGCCATAACCGCGCTCCGTCGCCCCGTTTCCCACCGCCTTTTCCCCTCCTCGCCTCTCTCTTGCCGTGGTCCTGTGGTCAAAAAGCGGCGCCGCTCGCATCACCGCCGCCCCCACCTTGACCGAGCCCAGCGCCACTCCTCCCGCCCAAGCGCTTCAAAATACCCCGTCTGATTCGCTGCCTCTGTTCCACCTCGCGAATCCGGCCGCCCATTTGAAATTTCCGCCGCGTGAGATTTTCGCCGTCGCGCCCTTTTCTCCCGCCTCCCCCTCAATTATTGCGCTCTATGATTGGAACTGCCGCCCTCCCCACGAATCGATCCTAGAGCCACCTCCATCCCCTATAAAACCCCCTCGGGAGCCCTCTATTCACCCCTTGGCTTTGCGATCCCGGGAAGGTGAGCACCCCGCCTCTTCATCGTGCTTGCCGACGACCAAACCTCGCCGTCCTCTCTGCGCTCTGCCCGCCACCCCGACCATGCCACTGCGCCGCCTAAACCACGGTGCCGTGCCGATTCCGTGAATGCCGCCGCCTTCCGAACACGGTCGCCACCGATGCTAGGCTGCTTTGGGGCGTATCTCGTCGAGCAGAACCTAGCGCCGTGGACGACTCGCACGGCCTAGCCATCCTTCACCCTGAGCACACGTCCAGGAGCCCGAGGACCTCCGCCTCTGTCCTCCTCCCTTCTGGCTGTGTCTCTCCACGTCGGTGAGCCCCTTTTTCGAGCACATGCAATACCGAGCCATGGACATCCTTTGTGACTCTTTCCCCCTCGGCCGTCACCATGGCCATCGCCGACGTCTCCTCGTCTTTCCCCTCGGCCGTCGCCATGGTCACCTCGCCGGACCCGTTTCGCTGGGCCTCGTTCTTTCTCCTTCTTCCCTCGTCGCCACCGGAGACCGTATCCAGTCGCGCCGCCATGGTCGCCGTCGTCGTCCTCCCTTCTTCTCTCTCCCCGCTGCCTCGGCGCCCCACCGCCGGCTGCCGTCGCTCATCCCCGGCCTAATCCGAACCGGCCAAAAGCTTCCCTTTGACCTTTCCTCCCCGCGCGGTGTAGTTGCTTCGCTGCGAGGCACCGCCGCTCGCCGGAATCCTCCTCGCCGCCACAAGCCGTTCGATCCCGGTATCCTCTCCCGCTCCTGTACGCGTCGGAGAAGGAGAACCCGTGGGCGCCAGCTCGGTCGAGCCGATTCCCCGTGCGAGCTCCCAGTTTATGTGACGTCCGTCGTTGGTGCATGGGCCCTCTGTCCCTCGGCCCACAGTAGACCGCACCCACACTTTCCTCCCTCTGGTCCCCTGCCGACCGGGCCCCACCACTCCTATCGCTTGTCCCGATGACACCTGGGCCCCGCCCCTTTGCTCCCTGCCGTGCTGGCCCAGCAGCAGTGAGACATACTCCCTCTGTGTCCCCCTGCCCTTTGGGCCATGCCTGACCAGTGGGTCCCCATTGTCAATGACTGCCTCGGATTCTAGAGTATATTCCCCTCAGAAAAATCAAAATAAATCATTTTTCTTTTATCCAGAAATTATATTAATCTTCAAAAATTCATATCTTTTTATCTATTCATCCGATTGACTCTGTTCTAACTCCAGCAATTTTCTAAAATTGAGATCTATTTAATGGCACTATTATTAGCACTAAATAGGATCTTTTTACTGGTCTTTATGTAGATTTTTGTGTGTTTACGTATAGTAACGGTCGCCGGAAATTTCGTTTCGGAGCAGATTTCGCAACGATTCTCGAAGACCAGTGAAGACTTAGAGCAAGGCAAGTCACCTTTGATCATCTCGAGCCCATAATTTCGGAGCAAGTATTTTATTTAACAAATCACATACACTAGGTTACACTATTATACTTTCTTGGCCGCGGTCGCAGGACGACCGGCGGGCCGCCAACCTATTTGCTACATGCTTTTCTTGATTGATTGTGATTTCTTTAAACATCCTTGTCATCTCCCTTAATAGATCCCGATATCCGTGTCGACGGGCATGGTATCGGTTGTCGGCGAAACGGGAATGGGGGTCCCACATACCCTGGGGACGCGTGGGTCTTCGGCCACGTCAGCTCCTCTGGGCCCACATTCTGCTTCGGTGACGGCCGGCTATAGGCTTTTTCCCGCTAAGTACCTCGGCACGAGCACTGCCTCGGCTCGAGTGCGCACTCCCCGTCGAGTCGCGACGACGGTTCGCAGCCACCTCCTCGGGCCCGGCGTCCTGGGGACCTCCCCGGTCCCGGGGACCTTCTCGATCCCGAGACTCACCCCCGGGCCCGGGAGCCACCTCCCCGGTCCCGGGACTCGCCACCGGACCCGGGAGCCACCTTCCCGGGTCACGACCTCGCTGCCCGGTCCCGGGAGCATCCTCCTCGGACCCCGTGCCCGGGGACCTCCCCGGTCCCGGGACTCGTCACCGGACCCGGGAGCCACCTTCCCGGGTCGCGACTTCGCTGCCCGGTCCCGGGAGCGTCCTCCTCGGACCCCACGTCCCGGGGACCTCCCCGGTCCCGGGACTCGCCCCCGGACCCGGGAGCCACCTTCCCGATCCCAGGACTCATTCCCCGGTCCCGGGAGCCGCCTCCTTGGTCCCGGGGCATGTCCCCGGGAACATAACTGGGACTTCCCGGGACCCACAGCTTCAGCCCCGGGTAGCGTCCCCGGGGCACAGTACGGGGACTTCCCGGTCCCGGGGCACCTTACAGAGGTCTCGCCCCCCGGGCCCGGGACTCACACTTTCCGTCCCTGAGGAGCTCGGCGCCTTGTGTGCGCGGAGGGCTCGATGAGCTCTCTGCCTCGGGCATGAGGTTGACTCGAGCGGACCAACTCTCCAACTACCCGCATTAATGGCGAGACGACGGGGCGCGTCGTCCTTGTTGCCTGCTCTGCCACGCATGACGGCTCGTGACGGCCCCCCGTGGGCCGGCTCCCTGTGTAGTCAGAGACTTTTGACTTCGGCGGCAACGACATGCGCCGTCACATCCTCACGACTTAGCCGCCTGCAGCAGACCTACTCCGGTATGGGCGTAGCAGGCAGACGTGTGCAACAGGAGAAGTCTCCAGTGAAGCTCTCTCATGTATATTTGGCACTGTGGACTCCCCTTGCACTATAAAAGGAGGATCCATGCCTGCATGTCCGGGGGACTTCTAGGGAGGACTTCGAGGGGTCTAAGCTTCTCCTGGTAGAGCTCTAGTCCTCTTCTTCTCCGCGCCCGGCTTCCGGTAGAGCTTCCGGGGGCTGATGAACTCCTTGTAAGAAGCCAACCACATTCGTATCTCCGACAGAGCAAAACACACACAGGAGTAGGGTATTACGCCTCCGTGTGGCCCGAACCTGTCTACTTCCTCCTGTCTCCTTGCATACCATTCTCTTCGCCGATCTTCTCTCGGCTCGGGTCCCCGGGCCTGAGCACATATCCACTCTCTCCGACGCCGCAAGCCGTCCTAGGACAACTCCCCTGGCCGAACCTCAAAAGGGGGGTCTCCAGACTCCCCGCGGTTGGAGTTCCATTCTCCGACATCGGTGATCGCCTATCAAATTTAAAAATATTTACGATGGGTAAAATTTGGATTTACGAAACTTTGGAAAACCCGACACCTGGGTCGGAGCCTTGAAAATAAAATGGTTTATGAAAACCGCGGTACGGGGATCATACCATTGGGACGAGTCTCCTGCACTGCAGCTAAGGACCGATTCCTCTAGAATTTCATCCGAACATATGACAGTACAACCACATGGGTGATATGGGATAACTCCTAGCTGAGTAACAAGACTCCCAGGGACGCCTTGCGTGCCATTGAACTGTGGATCGTGCGGGAGGGCGTCGGGGGTGCCTCCTGGGTTCCTGGCATAGCATGGTCTCGGACATATCCTGTTGTTGGTCTGAGGACCCCTCCAGTTGGCATGGGGTAACCTGGGAGGGTTTGGGAAATGTCTTGTCGCGAAAACCTCTACGTCACCACATCGTACCCAATGCGTTTGATCTGGTGACTAGAGTGAGTCGCGTCGTGTGGGTAAAGTGTACCCCCTCTGCAGAGGTCTAAACTGTTTGAACAGCCGTGTCCACGGTCATGGGCGGATGTGAGGTAATTCCTTAGCGTAATTTTGTTTGACAACTGCTTGTGAAATGATGTATGCGGATGGGGAATCCGGTTTCGAAAATGGTGTGATGCTGTTGAGGACAGCAGGGCTATGGGCCCAATGAGGTTGGATCAGCTGATGGCGCTGGATCCCGGAGGCCAACTCTTGAGAGTTGCGCCGATTCAAAAATTGATACAACTCACTCTGATCGGACGAGATTCACCTCGCCTTGATTATTGAGAAGCACACATTAGTGGATTTAAAAAGATTTAAACAAAGTAGATTGCAAAATAACCAGCCTCTCTTTGAAGCTTGCAACAACCACCTAAGTTCCCCTGATTTGCTAAGTACGTAAGTACTCACCCTTGCTCTCTATATCGGGAGCTGGATGCGGGAGTTGCAGTGAAGAGAAGATTAGGGTTTCGTCCTGGTTCCTAGCCGTTGCCTGTGTGTTGGGACTTAGTCTGCTGTTCCGCTGTTGCCGCTATCTCTGAATTGTTCGTTGCTGTCTCCGGCTTGCTCCGAAGCTGCAACGTAAATTAAGGTATATGTCTGTTTAATTATTATTTATTTAAGGTACTGTAATGATGCACGTCTGATTGCCGTAGATACCAGCGCTATGTCATGAGATTGGTATCAGTATCACGGTTTCACAGGAAGGCAGTTCACGCTGCAATCCTATAGCACGTCCTATTTGGTACCGTTGTACGGCGGTACCAGATCAGGGTGTGACAAAATGGTACAAAGATGTTAGGAGTGGCACAAAATGGTCTGTAGGTGTGCCAATGAATCCAAGCAACACGCTGTAGATACTGTTCATCATGGAGTTCTTCTGGATCCCAGTTCCAATACAAGTAATGGAGCATCTGCTCTTGCCCTTGTCATAAAATATAGGCAAGTGTTTCATGCATATTTTGCTGTCAGCAATATGACTACTCATCACATTTGGAAGTTTGCTGAAACATTTATTTCTCAAACATGATCCAATATGTTAACACTAAAACAATTCACATGTAGGAAAAAGGATATATATTCGAGCAAAACTACTCCTTTTGTCCAAAAAAAACTTGATTTGGACAATTTCGAAGGGAGTACCATTGAAGGACAACCGTCGTATAGAACTGTGTACTACAGGGGATTTCTTCAGATGATCTAACAACCGTACACCCGTTATTGAAAACAAATCCCCTTAAAAACAGTAAAAAAAATCCAATAGATGGCGCACGTGTATAACAAAGGTGCGCTCTATAGTCGGTAGTCTGTACAACTCAAGCTTGCAAACATTTGCCGGGATTATTTTCAAACTATTTTATCGTCCATATTCCGTACAGAACATTTTCTTAAAAACAACAAAATCCGGTAATTCAATTTCACCATCGTCGGCATGACAGCATTTTATAGCTTTGCAGTTCTACATTATGCATCGCTATCCAGACTAGATTATAAGAGCTACACTGTTACAAACAAAGTCCAAACTTGATTGTGGTAGACAATGAAGCTGTTTTGGTTCTAAAATATTAAAATACCATCGCCTTGTTCCTTATTCAGATCCGGTAGCCATCAAGAACTCACCCTCACATACTAGGTCGCCTCCGACATATGCTTTTCCTTCCATCTTTGCGATTCCAAACCTCTTCTGCAACTTGGTCAAAGTCATTCTCATAATCAAGGTGTCCCCAGCAATCACAGGCTTCCGAAATCTCACTTTATCAATCCCTGCAAAAAAGAAGTTCTCTCGAGATCCACCAACTTCAGGTTGCAACATCACTAGACCTCCAACCTGGGCCATTGCCTGCATATCAAGGTAAAAACTAGTTTCTCACATAGGAACCTTAGGAAGTTGTCTTGTTGATGCTAGCCCAGAAGTAAGAACTAAGAAGTGGAGTACCTAAGATTGAGTACGCCTGTTCTCATCAAGCAGAAAAAAAAGGAAAATTTCAGCCTATGCCTTAAGGGGAATACCAAACAATACCATTAAATACCAGATTATTTTAAAATCCTTTTATGCCTTTTTAATTTCAATGTGTCAAGAAGAAGCTTGCAGTTGCAGACCATTAGGTCATGATTGCTATAGCATAGAGTTCATGAATGTTGTTACCACCTACCAGTCACTTATGAGTTATGACAAAAATAGTTCAGGACAGTCCACTCAGTTCTTCACCTCATTAGTTCATCGGGCATTCAATCCATCATGCCAAGTTAATTAAGCATGCCTTTTTTCAGTTTAGTTACGGCAACATTAGGTGGTAAAAAAAATGAGCAAGGAAAACTTGTCATGCCAAAAAAAGGCCAGCTGATTATAATTTCAACGGAAGTACCAGTGTAACCACAAACAATGGTTATATCTTAATTAAACAACATATGTAAACAACAAACGTATTGGCAAGGAGAAAACAAAACCAGTGTATACCTCCACCATAAGAACACCAGGCATTATAGGTCGCTCCGGAAAATGCCCAGGGAAGAAGTCATCATTTATTGTAACATTCTTGATCCCAACAGCATATTCCCCTGGCTTGTAATCAATCACTCTATCAACCAGAAGGAACGGGAACCTAATACGCACATCCACAAAAATTTACTAGTGAGTAAAACTTAATCGAAAAATAAGTATACTTTATCAAACATAAATGATATATGTGATAACAAATCCATAAAAAAATAGTGCTCCTTTTCCCCTTTCGTTGATGTTGTTTGCTTGTTAGCATTCTGCAAAGTTTTGCAGCACATGTAAAACCAATCTTCTGTTTAGATAATAGAAGAGCGCTCTTCTTGAGTCCAGAAGGTAACCTATCCAAAGCGATATGGATCTAGTAGAGCCCTAATCAGATTCTGATTCCTCAATCGCATCAGAAGTTTCCATCAGTGAAATGCACCAGCGCACCGTGAATTTCTGGATTACATGCCACAATCCACAGGTATATAACTAAGGAATTGGCCCAGTATTAACATGATCAAGCGAAGCCACGGATATAAGCATGCAGACAAGCTAAAGCTCAAGAACAAAAGAACGAATAGTACCCCCAAGAAAACCACTCACCTGTGTGGCAAGATATCGCGGATTTGGTTGATGTCCATCACTGTCGGGAAGGGTGGAAACCCTGAACCAGAGAGATCACCACCCCAGAAGCACGCACGCGTCAGTCAAGAGAACCCAAACAATTCCCAATAGCAGCACAAACAAGCGAAAACAGCAAGAGCAAAGAAGGCACCGACTCTTCTCTATGGGCGTCTCGCCCTCGCCCCTGTCGCCGGCAGCGGCGCACCGGGCCACGACCGGCGTGGCGGCCAGGGCCGAGAGAGCCGGAGCGCAGCGGGGCCGGAGGGACAGGCGGGCGGTGAGGAGAGGAGCAGAGGGAAGGGAGCAGCACGGGGATCTTGGCATGGCCGCGGTCTCCATTGGCGCCCGCTTTGCTGTTGCTGCGACTGCGAGGGGAGGAGGAGGAAGCGTGGTGTTCTGAAGAGGCGGCGGCGCGATGAGCACGAGGTGGCCAGGTGGGGGAGGGTTTTAGTCGAGCTTCGGGAACCCAACCAGGTTTGACCTTGGCAAAATTCTTGAATTCAAATCACTCCCTCCATCAACTTCTACTCCGTAGCATTTAAAATTATCCTACAATATAACATCTATTATACTCTATTTATCTTAAAATATAATAACCTAGTACTAAATTAGACATCACCTATTACTACGATAGATTTGTAGTACTGGACGGTGTCTAATCTAGTATTATATTTTCTCCATTCAGATGAAGAGATACATATTTTCTCATCTTAATCAATCATAATTATTTTCTAATTAATTTCTCTACCTATTTTCTTATCTACTCTCTCCATAAAAAAAACCAACCCCTAGCTATGAATCTAGATACGTGCTTGTCTATGTTCATAGTCAAGAATTATTTTTTGGATGAAGGAAGTATTTATTATTTAAATCAATCATAACCATTCCTATTTGTTTCACATACTTTGTTAATATCTATGAAGACCCTTATATTTTAGGACGGAGTGACTACCGACTAAACAAATGAGTAAATAGTACTATAGAAATTACACCATGGGTTCGAACTTGGAGTATCAACCTCTACTTTGTGTGAAATTTTGGTTAAATAAAAAAAAGACTATAGTGCCCCTCTTTAAATTAAAGATGGTTAGATAGTGTTTTGGTAGTTGGGGGTAAAATCGTATAAAAATCAAATAATGTGCGATTGATGTGGAAAGCACTACTTTATAAGTCCTTTTGAAATAAATTTTAAACACTAAAAGCTCTTATGTTTTAGGATAGAGGGAGTAGATTCATAATACTTCCTCTGTGGACTTCCAGCGTTTGAAATTTATTCATAAATATAAGGGCTTCTAAAATATTACTTCTCACATCAACCTCATCTTATTTAATTTTCACATCTTATCTCCAACCACTCTCCAATCACTCTTGTCATTTAATGAAACACATTATAGTCTTTTTCTCTCACCTTAGTCTCTTGAAAAGAGCAAAAATATTTATATTTATGACAGAGGGAGTAGTACTCCTGCTACAAATCTATGTATTTATACCCTTTTTTTAGCTATTTCACCGAATTATTGCTGTGGATTACTTGCTCGCGTATCTAAAATACATTTAAAAAACAATTTTTTTCTATTGCATTGATTAGACCACTTTTTAAGTCATTTCTTAAAATTTTAACTTATCCCTACAATCAAGTATCCCTTATTTCAAAAATATAAGGATTTTAGGTTATTTAGCCAATACTAAGATTAGGTCAAAATATTTCTTTTTAGTCACTTTAGTTGTTAATTTTTGAATTGCTTAAATTCTTTTTTAAGCATCTGATTGATGTTAATATCATTAAAATGATAGAAATTATTTAAAAATACTTATATTATAGTATAAAATTTAAATTCTAAAAATACTTATATTTTGAAACGGAGGGAGCAGTACATACACTGCAACAATCGAGTACCCCGTAGTGTACATCTTACCCCAGCATGTTCCAGAATTTTTCAGAGATGCAAATTCCCAATCCGACCTCTCTAGAACAGAGAGAACTCTTCTTCCACTCCCCTCTCACAAGTTAAAAACCGCCCAAAGCCCCAAACCCAGATCAAACCAGTCGCGTTCACAGAGCAAAACCCCCGATCACTACCTCCAATTGGATCGGGCAATCGAGCCGAGAGATCCCGCGAGATCGACTGATCAAGTCGACGGGTAAGGGAGCCGAGGCGGAGATTCCCCGACGATGTTCTTCTTCTTCGTGGGGGGTGTGGAGCAGGGCGCGGGGCGAGTACTGAAGGAGGCGGCTGGGCGGTGCCTCCGCTGCGGCGGAGCGGCCGACCTGGTGGAGACCGAGAAGGTGCTCAAGCTCTTCTTCGTCCCCATCAAGCGGTGGCCGGGGAAGGACCCCGCCTACCTTTGCCGCGAGTGCGGCCTCCTCGCGCCGGGATCCCTCGGCGGCGGCGAGCCCGGGACGGGGCCGCCGCTTCTTCCCCGCGACGCGCGGTGTGGCGCGTGCAACCGCGCCGTCGCCGACCCGCAGTTCCGGTTCTGCCCCTTCTGCGGCTCAGCACTGTGAGTCTGTGATGCCGACCGACGCTGCCGGACTCGCCGGCAATATGCGATGGATTTCTCCTTGACTAGTCAGTATGACTCCTTGCTTTTATTCTAGCACTAAGCATTTGGCTGCGTGATGAGTGTGACTGTAGATGTAAAATGATCTTGTAAATTAGCATTAACTAGTAATATGCCAAAGTGCAAAATATTTTTGTTAATAAATTATCAAATTTTATGGTAGTCAAATTAATTTCCTAGAATCTGCTCAATTGAGCTTTAATTCAATTCAGTTCATATACCAAATATATTTAAGGCAAAGTGCAAAAATAGCATATTATCAGAAAAAAATTAATCCAAAACCGTCAACAATTATCTAATCGCTTCACTTCAAAGTTATTTCTAACTACTTCAAATCCTTGAATCTATCTAAAAATCTTTACATAGAAGTATTGATGCATCAACCATCACCCTCATGATCTTTCAAATCATTCTGCAGATTTTTCTTAATAGTCTTTCATCATCCTACATGAATTTTTTTAAGACTAAAAACTTTGCATAAAAAACAATTCAAAATTGTTTCCATTCTTATTAATCAACAATTAAATATGTACATGCTGCAAAAATATTGTGCTCATATTACTGATTTTGTAGTAGACCATCCTGACATTACAGTAGGTGAGAATCAAATAGCTTTTTCTCTCTTTAGATATGAAGTGAACAGGCAGAAAAACAAAGCATCAAGCCAAACCTATCAAAATCAGGAAGCAAAGGCAGAACCCATTCTACTTCCATCCCACGTTTAGTCTGATGAACAGGGCGTGATGTAGCTGCTCTGAAGGAGTCCTCAATGGCTTTAATTTGTTTCTCTCTGATATACAAATGCATAGGGAAGTAGTGTCACTGACCAGGTTTGTGAAACAGGCTAACTTGCACAATTCAAGTAGTGAGCTGGGTAAAAGGAAAACTATACCTGTCATTAAGATTTTCCAAGAAAGTATTGTGGCCCTCCCTTGATTCTCACCTTTCCTTCTTTTTCTTTTTAGTAATGGACTGGAATAGCCAACCAAGTTTATACAATATATATGAAGTAATCCAGCAGAACCTCTGTAACTAAATCTACAGAAGAATAGTTGGCATTACCATTTTTGCTGCATCGGTGCTAAGTGGAGAAATATATTGTGTTTTGACCAGCCAAGATACACCTTTATCGGTGGGCCTCTCCTTTTTCCTCATACCATCTTTTTTAACAGGGGTAAGAAACTCATCATCACGCAATAGCTCTTCATTTTCTGGAGCCATGGGTGGCTGAACATGAGGAGGGCTAAAAATAGTTTGTGCATAAGTTAGGTATGCTAAAAAGAATCCTCTGATAAGGATAGCAGATAAGAATATATATGTGTGGCTCAATTCATACTTCTATACACTCATATCAAATAGGTCAAGAGGTATTCCAAGATCGTCGGGGACAATCATTTTGGGTATGTAGTTCTTCTCCAATGAAGTGATTCTGTATTTGGTATATCTGCAAAGAGGAAGCAGATAGCAAAACAAAGAGTGAACACAGATGTCCTAAAATAATTTTAAGAGCAACATGCACGGCGAAGAACAATAGAAAGAAAAAGAAAACTTCAACAGATAAATGTTCTGGATAGCAGAAGAAATGCGAAAAGCAGAGACTATGCAAATTGAAAAAAAAATGTAATAAGAAAGCAGTAAGCAAATCAAATGTCAATGGCGTAGGACCTCTGTGTAACAAAGGTGCACTGACAGGCTCTCATACATAATCGATTTACAGAGAGTTTTGCTTGACCTGATTTCTAAAGTAGGAAAGAAAAAAAAACCAAATGTCTTGACAATTATGTGCAAACCAACTACAAAATGTCATGCTGCATCGTAAACTAACAGATAAATTCTAATCTTCCTTGCTACTCAAAAGTATAGTGTTTAACCAATTGATATATGTTCAACTGCATGAAAATCAGCTTACCGGTCAATCACCGATCCACAAATACACACAGACATCAGGGGACCACAGTAGTTTCATTTCATACTCGAAATTTAACATCAAGCAATCAAGAAAAACAGGTTAGAAGAATAGAAGAAATTGTTTTTACCTTCACTGCAGGGGAGGACCCTGCCGGCGGATGGCAGAATTTCAATGGCTAGCTCTTGCTTCTGCCCAAGTGATGGGGATGGTTCCATAGTTGAGTGGCTCCAGCACAAATTCCTCATCCTGGAATATTCCATTAACCAATAATTTACCATCACGGACCTATTAAAAACAGGGAATATCAATGGTTATTACTCATGAAAATGACAAAAGAAAAACATGAAAATTTAGGTGAAAAAAGGAAAACAAATAGAAGTCACTACCATTCGGATAAAAGCTTACTTCAACTGTATCCCTGCCCTTGGCCACAACTCTCTTGATGAATACATCTCCCTGTAGCCCAAGGCCTGAAAAAATCGTTCAACTACTAATCATAACACATTCTATTATGAACTAAATCAGGCAACGGGTAAAAGGGAGAACATACCTGGAGGATTGGGGGGCACGGAAGATCACAATGTCCAAAATATTAGGCTCCCGGAAAACGTATGAAACCTGATACCACTATGACATCAGCAAACACGCATCACAAAATCCTGCAACTAAATATCTCAACTGGGAATTGACTTTACCTTCTCGGCAAGGATTCGGTCACCATGGGATGGACCTTGGCTGAGCTAAGGATGATCTATAGAGCAGTGGCACAGTCACAGCGGCGAACACAGTCTTGGCATCATCCGAGCAGGAGCTCACCCACCTTGATAGCCAGTTCTTGCTTACCCCTGCAGCACCACCAAGAGCTGCACCACTCTTTCTCACCATTCCAGCAGCACCGGAGTTGATTACACTGGAGTTGATTACGCCACTACCAACCAATGCTTTCACGCCCACCTTAGAAGGGACAGCCACCGCAGGGGAGGGCACATGTGCAAGACGTGGCGAAGGTGCAGGTGCAGGCGTAGTTTGTGACACAGGCGTAGCAGCAGGCGAAACAGTGGGCGCTTTAGCCACAACCGCTGGGCGTGCCGACTTACGGGACGGCGGCGCGGAGGTGATGAGGGCACTGCAGGGGAGCCACTTGGTCGCCTGCAGCCATTAGTCGAGCCCATCTCGGAGGTGAACACCGTCAGCAACCCGACGGCCAGCGACGCTGGCGGGTCATTCACCGGCGCCTTCGTTGAGCACGACCGTGAGAGCAACAACGAATGGCCCCCACCGTTGGGAGTGGCAGGGAGAGCCTTGGCCTTGGGCTTCGGATGGTTGTGATCGTCGGCGCCATGGTGGTACTCGGTGCGGCGGGAGGAAGCGAAGAGGCAGAAGGGGCGGGAGAGCGCGTCCTGAAAGAAGCAGGCCCCGGCCCCCGGCGCCGCACCAGAGGCGGCGGCGGTGCAGCGCAGGCCGAAAGATGAGGCCAGGTTCTGCGCCACGTAGCCGGAGTACGACATGGTGATGCGGATCGCCATCGCGGCGGCGCGTCGCACCCGCGCAAAGCTGGATTCCTGGTCACTGGATCTTAATGGAGACCGGTGGACACTTTCATGCCGGCGGTCGGGACGGTGGCGAAAAGGGACATGGGGTATCGGAGATCTAGGGTTCTGCCGAGCAGGAGGCAAGCGCTATAGGGTTTCTAGGGGTGGCAGCACGGGAGAAGGAGAGATCGAGGACGCAGCGGTGGCAGGAGTGTAGGCCTCTAGCAATATGGGAAGTCGCCGCCGCCGGCAGCAGCCGCCTAAGTCAACGGCGACGGAGGCGGCGAGTCGGGGGAGGGAGAGAAGGTGGAGCGCGCGAGTCGGGCAGGCTGGAGAAGATCGGCGCTGTATGATATATTGCAGGACTAATTGCAGCGCTAATCTAACTCGTGAGATGTGCCATTAGATTGAAGGATCTAATAGTTAGAAAACAACTGTTTATATTTTTTTAGGTAGACGAAGGAAAGAATCAACTAGTATATTTTATATTAGTATAAATAAGAAGATTAGCAAACCAAGCAAGGGGCTATTCAGAAGGGCTCGTAGCTTGAGCTATTCTGTAAGCATGTTTCTCAAACTGTTAAATAATATATTTAATGTAAAAAAGTTCTATATAGAAGTTTCTCTAAAAGTTCAAATAAATCAAAAATTTTCAAGTTTATAATAATTAATATTTTATTAATTATACGCTAATGACTTATTTTGTTTTGCGTGTCACGGATAAGCAAGAGTCAGCACAAACGTTGTCTAAATCAAGTAAAGATACCCGCATTATTTGTTTGTGTTCTTTTGTGATGAATGGAATTGAATGCCAAATAAACAAATGATTTGTGATAAATATTTGAGAGTACCAACAAATAAATTAATTGAAAAATAGATTTAAAATAGTATTCTAAAGATTCAAATAAATAAAGTTTTTTAAAAAAATCATACCATTTAGAAGCTTAGAAAATATACCACCATTTCTTTCCATTTAGATGAAAAAAACACTAGTATCGCTCTTTTGTGCCGTGTGGCATGGAATGGATGAATGGTATGTTATAATTATTCATGATTAAAAATTAATAAATTAACAATTATAAAGTTTAAAAGTTGTTTTAAAAACATATTTAAGAAAATTATATATAGAAAGTTTTAACTTTTTATAAAAATCGCATTTTACAAGTTTAGGAATGGATGAATGGTATGTTATAATTATTCATGATTAAAAATTAATAAATTAACAATTACAAAGTTTAAAAGTTGTTTTAAAAACGTATTTAATAAAATTATATATAGAAAGTTTGAAGTTTTTATAAAAATCGCATTTTACAAGTTTAGAAAGTGTTCCCGTTAATCATTTCATTTCATTCCTTCAAAAAGAACATGCCATTTTCACTGATATAGTCTGAATACATGTAACATGTTTTACATTACATTTGCAACCTGCAATGGCTTGCCGCCTTGCCCTCTCAATGGTAGTAATTGTACCCGTAAAGAAAAACACCACCACAAATACACAATTGTTCCACGCAACCGGACACAGACGACCAATGAAGACATCATGGACCTCGGCATTGCAAAACCTTCCATGGTGTCACGGTCGCTTTTACACTTGGCCATAACCTTTGGTACGAGGGAACTGCGTGCCCGGTGCTTGCCCTTATCCATGATCAGCAGCAGCAGCAGGAGGAAACTGCTGGTTGGGCACATATCCTTGCGGGTGAACGTAGTGCGGCGGGTACCCGGTCGGGACTGCCGTGGCGGAGGCCGGCTGCTGCTGCTGGCCGTCGGGCTTGGGCTCGCCCGCGGCCGCAGCGCGAAGCATGATGTAAGATTTGATCCCGAGAACGGCGGCGACAAGGGTTAGCACGGCCGCCCTCCTGAAGACGCCGTCCTTGAGGTAGTAGCACAGTGGGACCGTGTCGCGCGTCACCGGCGCGTTCCACGCCGCGCCTTGAACGAAGGACACACCCGCGACGATCGCTGCTATCCTGCATACGTATTGTGGGAAGATCAGGTTTATTAGCACCTCAACATTAAACGGTCGATTGCGAGTCCTGGAGGTAGTAGCAGCATTAGCTAATCAAGCACGACAAGGTTGTTGGCTAACTAAGCGAGAGAATGCAAGGAAATTTACCATGAGAAGACAGAGCAGACGATGCCCACGATCCGCCTGGACTCGGAAGCGCCGGCACGAGGCTTGCAGCAGCCGCAGCAGCCGGCGACGGAGGAGACGATGATCTGGGCCACCGCTAGCAGGAGCACGGCGCATATCCCCAGCACGAAGGCGGCGTTCGCCGGGTACATGCACTCGCCGCTGGACACGTCGATGTCATCAGGCTGCAACAACAAGACAATGCTCATCCAGATTCCAGACTTCGCAACAACACTTTTGCAGTGCAGATCCTGGACAGGTAGATGCAATAGTATAGCAAGAAATTGCCGTGCTTACGGTGAGCTTTTTCTCCTCGGCGATGAACCCCAGGACGGCGCTCGCCACCGCGAACAATCCTACCACGGCTGACAAGATGAACACGCTCGTCTCCATCTCCCGCCGTGGTCTCTTCAAAATGCCTGCCTGCTGCTCTGCCTGTACCTCTCACCGTCTCTCTAGCTTGCTCAGAGATGAGAGGCAATGCTGCTAAGCGTGTGGTACTGAAGTTATTTATTATTAGACAAATTTTGCTAAAGAACATCGCCACTTTGTAGTTTTAGGTATAGTTTGAAGGTGCGGAAAGAGGGAAGAGAAAAAAGATCACGTAAAACGAGGTGAGTCATTAGCGCATAATTAATTGAGTATTAGTTATTTTAGACTTAAAAATGGATTAATATGATTTTTAAAGCAACTTTTATATAGCAAATTTTTGCAAAAAAACGTACCGTTTAGCAGTTTGGAAAGCGTACTCACGGAAAACGAAGAGTTTTTTTCCCTCTTCACTTAGGCTGTGTTCTAAACAGCATATAGGCTTGGTTACTCTCTTGGTTTCCGTTAGCACGCTTTTCAAATTGCTAAACGGTACGTTTCGTGCGAAAACTTTCTATATAGAAATTGCTTTAAAAAATCAAATAAATCCATTTGTCAAGTTTGTAATAATTAAAACTTAATTAATCAAACGCTAATGACTTGTCTCGTTTTGCATGCCAGAATAAGCTAAGCCTCTTTAGCCCTTCCGAATGAAGCCTTAGATTCGAACTTAGCCTTAGTTGTCAGATATCGCAGAAGTTAAGTTTTAGGGGAACACACTTTAGAAACATGGTAATTTGCTGATGGACACTGTCTCTATTAATTTAATATTTCCGGCTAGATGAGGGGAGAGAGAAGGCACATGCATGTAGGAAAGGTAGAAATGCCCCTCGTGTTTTAAAGGAGTTGGGCGCACATGTCAGTGAGATAGTAGAGGGTATTAAGGAGGGAGTATTGTGCATGGGTTAAAGTTAATTGCCCAGGCTTACGTGTTAGCCCCTCTCTTTCTCCTCTTTCCCCCTCTCTTTGCGTTCTCTCGTGCACGTGCCTGAGCGGAGAGCGGCAGGACAACGTGTGTCGTTGGTCGGGAGCGGCAACGGGTGGCGGTTCTTGGAAAGGAGGTGGTGGTGATGATGGCGCTCGATGGTGGCATGCATGCTGGCGCTTGCACAGGGCTCATTTGGCCGGTGAGGTGGCGGCTTGCTTCAGGATGGTGGGGGTGGCGGAGTTCCGATGGGTTCCTAGGGCAGAAGAGGGTGGTGGGAGCTTGGCCTCGATGAGGGGCTTTTAACCTTAGGTTTGGCTGGTAGAGGAGCTCAGGTCAAGCTCTCCTTGGCGACTAGAAGGAAGGGAGAAGAGGATGGCGAGGTGTAGGAGCTATGAGGGAGGAGATGGCTTGAGGCGGCGGTGCACAGTGGGCAATGGGCTCATGTAACGCCTTGGTTTCAGTGTGCGAAAAACTATTTAAATGAAAATATAAGTAAAAAATTTGGATCTTTGTGTCTATTAGGTTCCAAGATCTCAATTTTTCATCATTCTTTGTGACCACAAAAACCACAACCCAAGAATCCCTCTCAAATCTCGGGATTCAAATTATGCAATCCGAATTCCCTCTGAAACTTTTCTGAATTTCTCTTCTAAATCCTAAATACAAAATTCACATCTATTCTTCAAGTAAACAAGCCTCCTTTGAATCCCTGGATTTTTGAAAACTTCATAAATCAAATTAAAACCTCTCTTTTATCTCTCTCCTCAAAATTATTCAAATCAAAACTTTATCTCAAAAGCTCTCCTTTGAATTCTTATAAATATTTGATAATTCAAATATCTTATTTGAATTTAAACCTCCTTGGCCTCCCTCTACTTTTTTTTCCTAAATTGATTCTCTCCCCAAATTATCCAAATTCACTCCATATTCGAATTTTCCAAAAAAAAATACATCACAGTCTTTCCATACATTTCCAAAAATTCTGTGAATTTGACTTCAAATAAGTCAGATCATTTCCTTTGATTCCCTTATTTATATTAAGTTCAAATCTTAAATTTAAATTCAAATCCAACCCTAAATATTTAAATTCTTTTTATTTTCCCTCCTCTCAAATTCCTTGCAAATATCAAATTTAATTCAAAAATCCTATGATTCAATTCCTTGGATTCCCTGTAATTTTCTAAGTCAAAATATCAAGTTTAAACTCAATTCTAATTTTAAAAAGACATCATAGAGTAAGCTTTCCGAGTGAAAGTGAAAGTGATTTAGGCCAGCTCCGAGAAGAAGCCGAAGGATAAATATGTGATGGATGCTTCGATGAGCCAAGGATAAAAGATGTTTCGAGAAGCACTAGGTTTTCCTGACCGGAAATGATATGGCATGGTTGGATTACTAGAGATAATGATGTAATATAGTAGATAGAGTTAGAAAGTGAAATAAAACTAATAATAAACTAAAATTTTGATCTTTCCACTTGAGTTGTTGCAAAGCAACTCACGGACGGGAAGAGACGAAGAGTCTTTTTCCGACTGGTTTAATAGAAACCCACACTTAAAGTTTTTGGAAAATATTTTAAAATAAAATATTATGAAATAAACCCAACCTTCCTTTGAAGCTTGCATAATCATATTGTAACACCCCGCTTTCAGCGAGACGTAAAATAATAGTTTTTTTCTAAAAACTACGCGTGAAAATTTCGATTCTTGAGTGCTGTGTTGTATGTTGTACCATGGATCTCAGTTGTCTCTCTGCCTTGATCTCGTAATCCCTCCTCTAAAAAACCTCTGTACTAAAAATAATCTTCGATTCCGAATCATTGTATCCGAACTCCACTCCCAAAACCCTAACGACAAAATTTCCTTAGTTTCTCCCTTGAGAAATCTTCTGCTTCGAAATCTAAACCGTTGTCTCAAAATCTCGTTTTGATATTCGTTCTGAAGTTTCGAGTCGAAACCCCAAAATTTTCCCCCTTGTTTCCTCCCCCCTTGAAATCCCTAAGAAGGTCCGAGTTTAATTACATAACTTGGGCATCGAAACCCTATCCCAAAAACCTTCCACCAATACATACATACATACATACATACGTACACACATATATATATATATATGTATGTACGTATGTATGTATGTATGTATGTATGTATGATCCCCATCTTTGACCCCTTGAAATCTCCATCAAAAACCTTTTGAAGCCCCACAAAATACTCTTGGGACCCCTCCCTGTATCCCTTGAAATTTCTGTGCCCAAAAGTGAATTTTTGAAATCAAAATCCTCTTGCAAAATACCCCAAATATCCTTTCAAACTAATCCAGAGAAAAATAAAAAGTGGCACTGTTCTCACCGGGCCGCAACTCCTCCCATTCGGCCCAGTACCATGCGTGCCCCGCCCGTGTTCGTTCGGATGCGCGCCACATGGCCTCCCGCTCCCGTGCCGCCGTCCGATGTCACCGGCCACTCGCCTGCCCGCGTGGACCGCCGTGACCGCTTGGATCACGACGCTGCCCCGGTCCTGCGCTCTGCCGCCCGATCCTCCCTTCCTCCTCGTGCCGACCGGCACTCGCCCCGGATTAGCGCCGCGCGTCCCAAGTCAAGCTCAACCGTTGATTCACAGCCAACAGTGCTTCGTCTTCCTCCTCCCATCGCCGTCCTATTTCCCCTCCTCGTGTGCGGCATCCGTTCGGTCAAATGGCCGATAGTGCCGACGTCATGGCGGCCCTACGCCGGCCCCGCCACGACGCACGCCACTAGATGCCATGGCACGAACGTCTCTCGCCGCCCCTCTTACCCATCCCTCTCCTCTTTTTGACCGAACCCACGACGGCATGGCTGTGATCCATCTTTCCCTCTCTCTCCCTAACATGGTTCCCACTCAAGCTGCCCCCACCAAACGCCCGCGCGCGGATTTTGAATCTCCCCGTCCGATCCACCGACCTCCGCCGGCCCACGCGATCGCCGCCGTTGATCCATTATCAGCCCCGGAGGAATCCCACACCATCTCTCGTGCCTCTTGCCCCTCAATCATTGGACCCCCAATTATTGGAGCTCCCTCCCTTCTTGCGCCGACCTAGCCGATTCCCTTCCCTACTATAAAAGCCCCTCCGAAGCCCCAGGTTTCCCCTCTTGCTTCGAACCCCTTGAGCACCGCTGGTCGCGAGACGCGGCCGAACTCCGTCGCCGCCATTAGATCACCTGGAGTGGTGCACGTCTAGCCAAGCTTCGCGCCAAGGACGCCGCCGCTTCCCTCTAGCACCGATTCCCCACCTGATCCGAGGACGCGACGTCCCCAAATCCCCGCACCGTGGTCTCTACCATCGCCTCAGGACTCGGCTCCTTTCCCCGTCGGCATCTGTTCTTCCCGTACGCCACCAGCAAGGTCGACCCCTGCCCTCGCCCCTCTGTTCTCCTTCTCACTCGTTGTTTTGCCTCCTTTCCGTTGCCACTTGCCGCTGTCGTGGCCCCTACCCCTCTGCTGTGCCGCTGGGCAAGAAACAACAAGCGGCTCGCTTCTCTCTCACCCTTGCACGCCTCTCGTCTCCTAGCTCTCCTCAGCTCGCCTCCAAGAGCCGCATGGTCGTTGTCCTCCCCTGCTTCCTTTCTCTCCCCTTCCGTCCTCAGTTCCTCGACGTCGGCCGCCGCCGCACGGTCTTTCGCGGATCCAAGCCGTTGAAAGAACTCACCATCGCCCCCTCTAACCGCCGCTGTCGACTGCTCGTCCAAGAGCGCCACCGTTCACCGGTGAGGCCTCGCCGCCGTGAGCCATCGGATCGGCAGCGATGCACCCTGAGCTCCGCTCACTGGCGCGTGGGCCCTCCATCCCTCGGTCCATGAAAGACCGCGCCCATACGCCACTCCCCTCTGTTCCACTGTCTATTGGGCCCCGCCACTAGTACCCCTTGTCTCGATGACGCCTGGCCTCCCTCCACCCCTCCGCCCCCCGGGGCCAGTAAGCACCCATCCCCTCCCCTAAGAGCCATTGACAGGAGGGCCACCACATAACCACCGGCCCACAGCCCATCCATCAACCTCTCTCACCGACACATGGACCCAGGTTACTGATGGGCCCCGGCTATTAGTAGGCCAGTGGAAAATTTAGGGGATATTCCCTCCTAGAGATTAATTTAATCCTTTTCCAGTGAATCAGAAATTCAATTAATCTTCAAAAATTCATATCTTTGTATCCGTGAGTCTGATTGACTCCGTTCCAACTCCAGTAATTTTATAAAATTGAGATCTATCCAATGGCATTATTATTAGCACTAAATAGGATCTGTTTCTTCAACTTTGTGTAGATTTTGAGTGTTTGCGCATATTAAATAACCTTCGGAAATTCATTTCGGAGCGGATTTCATGACGATTTCTCGAAGACTCGTGAAGACCTAGAGCAAGGCAAGTTTTAAATTATTTTGATTGTGAAACTCCATCGATATGCGTGCACTGATCTGTTCGGTCCCGTCTACGAGTCAGACCGGTGGAACAACCCAACCTTGCTGCATTAAATACATTCCCCGATGATTGAAATACCCTGTTCCCTTGTAACCACCACTGTTGCACCTCGGTATTCATGCACTACTGTACGAGTATTGACGGTCGCTCCCTTAGACTTAAGAATTGGGCAACAACCTAGGTAAAACGGGGTTTTACGAAATGTTTGGAAAACCCGACACCTGGGTCGGTGCCTTGTGAAAGAAAAATGAGTTTCAAAATAGAGATTCGTGACACAAGGCTGATTCGGTGTGTGTGATGCCTATGTGGTCGCTTTAAGGACTAATTCCTTCGGAATTTCATCCGAGCATATGACAGTACAACCACATGGGTGATTTGGGAAGCCCCTGGTTGAGTAACTAGACTCTCAGGGACGCCTTGCATGCCATTGGACTGTGGATCGTGCGGGAGGGCATCGGGGTTGCCTCCTGGGTAACTGGTACAGCATGGTCATGGACTGTCACACCCCGATCTGGCACCACCGTACAACGGCACCAAATAGGGCGTGTCGCAGGAAAACAGCGCGAACTGCCTTCCTGCGGAACCGCGATACAGATAATAGTCCCAGGACACAGCGCTAGTATCCACGGCAATCAGACGTGCATCATTGCAATACCTTAAATAAATAAATAAGTAAATAAACAAATACCTTAACTTACGTTGCAGCGTCGGAGCAAGCCGGAGACAGCAACAAACAACACAGAGGTAGCGGCAGCAACGAAACAGCAGACTAAGTTCCAACACGCAGGCAACGGCTGGGAACCAGGATGAAACCCTAGTCTTCTCTTCACTGCAACTCCAGCATCTAGCTCCCGGCGGAGAACTATACATATATAGAGCAAGGGTGAGTACTTACGTACTCAGCAAGCGAGGAGAACTTAGGTGGTTGTTGCAAGCTTCAAAGAGAGGCTGGTTATTTTGCAATCTGCTTTGTTTAAATCTACTAGTGTGTGCTTCTCAACAATCAAGGTGAGGTGAGTCTTGCCCGATCGGAGTGAGTTGTATCAATCTTTGAATCAGCGCAACTCTCAAGAGTTAGCCTCCGGGATCCAACGCCATTAGCTAATCCAACCTCATCAAGCCCACAGCCCTGCTGTCATCGACAACTTCACAACATTTTCCGAAATCGGATTCCCAATCCACAAACACCATTCGCAAAATAGTTGTCAAACAAAACTACGCTAAGGAATCACCTCACACCCGCCCATGACCGTGGGCACGGCTCTTCAAACAGTTTAGACCTCTGCAGAGGGGGTACACTTTACCCACACAACGCAACTCACTCTAGTCACCAGATCACACGCATTGGGTACGATGTGGTGACGTAGAGGTTTTTGCGACAAGGCATTTCCCAAACCCTCCTAGGTTACCCCATGCCAACTAGAGGGGTCCTCAGACCAACAACAGGGTAGGTCCGAGACCATGCTGTGCCAGGAACCCAGGAGGTACCCCCGACGTCCTTCCGCATGATCTACAGTCCAATGGCATGCAAGGCGTCCCTGGGAGTCTTGTTACTCAGCCAGGAGTTATCCCATCACCCATGTGGTTGTACTGTCATATGTTCGGATAAAATTCCAGAGGAATCGGTCCTTAGCTACAGCGCAGGAGACTCGTCTCGATGGCACGATCACTGCACCGCGGTTTTCACAAACCATTTTATTTTCAAGGCACCGACCCAGATGTCGGGTTTTCCAAAGTTTCGTAAACCCAAATTTTACCCATCGTAGATAGTTTTAAATTTGATAGGCGATCACCGATACCATGCCCGTCGACACGGATACCGGGATCTATCAAGGAAGGTGACAAGGATGTATAAAGGAATCACAATCATTCAAGGAAGTCATGCAGCAAATGGGTTGGTGGCCCGTCAGTCGTCAAATAAAATACTTGTTCTGAAATTATGGGTTCGAGATGATCAAAGGTGACTTGTCTTACTCTAAGTCTTCACGAGTCGTCAAGAAATCGTCGCGAAATCCGCTCCGAAACATAAATTTTTTGCGACCGTTACTATGTGGAAACACACAAAAATCCACACAAAGACCAGTAAAAAGATCCTATTTAGTGCTAATAATAGTGCCATTAGATAGATCTCAATTTTAGAAACTTTCTAGAACTAAAACAGAGTCAATCGGACGAACGAGAAAAAAATATTAATTTTAGAAGATTTTGGCATTTTTCTAGATATTGGAAAAAGAAATAGAATTAGATTTCTCTGTTATTTGCCTCCTAGGCCGCTCCCAGGCGGGGCCCAGCAGTCGGCCAGTGGAATAGGCGCGCGCGCAAGTGGGAACTTGGGCTGGCCCAGAGCGATGGCGATCCAGTCGGCCGGGGTGGCGCGTGGGGGATCTAACAGGCGGGCCCCAGCCGACGAGCGAGGTCCGCTCGTCGGTCTCGGGGTCCACGAAGAAAGAGTCCACGGGGGAGAGTGCAATGAGGGGCGGTGGACGGAGAGCATCGCGGGACGCACGGTGCACCGATTCGTGGAGGGGCCACGCGCAGTGGCTCAGTTCTTGTGGGCGGGACGTGCGCGGGGCAACAGGGAGGCGGCCTCGGCTCACACTCGCGCGACAAGGGCAAGACGAAGCACAGTGCGGCTATCCGACGGCCCACGGCGGCGAAGAGCGAACCGGCGAGCGGCGGCGAGGTACCTTGTGCAGCGGTGCCATTGGGAGGAGGAGACCGCGACGAAGATTGTGAGCGGCTCGGATCGTCGGAAGGCCAAACGACGGCGGCCGGCGACGAGAGCCCGAAGATGAGAAGAGAGAGAGAAGAGGAGATCCGGCTCGGCGTCAATGGCGTCGCGATGAGTCATAGCCGTTGGCGGCGGCCGGAGCGAGACGGAGGGGGTCCCGAGGACGCGGTGAGAGAGAAGGGGGGAAAAAGGAGCTTCCTTGGTGGCCGGCAAGGTCTTGCCCACGATGGAGAAGAAAGAGTGAGAAGCAAGAGTCGGCCGCGGCGATCCAAGGCGATTTTCGAGACCTCGGGGTCGGCCGGCGAGGGGAGTAGAAAACGACAGGCTGCCTGCTGCGTTTATAGAGCTTGCGGCGGCAAGGAGAAGGAAGAAGGAGGGCCGAGACATAGTGAGGCACGGGAAACCATCCTTAGAGGCTAGGGATTCAGGGGGGGGGGGAAGCTCACCGGCGAGAGCGAGGAGTGGAACGGTGGCAGGGGAGGGATGCTGATGTGGGGAAACAGCAGGTTCCGAGGCGGCGGCGTCCTGTAATAGGCACAGCACCATGGTTTAGGCGGCACTGTGGCGCGGTCGGGGTGGCGGCGTTCTCAGCGGCCTCAAGGAGCGGCGCTGGGACGGTCGAACAACGACGGCGACGGAGCTCCAGGAAGGAGGCGACCGGCGGCTCACGGGACGAGCGAGAGACAACGGGGAGGAAGAGTTCCCGGGGGATTTTATAGACAAAGAGTAGGGAGGGAGACCGCTAGGTCAGGCCGGGGCATGCTCGGGATTTCCCCGCGGCCAATAATGGAGGCGAGAGGGAAGAACAATAATGCAGTGGCGGGAATCCTCTAGGGCAGCGGATTCCGATCGGCGGAGGAGATTTGCGAGGCAGGAGAGTCGACGTATCCAAGGGCGGAGCTTGAATTGTGAGTGTGGGCTCGAGGCTGGTCAAGGTAGGGATGGAATGACGCGAGCGGCGAAACCCTTTTTGACCACGGGACCGCGGCGAGAGAGGCGAAAAAGGGGAAAAGAAGTGGGGCACGGGGCGACGAGGCTGTCCGCTCCGTGGCGGCTAGCGGCGTGCGCTGTGGCTGGACCGGCGCGGGGCCGCCATGACGCGAGCGCCCCCTCGGGCTTTTGACCAAACAGGTGGGGGGCTTCCAGTGGGAAGAACGGGACTAGGACGGGAAGACGACGACCACGTGGCCGGGCAGGGGCGCACGCGCTGGAGATAGGTGAGTGGCCGACAGGCGGGCTCGGCGCCGGGGTAGAGCGAGGCAGACGCGCGTGCGGCTGCGACTTGGGCGCGCGGCAAGATTTAACGGAGCTAGGCGAGCCGGAGCCACATGGCGGTCATTGGTGGTCGCGCAACGGGCGCGGTGGTTAAGTGAGGATCGACAGCGGGCGCGGGAGCGGGGCATGACTCGGGGCACGTGGTGCGCATCTAGTGCGTGCGGGACGGGCGCCCGCGCGGCGAGCGGAGGGAGGATCGGGCGGCTGCGCGTACTGCGCGCTGGGACAGGTGGTGGCATCCGAGCGGTTGCCGAGTGGAGAGATCGACGGCGGGCGAGTGCGGCTCGGGGCACGTGTCGGCCATCTGGGCGGCGCGAGGCATGCTAGTGGCCCGTGGGCCGTGCAGCTACTGGGAGAGAGGAGAATGGCGGACTAGTGAACAATGTTGCTTTTCTTTTTCTCAGGGATTAATTTGGAAGGATATTTAGAGTTGGCTTGGAGATTTGGAGTCAAACTTCATATTTGGATTTCAACAAAAATCAGGGAGTCCAGGGATAAATCCCGAAGGATAATTTTGGTATTTGGAGGGGTTTTTCTGGGTATTTTTGCGGTGAGGATTCAAAGAGAGATATTCAAAGAGGACGGATTAAATTCAAATGACGACAAGTAATTTGAATTTTGGGAAAAACTCAAGGAAATTTTTGAGGAATTTTCCTGGGACTTTGGATGGAGACGAGACGTATTTTGAGTGGATATATACATATATATGGGTATGCTCACGGAGGGTTTTATGTACATATATATTTAGAGAGGTGAATATATATATACACACATAATTTGGTGGAGCTGAGTAAAAGGATTGGCAAACGTATATACACGGGTTTATATACGTAGGTGTATACTCAAGGAGTTATATATATATATATATATATATATATATATATATATATATATATATATATATATATATATATATATATATATGCATAGTTGTGTAGATAGATAGGATTCGAAAAGAGGCTCGACACCCAAGTTGTATTATTTGACTTGAGGTTTCTCAGGGATTCAAGGAGAAGAGAGAAGAAGGGGTTTACGGGAAGATTCAAAGGAGGATGTTTAGGGTTCTAACATCGGACCTTCAAAACGGAATTCGAAGCGGATATTTACAGAGGGGAAGATCGGGAACTCGCCGTTAGGGTTTTGGGGAGGAGTTCGATAGCGGCGATTCGAGTTATTTCGGAATGGAGGATTTTTGAGAGGAGGGATTTGTCGAGATCAAGACAAAGAGGCAGATTGAGATTCATGGCACCACATACAACACGGCTCACAAGATTGAAATTTTCACAGGTAGATTTTAGCGAAAATATTGTTTAACGTCTCGCTGAAAGCAGGGTGTTACATGGACCTACCCTGTGATTGGTCTTGAGGACCCCTCCAGTTGGCATGGGGTAACCAAGGAGGGCTGGGGAAACGCTTTTTCACGAAAACCTCTAGGCCACCGATCGTGCCTGATTAGTGTGGGCTGGTGGCTAGAGTGAGTCGCGTCATGTAGGTAAAGTGTACCCCATTTGCAGAGGTCTAAACTGTTTGAATAGCCGTGCCCACGGTCATGGGCGGATGTGAGGTGATTCCTTAGCGTAGTTTTATTTTACCCTATCTGCAAATGCGTGTGTGGTTTTGGGAACTGTGAGAAGGATGTACCGTCAAGGATGTGGGTCGTCCGATGATGTCGGCTTGGCTGTCGAGGACAGCAGGACTTGGAAAGTTCGGAAAAAAAATGCTTTGGCTCAGGAAGCCGTATGATGTGAATGCTTGATTACGAAAACTGGAGAAATAAAGATTGATGCATCTTTCACTCCTGTCGGCGAAACGGGATAGGGGATCCCACATACCCCGGGGACGCGTGGGTCATCTGCCACATTAATTCTCCCGAGGCCACATTCTCCGACGACAATGGGCTCTCCAGCTAAGCGCCCAGGCAGTGCCCGGGCCCACGACCCGCAATAACAGTGCCTCGTGTGGCGGAGGGCTGGCTCCAGCGGTCGGCTCCCCAACTACCCGTTTTAATGGTGAGGCGACGGCAGAGCACTTTTGACCAAGAAGGCCCCGAAAGTCCACGTCCAGGCAGCTGAGGTAGGCGCCGTCCCGTCTCCATGCTCCATCCGCTCACAGCGAGGGGCCGACCGAGCGTGACCAGACGAAGCAGTACCTACTCCGGCTTGGACACAGCAGGCGGGCAGAGACGACTAGACCCTCCTCCAACTCCGGCACAGGCGTCGCAGGCGGAGGTGAGCGATGGGACAGCCCTCCAACTCCGGCGTGGGCGTCCGCGGCCGAACAGGTGCGCAAGAGGACTCACCGAAGAATATCTCTCGGGGGGTACCGGCACTGTGGACTCCCCTGCTCTATAAAGGAGGATCTCAGCCGACGAGAGAGGGGGCAGAGAAGCTAGGGCATTAGCTACCACTCTCAGGCTAGAACCCGTCCTCGGTCGCCAACTCTCGCCATGGTTCTTCCTCGGCTCCGAGCTCCTGAGCTCGCCGGGAACACCCTGTAACACTCAAACCATATTCACCTCCACATAGCATACACACAGGAGTAGGGTATTACGCTCCGGCGGCCCGAACCTGTATAATCCTCGTGTCTCCCTTGTGCGTGCTGTTCATCGTCTTCCCCGCGCGATCTTCCCCGTTCGGACAGTTCGGACCTGATTCAGACGGTCCGGACCCTTCTGTCTCCAGCTCGGGCCCCGCGCGATCCTCTCGGTTCGGACGGTCCGACCCCGGTTCGGACGGTCCGAACCCTTCATCCATCGCTTTGCTGACACACGCTGACGCCGGCTTCGCCTGAGAACTACTCCCCTGGCCGAATCTCAAAGGGGGGTCTCCAGACCTCCCGCCGTCGAGGTTTACTCCTCCGACAGCTGGCGCGCCAGGTAGGGGGAGTTTCCTTTTCAGGTGTTACGCCGGCGCCTCCAACATCGACGCGCTCCATGGCAGGAGGCCACCATCATCGTCGAGACTACGGCGAGGGGTCCGGCGGCTACACCCCGCCGGGCAACGTGGCCCCCGACAGGGGCCCTGGAGAGGACGGCAGGCTCTCACGTTCCGCGCTACGGCGGAACAGGAGGAAGCGCCAGAAGGCCAAGGCGGCAGCCGAGAGCTACGCCTTGGCGGCTACGGGCAGCCCCCGGAGCTATGATGCCCGTGGAGGCGATGGTCGCGGCAAGCGGCGAAAGGCCGCACGCGCGCCGCCACCGCCGGCGACAACCCAGAAGTGGTGCCCCCTCCACCAGATGGGCTGGCACGACATCACGGAGTGCCGCGCCGTCCAATGCTCACCCGAGCGTGCCGAGCCGGCCTTAGTTCGGGGGTGGTGCGCCTACCACAACATGGACCGGCACGACATCACGGAGTGCCGCGCCGTCCAGGGCATGGCCGAGCGCCTCAAGCCGGCCGCAGCCCGTGGGTGGTGCGCCTTCCACGACACGGACCGGCACGACATCACGGAGTGTCGTGCCGTCCAGCGTTTGGCCGAGCGCCTCGAGCCGGTCGAAGCCCGGAGGTGGTGCGCCGTCCACGAGACGGATTCGCACGACCTCGTGGAGTGTCGCGCCGTCCACAAGTTGGCCGAGCGCGTCAAGAAGTCCCGGCAGGAGCAGTAGCGGGCCCGAGCTCGCTCCCTCTCAAGGGACCTGAGCCCGTGCTGTCGAGCCCCTGGCTCCCGGGCTCATAAATAGCCCCGGTCGGAGCTTGGCTCCCGGGCGCGTCCTTAGCCCCGGTCGGAGCTTAGCTCCCGGGCGCGCGCAAATAGCCCCAGTCCGAGCATGGCTCCCGGGCGCATACTTCCCCCCGGTCGGAGCTTGGCTGCCGGGTTCGTACTCCGCCCCGGTCGGAGCTTAGCTCCCGGGTGCGTACTTAATCCCGGTCAAGCCCCTGGCTCCCGGGCGCATATCTCCCCCCGGTCCGATCACGGAGAGCTCGCTCCCTCTCAAGGAACCTGAGTCCGAGGGAGCTGAGCCCGAGTCCCGGCCGAACCAGTAGCGGGCCAAGCGCCCTCGAAGCGGTTCGGACGGTCCGAACCGTCGACAGACGGTCCGGTTGCAGCGACTCGGATCGTCCGGCCCTTAGGTAGACCGTCCGAATCCCGCTCCCGAAACAGGGTAGCCTCGCCAGGGCGAGTGCGTGTCCGGGAAGGATGTCCCGACACTTTCCAAACCCGAAGAGATCGTCCCGATTCGTCCCCCATTCCCGGGAAGCGTCAACGGTATCGGTTCTGGTTCTTTGGTTGGCTTTTGGTTTAATGAAAATATCTCCTCTCCTCCTTTATTAGAGGAAGTCTTCCCCTTTCTTTTGACCTAGGGTACAACTGCCCGGACTCCATCGGACGCGATGGCGAGTCCGGGCGGTTCGTCCCGACTCAGTCCGGGGCCTCCGGGCCCGAACGCACGTAGGGTACAACTGCCCGGACTCCATCGGACGCGATGGCGAGTCCGGGCGGTTCGTCCCGACTCAGTCCGGGGCCTCTGGGTCCCGGCGTGATAGTCCGGACCGCGCTGCCCTGTCGAGCGCGAGTCCGGGCAGGCCGCTCCCGGTTGAGGGTTTTCTCCCGGTGTCAAGAGCTCGCACCCTCGCAAGGCAAGCTGAGCCCGAGCATGGCCCCTGACAGACCAGAACCAGAGAGCGTCCTCGCTGCCCTCGGCAGCAAGGCTCGTGCCTGCTCCTCGCGCCGTGACCTCAGGTCATGACACGCGAGTTGATGGTCGGGCACGTACCGATAATATTCCGCAGGTAGCGAGCATGGCGCACGTCGTAGAGCGCCCCTCGCCCAGCAAACATGTGGCCTGGGACTTACCTCCCGGGCCCGACTCTGAGGAGCCCGACCCGGGGCGGCATCGCCAAGGCGAATGCACGCCTAGGAACGTGGCGTCCGGAATGACCCTCACAGGACGCTAGTACCCGGACCGCGTCGCCTCGGCAAGGGCGGGTCCGGGGAAGTCGTCCCGATATGGTCCATGTCCTTGCCCCGGCCTTGTGCCCGGGCACATGTTGACAATACATATCGAATCTTATTCCAATCCGGGGCCCCTGGGTCCCGGGCACATATTTGACCCGAGGCGCGGATTCCCGAATCTGTGCCCCGGGCCCGACGCCGAGGAGCCGAACCAGGGCGGCCTCGCCAAGGTGAGTGCTAGCCTAGGAACGCGACACCCGAAGTAGGGCGCGGAGCCCGGACAGCACCGCCCCGGCGAGAATGCATCCGGAAGGCCGTCTCACATTCCATATTTCAAGCCCGGGCCCCCGGAACCCGGCTTATATCAAAACCGTATTTCAGTCCGGGGCCCCCGGGTCCCGGACACGTATCCGCATGACAGCCGGGGCCCCCGGGTCCCGAGCACATGCCGGACTCGGGCTCGCGAGGGAAGCGAGTCCGAGCTCCGTCCCCCGAACACCAGCAACCTCCGAACAACACAATAAACCAAGGTACGAAAATATAAACGTCGTCATATATCTGTACAAATATCTCTCTTTGTACAAGACAGGCAAAATCGGAGCACAAGCACGAGCGAAGCCCGAGGAGGTCGCCGTACGGGGGGAGGTCACCGGTGTACTTAGGACCGAACCCCAGGCGACGTCAGAAGGGGAGCGCTCGGGGGCATGGAGGGCTCCCGGGCCCGGAAGGCGGCCGCGCATGGTGTCAGAAGGAAACCGGTGTCGTCCTCGGCCTCTTCGTCGGTCATCCGCTCCACCAGATGCTCGCGCCCGGAGATACCGTCGCACGGGGACGGGTCCCTGGCCTTCTTCGGACCGGACCCCGCGCGGCGACAGGAAGACTCTTCATCAGGCATCGGCTCCACAAGACGCTCGCCGCGGTCGAGGAACCCTGCCTCCGGGGCAGCGATCTCGGCCACGGCTTCCCGCGCCCCCTCGCGAACCGCCACGGTTTCCTCGCGCGCGGCGACCTCACACCCCCGAGAAGCGAGCCCGGCCGCTTTGACCCAGGCGCGGTCCTCCCAGGATAATATTTCCTCCTCCCGCGCCTCCATCTCGGACCCAGAGCGGGAGGTCACGTCGGCGGCAGATTCGGTGGCGGCCTCCGATCGGACGACGCGCCTCTCTGCTGCAGCGATCTCCGGCCAGCGGGTCGCCACGAAGATCTCGGTGGCGACGGTGCGGGTGGCGAGCTGCTGCGTCGCCATCGCGCTTGCTGCCCCCGGGGACTAGGCTCCCAGGGGCAGGGGGCCTCGCCTGGGCCCGGAAGACGGACTTAGGCGCCACGGCCGTCCACGGTAGCTGGCGCCCGGCGTCGGGCGGCGCCTGCTACGCGGCGTTCCCGGGCCCGGGGCGACAAGAAACCAACAGCAGCGGACATAAACAACGTCCGGGATCGCCGAGGTTTCCTCGCATGTGGCGGTCTCATACTCCCGGGTCGCGAGCTGGCCTCGCAGGCCTGGACGCTGTCCTTCCGGGAGAGTGTTCCCCTCCCTCGCGCCCTCATCTTGAACCAGGCGTGGGAGACCTCGACGGCTGCGGATCTGAGGGTGGCCTCCAATCGGACGACGCGCCTCTCCGCTGCCTCGATCTCCGGCCGGTAGGTCGCCGCAATTACCTCGGTAATAACCCGACGGGCGGTAAGCTGCCGCATCGCCATTTACTTCAGCAAAATAGGGGCCGCGCCGTTTCCCGCCAAGTACCCGGTCCCAGGCACGTCCTCCCCGGACGCCACGCGGCGACCGCCCGCACGTCGGTCCCGGGGCGCATTCGCGGGCCACATTACCCAGGCATCCCGATCTTCCTCGGCAATGGGGATATCAGCAGGTTCCGCGACGGCCCGCACCGGCGTGGCCGCCGCGACCCCCATGCTCACCACTACGCTCAGCGACGGCGCGGGTAAGTGTGGCAATCTGCCTCCCGATGTCGTCTCCTGTCAAACCAGCCCTTTCCCGTGGCCTCACTGCGCTCCCCGGGTCGGCCGCGCCCGGGGGCTTGGAGAGCCCCCGGGCCTAGAAGACAGCCGCGGGCAGAGTGAGTAGAAAACTGCCGCCTTCATCGGCCATCGGCGCCACAAGGTGCTCGCCGCTGTCGAGGAACCCTGCCTCGGGGGCAGCGATCTCGGCCACGACTTCCCGCGCCTCCTCGCGAACCACCACGGCTTCCTCAGCACATATCTTCCATATTTCCATCCCGGGCCCCAGGTCCCGGGCACATGTCTTCCACATATCTTCCATATTTCCGTCCCGGGCCCCCGGGTCCCGGGCACATATCGCCCATATTTATTTCCGACCACATACCCAGACTACGCAACAAGTCATCAAACTTCACCAGTTCACGGCGAACCAAGTGTATCCCGCGTCCCCTCGTTTCTACAAGACGTGGCCCTGTTCCTGCCCGGGGCTGGTCCCGGCTGAGCAACAGGGCCAGGGGCCACTGTCGGCGAAACGGGATAGGGGATCCCACATACCCCGGGGACGCGTGGGTCATCTGCCACATTAATTCTCCCGAGGCCACATTCTCCGACGACAATGGGCTCTCCAGCTAAGCGCCCAGGCAGTGCCCGGGCCCACGACCCGCAATAACAGTGCCTCGTGTGGCGGAGGGCTGGCTCCAGCGGTCGGCTCCCCAACTACCCGTTTTAATGGTGAGGCGACGGCAGAGCACTTTTGACCAAGAAGGCCCCGAAAGTCCACGCCCAGGCAGCTGAGGCAGGCGCCGTCCCGTCTCCATGCTCCATCCGCTCACAGCGAGGGGCCGACCGAGCGTGACCAGACGAAGCAGTACCTACTCCGGCTTGGACACAGCAGGCGGGCAGAGACGACTAGACCCTCCTCCAACTCCGGCACAGGCGTCGCAGGCGGAGGTGAGCGATGGGACAGCCCTCCAACTCCGGCGTGGGCGTCTGCGGCCGAACAGGTGCGCAAGAGGACTCACCGAAGAATATCTCTCAGGGGGTACCGGCACTGTGGACTCCCCTGCTCTATAAAGGAGGATCCCAGCCGACGAGAGAGGGGGCAGAGAAGCTAGGGCATTAGCTACCACTCTCAGGCTAGAACCCGTCCTCGGTCGCCAACTCTCGCCATGGTTCTTCCTCGGCTCCGAGCTCCTGAGCTCGCCGGGAACACCCTGTAACACTCAAACCATATTCACCTCCACATAGCATACACACAGGAGTAGGGTATTACGCTCCGGCGGCCCGAACCTGTATAATCCTCGTGTCTCCCTTGTGCGTGTTGTTCATCGTCTTCCCCGCGCGATCTTCCCCGTTCGGACAGTCCGGACCTGATTCGGACGGTCCGGACCCTTCTGTCTCCAGCTCGGGCCCCGCGCGATCCTCTCGGTTCGGACGGTCCGACCCCGGTTCGGACGGTCCAAACCCTTCATCCATCGCTTTGCTGACACACGCTGACGCCGGCTTCGCCTGAGAACTACTCCCCTGGCCGAATCTCAAAGGGGGGTCTCCAGACCTCCCGCCGTCGAGGTTTACTCCTCCGACAACTCCGATCGGAAGAGACTCACCTTGTCCTAATTGTTGAGAAGCACATACTAGCAGATTTAAAAAATTTGAACAAAACGGATTTATAAAACAACCAGCCCCTCCTTGAAGCCTGCAACAATCACCTAAGTTCCCCTGACTTGCTGAGTACGTAAGTACTCACCCTTGCTCTATATATATATATATATTTCTTCGCCGGGAGCTGAAGCTAGAGTTGCAGTGAAGTGAAGATTAGTGTTTCGTCCTAGTTCCCAGCCGTTGCCTATATGTTGAGACTTAGTACGTTGTTTCGCTGCTGCCGCTGCCTCTATATTGTTCATTGCTATCTCCGGCTTGCTCCGAAGCTGCAACGTATATGTCTACTTATTTATTTATTTATTTATTTAAGGTACTGCAATGATGTACGTCTGATTGCCGTGGATACCAGCGCTGTGTCCTGGGACTGGTATCGGTATTGCGGTTCCGCGGGAATGAAGTTCATGCTGTATTCCTGCGGCACGCCCTATTTGGTACTATTGTACGACGGTGCCAGACCGGGATGTGACACATATTTCCCGTGGCTTGTGAGTACGAAAGTACTCAATTTCTCTTTTGTTGTTATTTTTTCCTTTCTCTAGTTTAGCTTGAAGACGTTAAAGGTTTTGGTTTCGTCCCTAGACCCAAGTCACTGCCTGTGAATTAGTGTGCTAGCCATGCTAAGTTCTGTTGTTGTTGTTTCTGCTTAGAGGTTGTTTCTTTGGATCTATCCAAATATACAATAAGGTATAATATATCGATAGCTTTGTAATGATTTTTAGTTTGTTATCATGGGTACTAGCTTGGATTTTTAGGATTGGTACCATCAATCGCGGTTTCGTAGGAAATGGTTCGCCGTCCTCCATGGTACATCCTATCTGGCGCTGTCTTTTACGCTGATGTCAAGTCAGGGTGTGACAGCCCAGTTGACCTAAGCGGAAAATACGAGGGGCATTTCTATCTTTCCATGTGCATATGTGTCTTTTTTATTTGACTAGCTAAAAATATTAAATTAATGGGAGCAATGTCCACTAGTAAATTACTACTTTTTCATAGTGTGTCTCTCCAAAACTTAGGTTCTGTGATGTTCTATAGCTAAAACCGTAAAACCGCGATGTCCCGTAGTAAAAATTGTCTTACTGTTATGATTGCTTAGTCTGAATTTTGTGCTACTACCAGTACAGTTCTTCGGTTTCGATGATTGCGTTGACCCTAGAAAACAAAAGATTCATGAGACAGCTAGTAGGAGTAGCATTCTGAATGCTAGCTAGCCAGCTCGCTAACACTACCATCTGGCATCTGCTGGCGCGCTGATCGCTCAGAGTTCTATAACCATGTTGCATAATTAACCTAGGACGAACATAAAAGTTGTGAGCTGAAAAAGACACGAACATGTAAACACACTGAACTCTTATCTTTGCCAACATAAAACAAAAGCCAACTAACTCGGGACAGGCCTGATAACATAAATAACTACTAGAATTGAACAGCATGGTGTTTATCTTATGCCAACTTGAGTTGACACTGACGAGCTGACAACTACTGGTTAATCAGATCTGATTGCATGGACGACAGAATCATATAGTTTATTAGTTTAAAAGTATTTCCCGCAATTCCTGCCCATGTTCTTGTTGAAAGTAGGAAACTGACCACCAGAAAGAACATCGATCGGTTGAGTCAAAGTCAGCTCGAAACGCAAGACGTGCATCCATCAACTTTGAGGCTGTAGGTATGTTTGCAGAGCAACCTGATTAGCCGGCGGATTCCTTGACAATCAAGACGAATTGAAACCAGCCCAGGTGCGCGGGGACTGAACTACTGAAGATCAGAATGGTCCTTGCATCATCTGGGGAAGTCAGTCAGCTACTTGCTAGATCGGAAGAAATGCTTTGCATGATGAACAGTAGTCAGATACTACTACATAAATAACAAAATGGTCATCCCTAATGGATAAAAGGTATGTTATAGAAAAAAGGCCAGTGATTCGGAGGGTTAATCCCAAAGGTTACTGATTCACTTATTTTGTCTTTAACATATCATCATATCAGTACAAATGGTTAAATATTAGAGAAACTTTACAGTCCTAAAAAGATATCAACAAGTATCGAAATTTCTACCGTAAAATTTGGTACTCACCAGTTAGTGGGAATCAAACTCAGGACCATAGGCTCAGGCGAAAACTACCATATGGACCATCAACCTTTCTTTTATCCGTATAGTATTTATACGATATATATTCTCGATTTGATCGTACTCGTCCTCACCAGTTCTCTATCTAACCATTCATAATTTAGGACACAATAATGTATTTAAGTGTGAAAAATCTACCTCCAATCCAAACTTGCAATTATGCAAATATATGCTGCTTTTTAAGTGCAAATGAACATTATTAGATCGAATATAGATCCTCTACTTAAGTCAAAATGGATCCTAGAATATGGGTCCTCTATGGTACTGTAGGGGCATTGGAAGTTAGCAACCGGACATATATAGAGTTATTGCATGAATCTTGAAGTGTCACGCATATGTTGATTCGTTTACACACCAGGTGGTACGTTCATGTTCGCGTAAATATGCTACTGCTACACCTGCGCATGCCCTAAAGGATGAGGAAGGAACTGCTGATGTTGCTGTTACTCCTGGCGAGGGCTAGGCACGGGCGCAGACCGTACGAGGATCCAGGCACGGGTGCAGCGAGGACCCGGGCATGGGCGCAGGCCGTGTGGGGACCCGGGCACGGGTATGGGCGCAGGCCGAGCCGATCCGGACAAAGCGGAAGCAACGGTCTGGACAACGGCCTGGCGAGATGCTCGGATGAGGAGATCAACGGCGACTGAGTTCGTGGCCGCACGGAGCGCGCAGCTAAGCGAAGTGCGTGGCAAGCGTGGCCTCGTCTTCCTTGTATGTAGGATCGAAATTTCTTTTCAGCCTATAAGTAGATGATAGTTCCATCGTTTATATATGTGAATTGGTTTTCATTTCAGTTGAAATAGATATAGAAAATTGCCCCAAAATTTCCCTTGCGACCTACTCTGTCTTTCCTCATCTGCCTCTTGCTCTGTTCTTTGCTTACCGGAAGTTTACCGGACTTGCTACAGTACGCCCGGTAGGTGTTCGATCGTTGGTTTTCGCTAACAGCTGATTCAGCTCGTTCGATTCGTATTCGTAGCCTTGCAGGAGCAGGAGGAGCGGGAGCCAAGCCTCGTTGGGCTGCCTGCGGATCATACGGAGGGGCGATCCCGAGCGCCGTGGCGGCGAGGGCCAGCACGGCCGCGCCGCGAAGATGCCGTCTTTGAGTACGTAGCACACCGGCGCGGTGTCCCTCTCCACGTTGGCGTTCCACGCCGCGCCCACCACGAACAGCACCCACGCGACCGCCGCCGCTAGCTATCCTGCAAGCCCACACGTCCACGCCCAGATAATCAACAGCACCTTTCCACGGCGTGACGGTGGCATGTGAGATATGATCGGCGTGACTCACCGTGAGACGACGGCGCCGCAGACTATGCCGACGATCCGCTTGGTCTCAGACGGGATGGCGCGGGACTTGCAGCAGCCCCCGACGGCCGACACGGTGATCTGCGCCATCAGCAAGAAGATGGCCGCGCAGATTCCCAGCGCGAACGAGGGGTTCTGTACTTCTGTGGGTACAGGCAGTCAGGCACTCGTGGCCGATCAGCATTACGTCCGAAATCTGCAAGAAATTATTCCCCGTTCGTCAAGCATGCTCACTACTGAGTCACTGATCACTAATTAAGCGCGCATATACATCCCAAGCGCAACAAGAACGTGCAGTGTGCTCGCAGTGATCTTTGTGCCCTCGGCGGAGAACCCCAGGATGGCGCTCAGCACCCCCAGGGAGCCGACGATCGCCGACACGATGACCACCGTCTTGTCCATTTTCCCGGCCATCCTTCTCCCTCGTCTTTTGGTGCGTTTATGTACAGATCGAGCTCGTGAGCTAGCTCGGGCACACGCTGATCGCTGACGCAGTTCGATTGGGACATTCGTACGTAATTTCTCCATGGATATCCGCAAGTTGGCTGCAGGCACTACCGACAGCTGCGTCTCTCTTTGTTTACATCGACCCTGCCGGCACGGTAACCTTGCATTGCTGCACCAATAATTTACTGCGTTGTTTGTTCTTCGCCGAGAGGCGATCATATCGCCTAGCACCCCAATTGTTTAATCCAACGTTTCCATAACGCGTTGGTAATGGCAGATTTGCATGGTTTTCTGGACTTTTGGTCCTAGCCAATAATTCCATGTTAGATCGTCTTCTTTAGTACCTTTCGGATTTTCCAGAATTTGATTTTGCGGCGCGTAGCGAATCAAACTAGATGATGACGGGCTGGTACGCTGTTCGTTGAAATCAGCAGCACCATTGTGTCCGTCCATTGGTCATATTGGCGGCCCAGTCTATATGGGCTACTTATGTGATATCGGCTCAAATAAGATGATTTCACGTTGGTTGGCCCATCCAAAGCTTGAACAGAGTTGGCATAACTCGCTCATGCAACGCGGTGAGATCGTCACCGAAACCTTTATGGGATTAAAAAGGCTAGCAGGCCGGCCCACAGAAGGATGGGCATGGACAGCCCCGACAAGGTCTAGAATTTTTTTTATTTTTATATTTATTTAATAAAAAATTTACAAAACTACATTTTCATTTCAAAAATTTACAAAAATATACTCCCGCCGCCCTTTGGGAGGGCGATATCTCTGAAATCGCCCTCCCAGAGGGCGATATAATGACGTGGCTGACGGCCGTTGGCCGGCGGCCCACGGCCGTCAGTCATTTTGCAGGCGGCCCCCCCGGCCACACAAAAACCGCCCTCTCAGAGGGCGGTTTTTAGCCCGGTCAGTATAAAACCCCCTCCCCAACTCCAAAAATATCATAAAATTCACTGAAATTACAGAAAAAAAGAAGAGAGAGCTGAGAGCGAGTCTGAACGAAAGCAGCGAAGCTCTGTCAGCTTACTGATTTGTCTGCAGGTAAAATCTATTATCTATTTGTAATTTCTATTTCTATACATAAATTAATGTAGTATTGTACTGGTTATGTGTATAATACTATATGAAAATAAGTTTTTACTCGTAGATCTGTAGGTCTTTAGTTAATGTGTTACATGATTTAATTTTTGTAGAGATGTGAGGAAAATATTGATATCTAGTTTAACTGAATTTTTTCATCAACAGAAATGTCAAATAAGGTGATATTTCAGTTATTTCACGGGCAAGGGAATGTTAGATATGGTCCAGAAGGGGTAGTTCTGTCGGATTTTAGTTCAACGGCTAAGGGGATTGATAGACCAGCTGAGAGAAGTTTTGGGTCAGTGTACAACTGGCTGATGCGAGGGTTTCGATTGAACCCCGAGCTCAGCGCAATAACCTTGTATGTAGTAGTCAGTCGTGCAGCTGAAGGTTTTTTTTGGGAACTGATGCCGGTGGATTGCACTACCACTTGGAGATGGTATGTGGAGAATGCATTCCAACGTGGTTGGCCACTGGGCATACTTGTGTCGATATATGAGAAAGAAAACACTGCTGGTGCAATGCCCGTACAAGATGATGAGGGTCCAAGTACGGCGGGAGGTAATAGCGAAACAATGGAAGAAAATGAAGAAGGGAATGAAGGAGGGAATGAAGAAGATAGACAGCCAACAGGTGTGGCAGATGAGGGAGAACAAATCAACAGAATCGTCGAAGAAATGGATAGGGAAGATTCTGAAAACGAGCAAGCAGAGCAGGATAATTCGTCTGACGAGGACACCATGATGCCTGCAGAATGGAGCAACCAGGACTTCTCTAGGCTTTCTATCTCCGAGGGACATCATGTGTCATGGGAGTACAAGGAAAATGAAGTCATCCAAGGGGCTAAGTATGCATATGTAGAGGATTTAAAGGAGGCTGTCGGAGGACGAAGCCTCGACGGCGGGAAGTCGGGAGACCCCCCTTTTGAGGTTCGGCCAGGGGAGCTGTTTCTCAGGTGTACGAGGCGTTGGAGAAGACGAGAAAACAATGGCACACAGAGGAGGCGAGGGGATTTATACAGGTTCGGGCCGCCGGAGCGTAATACCCTACGTCCTGTGTGTATGCTATCTGGGAGAATGTGTATGGTTGTGTTACTAGGTGTACCCGGGGAGCTCGGAAGCGTAACCGGGAGACTTGGGGAAGAAGAACAGTAAAAGGTTGCCTCGTTGTCTATTGCTCGAGCTTGAGCTGCCTTCGGTTCGGTGGCTTGGATCCTCCTTTATAGATTAGGGGAGTCCACAGTGCCAGAATACAGAGAAAGAACTTTTCCGGTGAGCCCTCCTGTGCACACGTCTGCCTACGACGCCCATGCCGGAGCTGTTGCTGCTGTGGGCGGCTGGAGCACGCGCATGCCAGCAGCCGCCTGTTGCGCCACACCTGGAGGAGCCCCTGTCGGGTGCTGCGGGCGGCTGGTCTGGTCTCCTGATTGCTACGCACGTCCGGAGGCGGCGCCTATCGGGTGCAGCGGGCGGCTGGTCTGGTCGCCTGGTTGCCACACACGTCCGGAGGCGGCGCCTGTCGGGTGCAGCGGGCGGCTGGTCTGGTCGCCTGGTTGCCACACACGTCCGGAGGCGGCGCCTGTCGGGTGCAGCGGGCGGCTGGTCTGGTCGCCTGGTTGCCACACACGCCCGGAGGCGGCGCCTCCGGGCTCCTGGGCAACATTCGCCCGGGGCCGGAGGCGGCGCTTCCGGGCGGCACTCACTCGCCCGGGCCCGGGGCGACCCGCGCCCGGGGCCGGAGGCGGCGCTCCCGGGCGACAGGCGGCGCGTCCGGGCGCGGGGACGAGCACCCGGGGCCGCGGGCGACGCATCCGAGCGCGGCGGGGGACACGGCCTCCCTGCCGGCCGCCGGTCGTGCAGGATATGTCCCCCGGAGGAGCCGATGTGGCCGGAGACCCATGCGTCCCCGCAGGCTGTGGGACCCCCAGTCCCATTTCGCCGACAGAGGCAGTAAAACAATGGGCCGTGTCACTTCAAAGGGAGTTCTCAGTCGTGAAGTCAAGCAAATCAGTCTATGAAGTAAAGTGCATGAAGGATGGGTGTCCATGGCGGGTGCACGCATTCAAGGGTAAATGGAAAGATTATTGGCAAGTTTCAATCGTGACTGAGCATTCATGTTATTTACCCGGTGTTGAAAAATATCACAGAAACATGACATCTGCATTTGTTGCGACAGAGATGTACTCCCATATTATTAACAATATGGGGTATGAACCAAGGTCAATTGTTAGACATATTGAAGAGAAATTTAAATACACAATTAGCTATGCTAAGGCTTGGAGGGCAAAACAGAAGGTTGTAGAGATGAGATTTGGCACATTTGAAGCATCCTATGATAATTTGCCTCGTCTGTTAGGCTGTATTCTTCAGAGGAATCCGAAGACGTGCTACGACCTAAAAGCCTTTCCATCAATTCACCATGGTAATAAAAGTGTGTTGCAACGAGTATTCTTTGCATTAGGGGCTTGCATTCAAGCATTTGTCCATTGTCGTCCCATCCTCTGCATCGATGGGACATTTCTGACCGGAAAGTACAGAGGGCAGATCTTAACAGCAATTGGAGTTGATGGAAACAACCAAGTTCTACCAGTTGCTTTTGCTTTTGTTAAGAGTGAGAACACTGATAGCTGGTATTGGTTTTTAGAAAGGGTTAAGTCTGTAGTTGTACGGATGAGACCAGACGTATGCCTTATACATGACCGTAACGCCGGCTTGCTGTGTGCAATTGAGGAATTGAGATATGGATGTGTTGAGAAAGGATATACACCAAGGTGGTCTGATGTCCAAAGCAGATGGTGCATGCGTCATATGGGTGCTAATTTCTACAGACAATTTAAGAATAAGCACCTTATGGATCTTTTTAAGAGGCTTTGCGTCCAGAATCAAGAGAAGAAATTCAATGAGCTTTGGAGGAGTTTATTTTTGCTTTGCAAAATTTTGGTTTGCAATTATCAATATTTTGGTGAACATGGTTCTACTGTACAGCGTCGGGGATGTTTGCTGGCGCTGGCACCTCCACGCAGGGCGTGGGCATGACAACTGCCCCTCGGGCCACCACAGGAGGTCCTTCAGGTTATATCAAAGTTTATTTTTGCCTTGCCAAATTTTGGTTTGCAATTATCAATATTTTGGTGTACATGGTTCCACTCTACAGCACCGGGGATGTTTGCTGCCGCTGGCTCCTCCATGCAGGCCGCACGCGGCAGCGGTTGGGCACCGGATCCTTTCGATGGGGACGACTTAGAGGACTCGGGTGAGGAGATCCAGGAGATACTACCAGCCTCGCAGCTCGAAGGAGCTCCGCCACCACAGACACAGGACCCACCAGCTGCCACACCCGTGCAGACGACCCGCGCTGGCCGTGCCGTACCACCAGACCGGCTGACGTACTCCCAGGGGCAGGTGCGAGCGCAGGGTAAGAAGACAAAGAGGGCTAGAGGTTACGGTCCGGGCCCGTAGTACGTTGCATCAGTGATAGTTTGTCTGTTGTATATCATGTTTTTTTAATTCTATGTATACTGAAGAAACCCTTTTACTTTATTTACGCTCGTCGATCGTTTACGATCTATGTTTGTGACGAAACTGATCAAAAACATGAATTTTTCAGTTTCAATTTTACGGCGAAAGTACATTCTGAGCGGTGACAACCGAACACACGTTAATTGCATACGAACATAATGAAATTATCCATACAAAGAGTACAAACGACACATCAAACGTTTCTAGTTATCGTTATTATATGCCTTAGGGAATTTTAAACAGATAACCAAGTAGAGATGTAACTACTGTGTGCAGCGTGGGTACTTTCTCTTCCTTGCCGCCACAGATATGCCTGTCCGGACCGTTCGGATAGGATGAGGATGGTTCAGACTATATAACGCAAAACAACCATTTGTACAGTGCGGACCGTGCGAATAGGATGTCGATGGTCCGGACTATATACTGTGAAACAACAATTTGTACAGTCCGGACCGTCCGTATAGAGTGCGGATGGTCCGGACAGTACTCTGGGCCGCCTGCAAACTAGCCGGTCCAGACCGTCCGTATAGGGTGCGAACGGTCCGGACAATACTCTGGGCCGCCGGCAAAGTAGCCTGTCCGGACCGTCCGTATAGGGTGCGGACCGTCCGGACAGATTTTGCAGGCGGCCCCAAAACGCCCTAAAAGGGCCGGCCCCCAGCCGGATTTTTTACAGGCGGCCCCCTTGCCGCCCTCTCAGAGGGCGGTTTATTGGTGGCCGGGGGGCCGCCTGCAAAATGGCTGACGGTCGTGGGCCGCCGGCCAACGGCCGTCAGCCACGTCATCATATCGCCCTCTGGGAGGGCGGCGGGAGTCGGCCACCAATAAACCGCCCTCTGAGAGGGCGGCAAGGGGGCCGCCTGCAAAATGGCTGACGGTCGTGGGCCGCCGGCCAACGGCCGTCAGCCACGTCATCATATCGCCCTCTGGGAGGGCGGCGGGAGTATATTTTTGTAAATTTTTGAAATGAAAATGTAGTTTTGTAAATTTTTTATTAAATAAATATAAAAAAAAAATTCGGCATAAGATAAGACACCACCAATGAAATTTCCATGTTTACATAGAGAGAATTTAAACACAATAATCTATCTTTTCTAACTTTGATAAGGATATAAGCATGTTTATTTAGGCCGTATCGAGGGCTTAAAATCCATTTTCAGGTTCGACGGGTCTTAATCTACCACGCGGTCGGCCAATGCGAAGGAGGCGGCGGCGGGAACTGTGGGTTGCCCATCTGGATCCCGGCCAGTGGCGGCTGCTCGGCCGGCTTGGGCGCGCCCGCCGGCGCCTCGTCGGCATTCCTGCGGAGCATGACGTACGACGTGATCCCAAAAGCCGTGGCAGCGAGGGCCAGCACGGCGGCGCCAGCAAAGATGCCGTCCTTGAGGACGTAGCAGTCCGGCACGGTGGCCCGCGCCCCGTCGCCGTTCCCCGCCGCGCCCATCACGAACAGCACCCACGCGATCCCCGCCGCTATCCTGCACATCACGAACAGTACCAGCGATGATTGTGCGGGGTACGCGCGTATACGCCATGCCACGGTGACGATCGCAAATCATGAGATCGGCGGCGACTAACCATGACATGACGGCGCAGACGACGCCGATGATCCGCTTGTTCTCAGACGGGATGGCGCTGGACTTGCAGCAGCCGCAGCAGCCACCGATGGCCGACACGGCGATCTGCACCATCAGCAGGAAGATGGCGCCGCTGATCCCCAGCGCGGTCGCGGGGTTCTGCGGGTACAGGCACTCGTCGCCGACCAGCCGTACATCAGAAATCTGCAAGAACACCATTCACCCGTCCGTCATGCATCCTCGCTGATCTGATTAAGTGCAACACTGATACTCTCACGCATGCACCACACCAAGCTCTACAGTTCAAGAAGAACACTACATTTGCACAGATTGCATCAGTAGAGACATCGGCAATGCGCTTACAGTGATCTTTGTGCCCTCGGCGGAGAACCCCAGGATGGCGCTCAGCAACCCCAGGGACCCGACGACCGCGGAGACGACGACCACCTTCTTGTCCATTTTCCCGGCCATCGTTCTGTCCCAAATTCTTCCTAAGTATTGGTGCGTTTATAGACAGAGCACGAGCTGCCGCGCTTCGATTGCCGCACGATCTATGCCATTACGAGGGGGAGGAAGCTGGTAGTGAAACAGGCTTGATTAGGCAAAGTTGGCAGGGGTTATCGACAGCTGCGGGCGTCTTTGTTTACATCGAGCTGCCGGCACAATAACTGCATCGACAAATCAGATTGCTGCGGCGTGCTTACAAATTAACGGTATGGTACAGTCTCATGTTCTTCCCCAAGTGAGCGGTGACAGCGACTTGCAGTCCCACATTAAGCCGGACCAGCCGAAGCCTGGAGCGACGCAAGGTCACGCAGCAACAGTAGCACAGTGGGATTCATCGTACGTGCAAAGCGGCGAGACTGTCACCGAAATGGCCTGGGCTTAGCAGGTTATCAGGTTGGTCCGCCAAGAGAATAGGTGATGGACGTGGCCGCGTGGACGTACGCCCCACGATAACGCCTGGTCTTAAGACATCTCGAGAAAGAGACGCATCATTGACCACTATGCACATGTGCAGATGCACTCTCTCTCAAGTACTCCCTTAATTTCATATTATAAGATATTTTAACTTTTTTATAAGTTAAATTTTTTATATTCATTTAAATTTACAGAAAAACATAGCAACATATATATACACTAAATTAGTGTTATTAAATCTAACATTAAATATATTTTAACAGTATATTTGTTTTATAGCATTAAATTAATGTTATTAAATTCAACATTAAATATATTTTGATATACCATGTGTCGCGTAGGGGGACATGGTCTTTATGTGCGAAAGTGCGGCTCTTGTATAATTTGCTTCTTACTACCCCTCAAGAGTCAAAGACACTAGTGTAATATTACTGTTCTGTTAGCAATTTATTTCCCCACCTCTAAAAATGTAATATTTCCCCAAACAAAATGCTGACACAACACTAAGTTAGTACGAAAAATGCTGACACGAACAACCTTATTAGATGGGAAATTATATTCTCTTACTAAAAAGGGCCATTAATTAATTCCTTTTTTGTTAACTCGAACAAATAAACATCTGCATACATGTATACGTGGGATGTGCATCCTAATTGATCCATCTATTTGCATATGCATTTGATCTAGGAGTACACTTATACTCAGCTGCTGCTTACTCAGTGTCAGTGCTTCTGGAAGATGACCATGCAGAAGAAGGCCACACAGCGGAAGAGCACCCCGTTGGCGGCGAGGACGACAATGCACAGGATCCTGTCGTTGATGTCGTATCCGCTCTTGATCAGCGAGCCGCACCGCGTTATCAGCCACACTCCCGAGTATCGCTGGGCATTCGCGATCACGAATCCTTCAAGAGCCCACTTCGTGTAGCACAGGTTCGCGAAGAAGGTGTCCTTCTGCTGCGTTGCTATCAGAGTCAGCACCACTGGAAGCAGCGCTGACCACTGCACCCACAACCATCCATTTTATTTTATCATCAGTCATACATGTATATTGAGAGCTACTATCAATCTATTCTCCATCAAACCATCCAAGGAGTACAGTGATATGATAGAGGAACTCACCAGCTGTGCAGATCCTGGCTGAAAGAAGATGGCAAATGTGTAGCCGATCCCAGTGACGCAGTAGACCAGCGCCACAAGAACGACGTAGTTCTCCCAGATCGATGACCTCGGGTTGTTGAAGAAGTAGAACATGGACAGGTAAACCATGGGCTTGACGATCGTGTTGAAGTGATCTGTTGTGTCTTTGGACATAAAGTATGCCAACGAGCTCATTCCAGATGCTCTCTCCCTCCAGTAGTGTATCTTCTCCAGCGAGAACGATCTCAGCGCTCCAATCTTGCACAGCAGAGCTGCAGCCAACACTAGCTTAGTTCCTTCATAACTTGGATGCCTTCTCTTTCTTTTAGCTATCAAACTTACAAAAGCCGTAGATGTCTCTCATCTTTGTACAGATAAGCAGGAAAGCATCAAAATAGCAAAAGTATATATTGAAAAACTCTCAATATTTACTTCTTGAGCAATTTTATAGTACTTGAGAAGATACAGAAGGTACCATATTTTCTAGTGTAAATTTAGTAACTCTCGGTATCTCAGGTATAAGGAGGTACCAAATTTTACAATTTTGGTATCTCTTAGTATCTCTTAAGTACTATAAAATTTCTCTTACTTCTTATTCAATGCAAACCACTTCCCACCCCCGACGTTAAAAGATAATTATGTGTCGCTTTAGGTCATACCTAGAGCGGTAACTGAGGATAAGTGAATTTGGTCTACCGAATTCATATAACTCTATTATCTCATTGATACTCTATACTACTGTTAACGCCAAAATTTGGTACGGGTCGTTACCATGTTCGGTTAAGGAAAGAAGCGATATCAGCCATTGGAAACTAATCTAGAAGAGTCCGAGCTTGGGAAGGAATCGTGAAGACCACGTTATGGCAGTTATTTATCTTATCTATTAGACAGTTTTATCTTTTAGGAAACCTGATCTCTTGTCTGATCAGGTCTGTTAGTTTTCCTTTTCTAGTTAGGAAAGTCTTGTTCCGTGTCCTATAAGGACTCTTGTAACTCGGGGTATATATATACGTATGCCCGGGGACCTTGTAATCTATCCAATCGATCAATACAACTTCGGCGCATCGCCACCCTTTACCAACGGGTTCTTGCTTCTCGAGCGGGGCTGCATCGGTTAGGTCTGAACTCCTGCGAGAGGGTAAGTCTCGTTACCCCGACTACCAATCGGCTAGGACTTTCTCGTTAGGTCCGATATTCTAGTCGGTCTATGGTAGTCGCTTACCACGGTGTATCGGATCTGTCTACGGCTGCATCGGTTCGGTCCGACCTCTTAGGCTGGTCAAGTATATCACATCACGCGTGCATATTTTTATCAGTTTATCGGGGGTAGTTTATCATCAGTTTGTGCTGCATCGGTTGGGTCCGACCTACTAAACTGCTAGCGATAAATTATTCCTGTTAGGCTGATAGCCTTTGTGCAAGCGTCTTATCGGAATGTATAGCCGGTAAGTTATTTCATCACAGTTGCATTAGATCTATCGTTTGTTGAGGTTCTTTACTATTATCGATCTGTGCTGCATCAGTTAGGTTTGAACTACTAGATCGATAATAATAGATTTATCCTTGTCGAGCCGATCGGTGTATATGCGACGTTCTATCGGAGTGCTTAGCCGATAGGTTATCTTTTTATAAAGCCGACTGTATTATCCTTACTGTTTGTCATCTATATTATCATCGGTTTTCTAGCCGATGCACATGTGTTTCCTTGGCAGTCGGCTGGCTTACTATCTTGCTTATCTATTTTATCATCGGCTCCTAGCCGATGCACATATTATACTAACATCTTGTCTATTTGCTCATAGCACTATCGGTTTCCTAGCCGATACACAGGTGCCATCGGCCATCGGCTACAAGGAGCCTACATCAGCCCGTATCGGCCGATAGCCGATGTGCAGTTGCTGCTGACCCGGGCACGAGCACAAGCGAGGACCCGGGAGCGAGAACCCGAGCACGAGACCCGGGCGCTAGCATAGCGGCATCGGCTGGAAGGAATCCGTATCGGCTTGCTGGCCGATTGGATCAGTGATCTAATTTCTTCATCTCCTTGTCAATTGCTGGGTCAAATTGACTGGCACGCCCGCGAACCTCAAAGATTTTAGGACCTGCACTGGAGCTAAGCAGATCTCCCAAGCCTTCGCGTGTCACCAGACGCCGAACCAGATCGTCAGCAAGCTTTTCGGCACACCCGGCGGTTTTCGGCGTCAACAACTACGTTAAAAAAACAGTGGTGGTGGCAGTGAATCTGTCATCTTACCTACTCCTGTAACGCCCCGGTTTTCGGGCCATTAAAAACTATTTTAATAAAAATCCTAATTTTAAAAATTTTTGGTTCTTTGTGTGTGCTTAAGGACTAAGTGCCGCAGATCTCAGTCTAAATCTCTCTTGAAACCCTAAAAACCTCGGTCCCAAACTCTCTCCTAAAATCCGAGACTCGAATTTTGTAATTCGACTGTCTCTCTCTAAATTTCCTCGAAAAATTCAAAATCAAATACCTCCCAAAAATTCTCTGTACCTGGGTTCGAATTTTGTAGTTCGAAGCCCTCCAACAAAACCCTTTGGAAATTGCCTTTGAAGCCTTCCATTAAAATCCCCTTATTTTGTTCCTCTCGAAAACTCTAAATTTCATCGAGAACTCCCTTCCCGAAATTTCCAGATTTATTTATTTCTAAAACCCTCAAATCCCGAGAATTAAATTAAATCCTAAAATTCCCTTGAGGCCCTCCAATTCTAATCCATTGCGAATTCCCAAAATATCCTTGAGAATCAAACCCCAAATTTAAGTTCCGACTCAAAGTCGCCTGTTGAATCTCCTCTTTTCTTTTCCCAAATGTCATCCAAAAATCAATCTATATATATTTGTGCTCAGATCCAAACCATAGAAACTCCTCTCTAAAATTCTCCAAAGTCCTAGGAGTTCAAATCCCAAAATCAAAATCAAATCCGAAATTAAATCTCCAGATGATCCTCTCAAAAACTCTCTCTCTAAACCTCTCCTTCATATATATATATATATATATATATATATATATATATATATATATATATATATATATATATATATATATATATATATACACACACACACACACACACACACACACACACACACCAGAGCCCCTCTGCAAAAATTCCCTTGATTTAATTCCCGAGAAACCAAATACCAATTTCCAGATTAATACCCTTTCAATTCTCCAAAAATCCCTATCCATATATATATATATATATATATATATATCCCAATCTTGGCAAAAGTCCTCTTCATAAAATCCCCAGAATTTTATGGTCCAAAATATCAAATTTTGGATTAAAATCCCTTTTGGAAATCATCAAAAATCACTCAAACAAATCCCTGAAAAAAAATACCAAAGTCTAGTATTCAATTGGGCTGTCTCTCTCTCCAGCTCAGCCTCCTCTCTTTCTCCCTTTCTCTCCTCCCCGCGCCGGCCCATCACCGCCTCGGCCTCAGCCTCCCCACCTGCGTGACGCGGCAGGCGGGCCCCCTCCGTCGGTCTCCTGCCCGAACACCACAGACGCTGACACGCGGGTCCCAGCAGTCGGTCGTCGTCGTCTCCTCGTCGTCTTCCTCCTCCAGCACCGCTCTCTGTCTCCTCTCTTCTCTCTCTCTCTCGAACTCTCTCGTTCCCCCCCCCTCCCTGAGTCGACTGCCCCGCGCCCATACCCCCGTGTCTCCCGGAAAGCTTCAAGGTCAGAGCCACAACCCCGTTCAGTCCTATCGCCATACCCCTCTGTCCCACTCCCCTCTCTCTCGCGACAGCACGAGGCATGGTGATGCCATCCACAGTGCTCAACCCAAGCTTCCGTTGCGTCATCCCTGCCAGCCGCGCCATGCCACCTCTCCACCGCCTCTGTCCATCGTCGCGACGCGCCGCCTCCCGCGCTATAAATCCCGCGCTATTCCTCCTTTCCACTTCCCGCAGGACACCGCATCCATCCTAGCCCATCTCGAGCCCTCCGCCACTCCCTGAGTTGCCGGCAACGGCCGTCCACCGTGCTACCTCGCCGCCGCCCCCTGTCTGTCGTCGCCCGCCGCCGTCGACCATCTCAGCCCTGATCCGAACCGTCTATCTTCCTCGCCGTGCTTCCCTCATCCCATTCCCGCGAGCCCCCGACCGCCGCATCCTCTCCGGCCGCCGTGCGCCGTCGATCGCCGGCCGCCTCTTGTACCCCATCCAGCATCTCTCTCTCTCTCTCTCTCTCTCTCTCTCTCAGCACTGACGTGTGGGCCCGCTCTGTTAACCTCTTCCAAACATTGACAAGTGGGCCCCGTTCCTTTAGTGCACAGTAATCCCCATTGGTCTATGGGCCCAGCCCCATTAACAAATTTGATTAATTAATCACTATTTGCAAATATGATTCCCTGACATATGGGCTCCACCGGATAAATGCACAGTGATCACAATCCTCTTCTATCCCAGTGACATGTGGGCCCCCCTTTCATCCAACCATCTCTCTCTTCTCTACTGTATGACATGTGGGCCCATGCATAGCAAACCACTTAAAAGTTCCCCTCCTCCTCTCACTGCAAGTGGGCCCACCCCTCAAAGTTCTCTCTCCTCTACCACTGACCAATGAACCCCACCTATCAACCCCTATTTCCAGAGAATATTCCTTTCCAAAATATTTTTTTTTCCAAAAAAATCCAATTAATCCTTTTCTTATACCAGAAAATCTCTAAAACTTCCAAAATCCATATCTTTTCAACCGTAACTCCGATTGACCCTGTTCAAGTCTCTAAATTTTTCTAAAAATGAGATATACCTCGTGGAACTATTAGTTAATAATAATAGTATATTATTTCTAGGGTTTTGTGTGTTTTTCCCTTGTTTCACGCATAATCGACGTTTCGGAAATTCGTCAGACGTCGGATTTTCGTGAAGTTTGAAGACGAAGTCTGAGGCAAGTCACTCCTTGACCATATTGCTCCTAAATTTAAAATTTTTTGTTTGCAAAATTGCATTGCTAGTGTGCACGATAAATTGATCTGCCTCGGTTTGCGTGTCGAATCGAAGGACCTGCCCGATAATTGCATAAACCCTGTAGGTCTTTGATATCCTATTCCTTGTCGCTCTACCTCGTGGTACCTCGGTAACCATGCTCTCTGAGCATGGATTCCAATGGTTCCATCCACCTCACTATTGTTTGACGATTTGGGAAAATTAGGGTTTCCAAAGGTTTCCAAAACCCGACATGCGATGTCGGCGAAATTGCGAAACAAAATTTATTTGCAAAAATCCACGGTGCAAAAGTGATCGCCTGTGTGGTGGCACTTCATATTCGCATATAAGGACCGATTCCTTGGGGAATTTCATCCGAGCATCTCACAGTGCGACCACACGGGTGGAATGGGACACCCCTGGCTGAGTAACTAGTGTTCCCAGGATGGTTTTCGGTTGCTAATAAATGTGGGACTAGTTAGGTGCCAACAGGGCGATATACCCCCGTCCCTGAGTACAGGAAATGAATTCCTGGTACTTGATTAAGAGAAAGAACCAATTTATAGGGCAACGTGCTATCCTGGAAAGGCTCTGGAAAGGCCCTATCGAGAATCTTCCTCACTGACGAGTGCGGGAAGTAAGCTCATGTCGTGTGGGTAAAGCGTGCACCCTTTGCAAAGGTCTATAATCTGTTCGAACAGCCACGCCCACGGTTACCAGCAATGTGAGGTGATTCCTCTAGCGTAGATTTGTTTGCCAGTGCTTTGTGAAAATAGTTATGTGGTATGGGAATTGTTACCAGAATCGGTCTTAGTGGCTGATGGATGATCTGAGTGGTCTGAAACGGGACTGTGTGACTCGGGATGTCGAATGGTATCATAGATTAGGCTTCCTGAGTGGAAGCAGTTTGTGAAATGAGTTGAGATTATGGATGGCTCGAGGAGCCACTAAGAGGAGATATGAGATGAAGTCCTGGATAGGACGAAAGTGAAAGAAAAATAATAAAGGAAAATGAGATTTCGTCCTTGGGTGGACGAAATTAAAAATAAAGTAATAGATGAGGATACAGTGGGAAGCTGCTTGAGTGCAGATCCACTGAACCGCTGTCGTGATCTGACAGGCAGTATAATAATACATTAAAATTTGATTCGTCCGCTCGAGTTGTTGAAAAGCAATTCGCGGACAGGATCGAGGCGAGAGCCTCCTTCTAGCCACATTGAGACAACTCACACTTAGATTTTTGAAAATGTTTTCAAATAAAAAGGTTTATGAAATAAACCCCAGCCTATCCTTGATAGTCTGCATAACTCATGTTTTCCGTGACTTGCTGAGTACGTAAGTACCCAATCTATTTCTTTTCTCCCCTCGTTTAGGAAGAGTAAAGTTGAAGTGAAAATTATGGTTTATTTTCTATCCCAAGCCGTTGCTTGTGGATTGGTTCTCGTTGCGCTATCTTTTCGTTGCTGTTGTTCTGTTTGCAGGTTGCTATTCAGGGCTTGCCCGAAGTCGCAACTTATAAAGGTATAGTATATATATTCCTTTAGATAATTGCTGTGGTACATCTCCGTTAACCACGGGTACCAGCAAGGTTTCCTGGGACTGATACCGGCATCGCGGTTCCGTGGGAGTTGGTTCACACCAATCTCCTGCGGCGCTTCCTCTCTGGTGTTACTGTAGGTGGTGCCAGGGCAGAGAGGCGTTACAACTCCTATTGTAAATTTCGTAAATTACTGCTTGAACTTCTTTATATTAAAGAATAATCAAATCTAAATGAATAATCACATATAAAATTAAATTGAGGTGAATATTTCCTATAGAAAAATATGTAACATATTTTATTACAAATATTTTTTTATTTATTTTAGATAATAGTATAATATATTTTCTTTTATATATAGCAAAGCACGAACATTTAGCTAGTTATATAAATATTTCTACTCGTCTTTGAAAATCACAGTGCAAGAGAAATACAGCGCCACAAAACCACATATGGATAAACGCCTCCTTTCCAGGATAGAGAAACTTACAGACGGCGATGACAGTGTATGTGTAACCGAGTGCGCCAAACGTCTCGTCGCTCACTTTAGCTAATGTCCCTAGACAGATACCGGCAAGGCCCAGTATTAGATAGTCAACTCCTTGTATTCTAGCTTCACGGAGCCTTTGCTTGCCACACCTAAACAAAATGAAAACAAGATGAATGCTTTAAGAATGGAATACCACGGGAGCTTATTTCAGAGAACTCTACGGTGATAAGAAGAACATTTTACCTCCCCAGGTAGTACTTGTACTGCATGAGAATGCCAGGAGTGCATCGATTAGATAGATTTTCAGAGGATTTATTGTAATCATACTCATCCTTCTTCTGCCCAACTATGTCCTTGACGTTACCCCACACTTCACCAGCAATAGATTGCCCAGAGTCACCGCCAGGGGTATGATCCCCTCCTCCCCTAAACGACGATTCTGCATCAGAAGCACTCTGCAGCATATCTCGTGGAACTTCATACCCATTGTGCAGCATCCATCTCAGAGGGAGGTCTTTGACATTAACTGCAACATTTGTGTTTGGCTTCACAATTCCCTCCAATATGTCAATGTAGTAGTCTGGAGGATTCACACGGTCAGGGACAGCAATCCCCAATCCTGTGAAGTATTCTTCCACTTTCTTGACAGGTCCATGGTAAACCGTCATACCACCTTTCGCGAGAAGTATCAAATCATCAAACATCTTATACAACGTATAGCTGCAAACGAACTCAGTTTCAGTCAATTAAAATGCATGAGTGTAAAGCTAGATTGCATATAAGTTGTGGAGAAAATTAAGCGTGAATTTGCAAACAACCTGGGTTGATGAACCACCATGGAGATGTTCACACCTTCAAGAGCTTCCCGGCGTAGTGCACGAAGTAAAAGCAGGGACGAAGCACTGTCCAAACCTGATGTTGGCTCGTCTAAAATCAACACCGAGGGTTCCATGACCATTTCTAGCCCAACATTTACTCGTTTACGCTGGCCACCAGAGATGCCACGCTGTTCAACAGTTCCAACCAAAGAATCACGAACGGCTTGCAGTCCCAAAGCCTCAATAACTCTTTCCACAACAAGAACTTTGTCTGCTTTTGACATGTCAGCAGAAAGCCTGGAGAAATATGGCAACATATTCAGTCTAACTTTCCTAGCTTAGTAGTCACTAGTGAATCCCAGGATCTATTGGCATTAAAGAAACGATATATAAATACCTGCATCGAGCATTAAACCAGAGATTCTCCTGAACAGTCAAGTTACCATGGACAATGTCATCTTGTGGGACAAAGCCAATGATTTTCTTGTATGCACGGATGGGTTCCATTTTCCCATTAATAAGTATCATACCTGTTGTCTCGCATCCAGTTGCCTTACCAGCAATTGCACTCAAGAATGTGGTCTTTCCTGCACCGGATGGGCCCATCACAGCAGCTACCCGACCAGGCATAAGCTTTCCGGTCACAGACCTCAATAGTTTTTTCTTACTCCCCTTTAAGGTTAGAGTAAGGTCTTTGAAAGCAATCTCAATTCTAGGTCTTGTCCTGATATCTTCTTCGGTGGCCATGGATATCACACCTGAAAAGGTAAGATTTTTATTCTGCTGTTCCATTGCCTTTTCCTTCTCAATCTGTCCATATGCATACTTGAAAATTTGGCTCTGAGTGTGTGCATGCCTCCCCTTAGTCTTCTTTTTTTCTCCTATTTCTACATTGAAGCCTTCTCCTTTTTCCGGGTTGTCTTCAAGTGAGCGCATCATGTCAGTAAGATTACTCTTCTTTTCTCCTGATTCTTTCGATGGCTCAGCATCAGTTTCAACCGCTCCTTTGGATGGCTCATGTGTCCTAAGAGTTCTCTTGCGCGAGAATGTGCGGGACAACGATGACTGCAGGCCGACGGCGTGCTTCTTGGCAACATCTTTAGCTGATTTCCACCTTTCACGAGCCATAACAGTCTCTCTTGCGTGTCTTGCAGCAGCCTCCCTAGATTTTGCTTGCCTTTTCTCTCGGTTGGTCAGAAGTTGTCCTGAGAAGTTGTAAATGATCAACAGTACTAAACTCAAGGCACCCTACAGAATCGTAGAAGAGCAGGGTAAGCTCAACTTCATAGATTAGAAGAATCATAGTATTGAGTCCCACTAAAACTGTACGTTACCACAAGCAATGCACCAAATATTGTAATGTCCTGATTTGCAGAGTTTGGTTTACAACTGCCCTTGTGGAAGCATTCTGCAGTTAAGAAAATAAAGCAACCACTCTCAGAGGTTGGAAATTTCGAGAATCAGATAACAACCAGGAGATGTATCAAAAAATAAAATAGTGAATTTCGGCCCTATCCAATATTTTGGGGGTAAACTAAGATTTGACTACTGTACTGTATGTAGTTACATGAAGACATACGATTCTAACAAACACATTATGTATTAGAATATGTCTTTCCGATCCACACACATACACTGCCAGAGAAGTAGTCATTGGGTGTGGCAGGTATATATATAACTTACTGGCTTGGGATGTTGATCCCTTCCTGCAATAGAAACTGCAAAGGCGTAACATAAATTTGTCAGTATTTGGCAAGGACATTTAATTTAAAGCCTCCTGTCAACTAAAGCAACTACAAAATTACTAGCATATGTAATAGCATGAAAATCATTCTATAGGAGATTGATCAGATTAGAATTGAAGCATTTGTTAGATAGGATTACCCACTACTACAAGAGAGTTTCTTTATAGTGCTTGGACAGTAGAAGCCGGCTGGACAGAAAACATCGTCAGTGCTAACAACATCTGCCCATCTATCAGCACCACCACAAGTATGATTCGGCTTCCCAGGAGGTGGCTGATAGTTGTATCTGCACCGAGTATTTAGTATTGGCAAAACAGTCCATAGTCTTTCCAAGTACTGGAGAGTGGAGAGAAATGCATGTATATAACTAGCAACTTACGGATCACAGATTCCAGTGGTTTTGTTTAAGGTGGATTCTGGACAGTATGCTCCCAAAGGACAAGCTGCACACATAGTGGATGTAGCTAATCAGAATGCTTGTATACTACAAAAAGTAAATCTTGAAAGCCTCTACTCTTGAAAATAACAAGTTGGAGAAGGTGTTGGTGTGCTCTATGCCTCCCTTCAAGATTTTTTATTGGATGGATATACATAGACATGTGTACGTTATTTGCATGATCTTTTAGTAAGTTATTATGCTATCTACACAGGGAACATATACTGTATACACAAAGCTTCGAGTGCACACAACATACATGCCAACTAACAAATACCATCAAAAATTTTAGAAAATAATGTGCATGTGTACTTCTAATAGTATTACACCTATTTGTAAATTCTTATCTTCAAATTCATTATATTTTAGGTGTAAAAAATCTGACAATTTTAAGAGTATAAATCTGTCAGAACTTTGTCTTTTTTTCTCTCTCTATATATGATGAATTTAAAGATGAAGACTTTACACATAGGTATAATATTATTAGATGTACATGCACACTATTTTCTCGAATTTTCGGTGACATTCTTTAGTTGGCATACACGTGTGCACCCGAAGCTTCTATACTAGACATGCATGTGTGTGTGTGTATATATATATATATATATATATATATATATATATAGAGAGAGAGAGAGAGAGATGGGTTACTGTGCTTCGCGAAGCACGGATTGCCCCGTCCTTCGCGACCATTGCTACAAATTAGAAGTTTAAATGAGTGATCCAAACCGTTCATCATGATCTACATATTGAAACAAGGTTGGAGACCAAATTTTATATTTTTTGAAAATTTTTTACTATTTTTTAGATAGGTCTTAAAAATAGTAAAAAATTTTAAAAAAATATAAAATTTGGTCTCTAACCTTGTTTCAATATGGAGATCATGATGAACGGTTTGGATCGCTCATTTAAACTTCTAATTTGTAGCAACGATCGCGAAACACGGTAGCCCATCTCTCTCTCTCTCCATATATATATATATATATATATATATAGTTACCCATTAATCAATACTCTTCCTATTATATGTATGCAGTTCTTTTTTATTGCGGGATATAATTTTTTTCTCCATGGACTAAAGGTATTTGATACCGTTGCAACGTTCTAGCTAGTGAACAATTGAATATTTGAGTAGATTCTTGCGTACGTATCATGCAAGTGAGGCCATGAGGGCAAAAGAATCCAGCACAGCAGCCTCGGCAATCAAGTGTTCTGGAAGGGAAGTTGACGGCATCCTGCAAGTTGATCTTCTGGTCATTGCCTGCACTGCATGCCCACCCAGCCTCACAGCCATCCATCCATGATGTGAGGTTGCAGTTCTTGTTCGGCCTGACGTAGTTCTTTCTCCCATTGCTGTCGAGGAAGCTTTCGAAGTAGAACTTCATCTCAGCGGCCGTGCAGACACGCTGCGGCAGGTCTCCTGTTGATCGAAACATGGAGGATTTGTGTGCACAAGAGAATTAATCGAGAAATGAGAGGCCTTATACAATGCTTGCTGCTGCTGCTACGTGATTGATTAAGCTGTGCAAGAATTCTATACCTATATTAATTTGATACTTTATAGAAGCTCCTAGTTAAACAGAAAGATTTGATCGTCGATTAGATCGTACGAGATTTCATGATAAATAAAACATGTAATTGGAAATTTTATAGACTCTAAATTTAATAATTCTAAAATTATTTGGAATAATAAATATGAAGCAATATCTTTATTGGACTCTCATTTAGCATGTTATTAATTTAATTCAAATTTCGAATTAATCTTTAGAAAAGTAGTAACTGACACAAGCTCTTATTTAACAAAAAAATATAAGCAATATATTACCATATTTATAAAATTAATAAGAATAATCCATGTAATTAATGTACGGGTTGACGAGTAGTTATATGTAATTAAGCAAGCAAGAGGAACGCATTGGAAATGAAGCGGGGGCATGCGTATACCGTCCGTGGCCTTCATGCAGTTCGAGAGGAAGGTGGGATCGGAGGAAAAATTGAAGGCGGTGTTCCACTCACCGTCCCTGTAATATAATGTAATCACCCGGAGACACGTTAAAGGAAATTCCGCTTGAAAAGAAATTGGAACGGAGCGGACATGGACTGGATTTACGTATCCTTGATGCAGTAGTGGAGCTCCTTGCCCATCTGCTGAGCAAATGCGTCGGTGAGGGACTTGATGCGGTCGTTCATGGCTCCGGCAACAAGGGGGCTCCCAGCGGCGAGGGAGGCGATGTCTCCCTTGGTACTCTGAGCGGCGAGGGAGCGGCGGGGGATATCTATGGCCGCGGCGGGGGCGGTGAACAGGAGGAGGAGCAAGAGCGCGTGCGCCGCCATGCTCATGGTGGGGGTGGGGACCAACCAATAAGCTGGCGCGACGACGCACAGAGATGGCGATAGCCTTGGAGGAGGAGGAGGCTGCACTGCAGGTGCAGGTACAGGAGCAGGTGGTGACCCATGTCGTCGGAGCGAGGAATGCGGGTCGCGGGGGTTCCCTCGCTGTGGCTGTGGTTGTGGGTATGGGTGTGGAGAGACTTGCGGAGACATGGGCGAACGCAACGAGGGGGCAAGGGAGCACGTGCCCCCCTTCGTCCGCACAATAAGAGAGCGACCCCCATTGCATGTCAAAACGATTGAATGGTTTGAGACATGATGTTAGGCTTATGAACTTCTATATATAGCATGTTAGGCTCATGGACTTCTGTATACAGTACATTAGGCTCATGAAATTGTATAGATATTTTAATCTCAGTCATATTATGAAAAAAAATAAAATCAGTTATTTTTATCATAGTTATGTGATAAATCTTATTTTGTTGGCATCCCCTAAATTTTTGTCTGCCCTCGCCACTGATTGGTGCTTGACTTTGTGGCGTGGACTTGGAGTTCTGTTAAAAACATTGTAATGTTTACACAAAAATACACATGCAGGAGAACATGAAAAGAATCTTCTAAGTTCTGAATGAAAGACAAATTACACCAAAAAAAGTGGCATGTGACTTGGGACACAGTCACAAAGATACAATCGGGACTACCTATATATATTTTTGGTACATGCATAGGTATGTCCAAAATTTGAATCAGGAAATGACAAAACACCATTTCTTCAATCTTCACATTAGCCACACCATTTCTGCAATCTTAGCATTCGTTTCTAGTTCTGTGGCCTCCTTTGAAATGCACAAATGACAAAACACATGAATATGAAAAAGCATGTGATTTTCATAGAAATGTACGTATATGAAAAACAGAGAATCAAAAAACACAATAAAAACTGCAGCAATCACCATTTAGATAGGCTACAAAAAAAAACACATGGATTGGATAAAAAAGATAGGCTCAAAGTAAATTTTTCAACAGGTTAGACCTCATCTTAACTTTACTCCAAAATCTCTATACAATGTATCAATTCATAAGGAATTTTATGGGATTTGGAAAGCTCCAACCCTTTTATTTTAAAGAGTGAATTAAATAGGAAAGTTTCGACATAATTTGAATTCTATAAAATTTCTTCACAAATGCTTTTGTTCCAAAGGTTTTAAGAAATATGTTTTACATAGATACATGGTACTTCATAACAACCATCCTTATTGCGAGAATCTTGAAAAATCATCACGTTCCAAATGTAGCCTTACTTTTAAAAAAGAGGTGCACATCCATATGCGTGCATAGATAAATCTAACGTATAGGTCAACTGGCATTAAGCCTCGCCACGTCGGCTCACTACCTCTCCTAGCAGCCACGGTGGCAGATAGGTGGCGATTAGGATCTCAGCAACATCGTGGTTAACGCTGAGGTTCTGATTTATTTTTGAAATAAGTTTTTGTTACGATCTATTTTTAAAATTAGTCAAAAAAGGTTAAACAGTGAAAATACAGACTACTCTGCAAGACACATATCCCGTCGTGTATATGCATTGTCTGATCATTTAGATAGTAAGAACCTCCACGAATCAAAGAAAAAGATAATTAATTTTTCAGAGATTAATTAGCCGTGTGCATGCATGCTTACAGTGAGGTTAGTGCCCTCAGCGGCGAACCGCAGGATGGCGCTCAGCAACCCCAGGAACCCAACCAACGCGGACACGATGATCACCGTCTTGTCCATTTTAATCGCAAATACGGCTGTTCCACCCCTGGCGGCCACTGCATTTTTGCCTCATATCGATAGATCGGACTCTTGATCGATCGGTCTCTTCTCGGCAGAGAATGGAGTTGCGTCGTACATGTACGAGGTACGATACGACGGTATGTCTGTTTATATAGACTTATAGAGGGCTCACGAGCTCGGTCACATGCTTATGTTGTTCGATCGGCATAAGCAGGTCTACGCTACTGCCAACGAGGGGATGCTATATAATAAAACAGCCATGGTGCATGTGGCCATGTTCGGCGTATTTCATGGATGTTTCATTCTGCAATATACAGACAAGTTGGCGGGGATTCATGTATATCAATCAGATCAAGAAAATCAATTTACAAGGTGACGAATTTTTTTTTAAGAAAATTAGTTGTCTCCGTACGATTGTTGCAACGGGAATAAAAACAAATTACCTTCCACACATCACCCATCCTTACCCTCTAGACTTATGCAACCTTGCTAGCTAGCTGTTCGTGATTCATCAAAGATATATGAGTCATGAAAGCAATATCTTGTTACCAAATGATATGTTGTTTATGAATTAAAAGATATATATTGAGTAATGTGTATGACATCATTTATTTTTGATAATCCGAACACAACTAAGACTTTGTAGCATATAATGTAGGTGGGACTCATATCCTCTGCCATAACAGCATATCTCTGTGAGTGTAGGTGTGGATGGTTCAAGTGTAGAAGTCATATTTTATAACTGATTGAAAAGAAAAGGCACGACTGAGTATTCAATATATCATATTGATGATGCTTGATATATGCACTTTCAAAAATTAAGACAAATAAACAAAGAAAGGAGATGAAAAAAGAGATTTCAATGTCAGCAGCAAAATTTCACATAGCACACGCACATGCCCCTGTTCACAGTACGAATAACAAAATTTGTAAAAAAAAAAAGCAATTAATGTAGACTAAAGCTATTCACTAACCCCTTATTCTTGTGAGCTCCTCAGCCTCCTCATTGCTGAAACCATGTGTGCAGCCAGAGAAGGCAAGCATGTCCATTTCATATCACAAGTGAAGAACCACAAAGGGCCCATTACAATGAATCTGGACCACCCGCCTATCCAGCTCTTCTATCTGAGGTGAATCTCAATGCAGCAAAATTGACATGGCACCTCAATTTCTGAATCTCCATAGGCAGGCCATTATTTGCAAGGCGAACATCGGTTTTGTTCAGATGAAGGATCTTGTACTTCCTTATCAGTGGTAGAATTTGTTTTCTGCAAATAAACACTTACAATCCTCCCCTGATTTTGCACATGATTTTTAGTTCATGATGAATAAACAATTGAAAACAAAAGATGAAACCAAACCTGATTTTGGTAATATGATATATCAGACCAACTGATAGGTGGCATGGAGTGAACATATCCCAGTTCAGCTCTTCTTTTCAACCCTGGAGGCAGCTCTTTCAGTACTCGGACCTCGTCTCGCAGTGACGCTATGTAGTCCACATCAAATATATCCTAGAACTCACTGTAACAAAAGAACCACAAGAGGTTGAATATAAATTAGGACCATTCTCAACTGAATTATGGTAAGTGCCAACTGCAAAAAGAAGGCTCACCTAGAATCATACCAAAATGAAGTTTTGTCCAATTCTAGCACGGTAAGGGTGACGTTTAGGTATCTTGCAATCGTCACCATATCACATATCTGAAACAATCAAAATTTTAGTACTTTCACCAATGGATTCAGAGATACTGACTTGCAATTGATGCATAATGTTCAATTCGCAAACGGACATACAACGGCTCACATCTGGTTAAGTCCACCGTTGCAGGAGACCATGAGATAGCCATTGTTCTTGTAGATTCCTGACATCAAAAGTTACATATGGTTCATATGCCCTTAGAATTCACAGTACAAGTAACTGGAGATAGCTAACAAAACTTGTTTGACATATACTTGTCCATATGGGCACCAAATCATGTCCAGATATAATCCAAAAGGCATGAAAAAATGTTGGCAGTTCAGAATTGTATTTATTTAGTTCTCAATTCTCATGGTACCTGGTTCTTAATTAACTTCTGAATTATTGATTCCCACCATCTAAATCATTTTCCATTGCAACGCGCGGGGCACGATACTTTTATCAGGGTGATTTAGAAAACAAAGCAAAGCCAATCTATGTAATTCAAAAGTGAAATTGTATTCCCCCTTCCCCTGTGAACATTCTAATGGAATTAATAGGTAGTACAATACAATATTTTTTTCATTCATTTAATTGACAAGAGTTCTTGATCATGTAAAGCGGCATTCATCAGTAGACAAGATGGATTATCACATTTATTTAGTTCTATAGTATTTTCCATTTTTTCAGATCAAAAAACAGGAGGACTGTGTTCTCCTAAAAGAGAAAGGAAATAAAACACTCTTGACCATGCTACTGCTTATTGTATAAACTGAGATTACATAAATTCAGGGACCAATTGGAGGACCTAAATTGTTGTTAACTGGGTAATCTAAAGTCTTTAAGATATGGAGAATATACCACGGTGGGAGCGCTCTGCGGCCAATGTGGGGGTTGCTGAGTGCTGACACGTCAGACAGCGATGGCAGAGGGCTCGTTTATATAATTTATTAAAGTTACTGTTCACACTTTGCATAGCAGCAAACATTTATATAATTTGTTAACTGGGGAAACAACCAATTGTTTGAGAAGGCAGTAGGTAAGCACCTAAATTTGACTGCATTAGAACCAAGCTGATTGGTTTCATGTGAAGTAAACTAATTTACTTACTAATTTGACATAATTAGGACTCAAACACAAAATTATAGCTATGCCGGAGGTGAACGAACTGATAAAAGGTGCCTCAGTCTAACCCAAGCAAATCCATAAAGAAATCACATTGGAACCACAAAAATAATTAAACCTAAGCGAACTAATAATTGCAGACTTGCGGTGCTAATTATTTGGCTACTGAGTTCTATCTAGCCAGAAACAGAAGTTGAATAAGTATATTCCATAGGACATGTTTAAATAATACACAACTGTTAAAAGAGATAGGTAACGGCTAAAGCTCACAACTGAGATAAAAAAAAGGAAAAAGATCAGATCATCAGAGGCTCATCGCACCTCGGAGTCGGTGGTGGGGTTCCTGAGCTTGTGATGGCATGGAGACGATGCGGCTGGAGCAGTGGCGCGGAACACCGGTGCTTCGAGGACGGCGCAATGAGGGAGTGCGGAGAGAATGGTTTCGACGAGAAAATGGTAAGAAGTCCTGAATATTGATATTTGGAATAAAAAAGATTGGTCCAATATCACTAAATCCTACTGTGCTAAGTAAACGAAAAATGCCTTGACAAATATATTAGTTGAGATGACGTACTTCTAAGATCTTCAACTTCATATTCAGCGAAAGAAATTAGAATGCCTATCCTATCAACTAATGTTGTATATCAATGAGTTGGGAGCCCCAAAAGCTATCTAAATACTATGAGCTTATCAAAATATTTCATAATAGCTATATTCAAGCACCTAACCGGCAACAACAACAACAACAACAACAAAGCCTTTCAGTCCCAAGCAAGTTGGTGTAGGCTAGAGTTGAAACCCAATAGGAGCCGCAGATCAAGGTTCAGGCACATAAATGGCTGCTTTCCAAGCACACCTATTCAAAGATAAATCTTTGGGTATATTCCATCCTTTCAAGTCCCTTTTTATTGCCTCCTCCCATGTCAATTTTGGCCTTCCCCTGCCTCTCCTAATATCACTGTCGCGCCTAACCGGCCATGTATGAAAATCCCGCAGCAATGCGCAGGTACCTCTAGTTAATATATCCCTTATTCCGATGGAAGAGGAAGACATCAAGACATTAACATGGGCAGTTGGGCACCATGGCCACTTCCATGTACTATTAGTTTCACAGCATAGCTACTCAATTTCTTTAATTTTGACATAAGAAATAAATTGAGTGGGTGATATTTAGTATGGAGACTCTTTTCATAAAATTGTTTGATAGAGAGCAATAGAGAGAATGGACCGTCAAAGACCACATAGCACAGTCGATTAGCTCGTCTGGATCACTGTATATTAATTTAAGCATTCATGAAGCCAGCACCAGTACACCACTGAAACATTTGTTTATTTTTTAAAGAAAAAACATGGAACAGAACCGATTGTTATCATATGGCATAAGAGATACTGAAAATTCTTATGGCATAAGAGATACTGAGAATTCTATTTTGTACAAGATACTAAAAGGGTCACCAGCAAATGTCCTCACCATATTATTTTTGGCCTTTCGTTAAGAAAATTGATTGGTGCAAAAGCACCACAGGGACCATAGAAATCTTACCGTGCAGTTGCATCTTGCATGTGGTGTGGTCAGGAACGGAGGCAACCGAACGAGTGCTTTGGTGGCAGCCTTCCTCGACCCGGCACAGTGGCAACTTGTGGTTTGCGTGGCTTCCTGCTACCCGTTCAGCAAAGAAATCGAGCAACAGTTAACCTGTTCAGCAAAGAATTCTATAATGCATATCATGCACATGTCACTATGCCAGTTGTACAAAGGAGATGTTTAGCCCATATGCAGTTCACACTTTTACTCTCATATGAAACAAGGATTAACATTAGGAACCTAACTGCTGTGTTCGGTCAGAATTCCAATACACATGTTTTTTTTTCTGCCTATTAGAACACTTCCAGATGCATTTTGCAGCCTCTATTATTTACAATACAACCAGAATGCAGATCATAGTTCCAAAATTTACCACATTTGTGTGTTCTAAGGTCTAACTTGCCGTGACAGAAATACACTCACGTAAATGATTAGATAGCAACAAATGCATGAAGAAACTTAATTTGTTTTTCCATTGACAAGCATGATTATCATCCAATGCAGTCCCAATCAAACACTACTGGGAATGGGATTTCTGCACATATGCTTGAATTTAAATGGCATATCCTCAATGGAAAGGTAAACAATTGGTGAATCAGACAGGCAAGCCTAGCACATTCATAATTTTTTATTTTCAAGAATACGTAGGACAACTGCGCATGTTTGTATTAAGTGTGGGGAAAATAGCACATCCATACTCAATAGCCACATTTTTCCAAGCTAGCTACCTGACCTATTGAGGACAATCATAGTGTGTAACATTGTTCCAGTAGAGGGCTAGAGGCTATGCAGTCAGGAAATAGGAACAACAAAGAAATTGCAGAAACCATACCAATAGCTTGCAAAATATTGTACCTGACCGCGGTAGGTCGGCAGTGGCAGCTCAGTGCGCCACGTTTTGTTCCGCATTACTTGGGTGGCTGGGCCTTAGTGGTGGCGCCTTCGCTGCTCGCAATGCCACCAAATCGACTGTGGGTTAGGGAGATGAAGACACCGACAATAGGGGAGTGCCATGGCTGTGAGCCTATGACATCAACTCTGTCCCCCGTGCTCCATTGCTGCCGCTCTTGGAGGACAATTGGAGGGGGCAGCAGTAGGGGGAGGATGCCAGGTCAGGCGCTGGTACTTGGGCCTGTTGAGCTCGTGGTTGAGAAAACCCTGCAACACAACGAGGATCATGCAGAGGAAGACCTACCGTGATGCACGCATTCTTCTTCAGGTTCCTCTTCTGCAAAATCACGAGCAACATGCTCAGAAATCAAACCAACAGGCGACCAGACCAACTGAAAGGTGCAAGCTTTTGTCGATTCTAACAACCACACCACACTGATGTGGCCGAAGCGAGACACAGCAAGAAGAAACAGGGGGAGAAACAGGGAGGGAAGGAAGGGGACCTGGAAGCAAATGTTCTTGCCGAGGAGGGCATTGGCCTGCGTGGCAAATCCCGCGGGGCCCATCGAGTGGGCCGAGGAGGTGGTGTTAGCCATTGTCGACGAGCAAGCGCTGTCTCCCTCTCCTCGCGCTTCGCATGTGGCGGCCGAGGGGGAGGGATGGGCGAGGGACGAGGGCTCGGGTGGCGATCTGGAGATTGGGGGTGCGGTGGGGCGACGAGGAGGGCCGAGGCGGTGAGGCGCCGTGCGGCCGGCTGCAGGCAGAATAATTACGGCGCGGCACTGGCGGCGGCGGCGAAATTCGGTGGCGGAGCGGCGACGGAAGGAGAAGGGAGAGGAAGAGCTTGACTCAAGGAAGCGAGAGGCCTCGTCAGCAGCGGATTTTGGGATTTTTCACCCGGCGACCAAAACCCTAGCCGCGGGAAATCTACTCCAGCGACGGTGAACAGTGGTGCGGAGGCTGGGGCTGCTTCAAGGAGGATGAAGAGGAGGCGGTGGCGGCTCTTTTGCTGTTGGTGGCGTACGACGAGGAGCACGGGAGGGAGAGGGGGAGGAGAATCGCCGTGGGGAGGAGATGGACGGCGGCGCGGGGGAGGGGCGGGCGAGGGGCGAGTGCTCGGCGGATCGGGTGGCGATCTGGAGAGGGAGGGGAATGGTTGGTGGGTGTGATCTGGAGATGATCTGATCTATCGGATTCCTCCATCCAACGATCCACAATCAGTCTGTCTGCTAGGTAGAATTCACCGCTCCCACTACGTTCTTAGGAAACATAAGTAAATTTTATAAAACCCTAGGTTTTTAGACATACAAAATCCAAAACCCTATATACTGTGATTTGTTTCAAGCAACTCCATGTTTTAGGGCTATAACATCCCTCTCCCGTTAACCAATATAGACCAACAAAAGGAAACGTCTTTACCTGTATTTCCTGTACCAGTCCCAGGAGACCAGCTGGTACATATATGACATCGATAGATCATCGCTAAACCTGCTTTATTTATTTCAATATAGTCCTTACATAGGTTGTAGCCTCATACAGAATCCGAGACATACAACAACACATTACAAAAATCGGCAACGGAAAACACGGATGGACCTAATACCCATAAGCAAAAGCTTGGGACCTAGATCGAAACCCTAAAACTCATCATATTCGACTTGCTCTTAAAAATATCCGCTAAGGGTTAGGTCTTCATCCTCGTAAACTTCTGAGGGAAAATTTGGCAAAGAGTGAGTGCCAAGGTACTTAGCAAGTCACGGAAAATAAGTGGCATGCAGAGTTTAGCAAAGAAGGTTAGGGTTTTATTTCACAAAATTGATTTTTAAAGATTTTGAATTACCGGAAAATTCTAAGTGTGCTCTTTAAGTCGTTGGAAACAAGCTCACGCTTCAATCCATTCTGTGAGTTGCTTTGCAACAACTCACCACAATTAAGTTAATCGGGAAGAGACTTGCGTCTCAACCCATTCCACAAGTCAGAGACTTATCACATTTTCCAATTCGGAGCATACTCTTCATTAGTACCTCCATTCAGGTGTATTCTCATTTTCAAAACATTTACTTAACCGAAACAACTTAACTATGGTGCTATTCACACCCCGGGTCACATAGGCCCGTTTCAGGCCACACGGGCCATCCATCAGTCACACAGACTGATTCTGACAACGAATCCCAACCCGCAAAATAATTGTACATATATTTGTAAAATAAAATCTACGCTAGAGGAGTCATTTCACATCCACCCGTAGCCATGGGCACGGTTGTTTAAACAGTTCATAAACCTTTTCAAAGAGTGCACGCTTTACCCACACGACGTGATCTTACTCCCACACTGGCCAAGTAGGGAGATTCGCGACCAAGCCTTTCCAAAGCTTTCTCAGGATAGCACGTTGCCCTATAAATGGGTTTACCTAACCAAGTACCAGGAACTCATTTCCTGTACTCAGGAATGAGGGTATATTGCCCTCATGGTACCCAACTGCTCCCACATTTATTAGCAATCGAACGATTCTGAGAATACTAATTATTCGGCAAGAGGCGTCCCATTCCACCCATGTGGTCGCACTGTATTATGATTAGTGCAATTTCCAAAGGAAACGATCCTTGAATGCCATGTAAAGTCGGAGCCACACAGGAGACGACGACCCATGACCAGATTTTATAAAACAGGTTTACTTCGCAAACGTTCGACCAAGGGTGTCGAGATTTAAAACCATTTAAAATACCCTAAGTTTTCCCATTGTAAAATTTAATTTAAATAAAAGGGGGTCATCGATACTCGTACCCAAATACAAGTACCAGGACAATAGGGGTTACCAAGGATAGGGTAAACAATTTATTCAAGGAGGGGTAGTATGCAGCAAATAGGTTAGGCCTGACAGATTTGACTCGCGAACCACAGCCGAAACAATGTGCTCCTAAACATGTGCATTTCATAAATCAAAATAAATTTTCAAGGCATGGGTTCAACATGATCAAGGGTGACTTGCTTTGCTCCTAGTCGCTCAGGTCCTCGAGGAAATCCTCGGTCTGCGGCTCCTCAGTAGCGGTTTCTACGCGTCGCAAAAAGAAAACAAATAAAAAACCCAAAATTAGGACCTATCTTGTGCAACTAATAGTACCAATATGTAGATCTTATTTTTAGAAAAATTTTAAGAGTTGAATGGGCTCAAACGGAGTTACTGTTTAAAAGTTATGATTTTCCAAAGTTTTAATCAATTTCTTGTGAATAAAAGGAATAAAAGCTATTTAGGAAAGAAAAGGAATAAAAGAAAAATAAAATAAAATGGGCTTAGAGGCTGACTGGTGGGGTCCTGATGTCAGGGAGAGAGAGGGGGCTAAGGGGGGCTCGGAGGCTGACAAGTGGGGTCAGCCAATCAGTGAGGAGAAAGGGGGCATAGAGGCTGACATGTGGGGTTGGTGGAGTAGTGGGATGAGAGAGAGGGTTGAGGCTGACGAGTGGGACCGAGGTGTCGGTGAGGGGAGAGGGCAACGGGGCGCTGGCAGGTGGGTCCGGATTGTCAGTGACTAGGGGAGAGGAAAGCTGAGGTGGCCCGGGGGTGGCCCGGCCAGTTGACGTGGCACGCCATGTGGCACGCCACGTCGGCGTGGGCTGTTGGCTGACCTTGGTGTAGATTGACGACTGACAGTGGCCGAAGTCGATCTTGGCAGTAGCGACGAATCCTGGCGAGCAGCCGACGGCGGCGGATAGTGGAAGGGAAAGGGAATTCAGTGAATGGCTCGGATTGGGCAGATAGGCAGCGGAAGAGGGCTGGCGGCGGCGTTCAGTAGCGGCGGTGGCTGTAGAGGTCAAATGGTCACCGCCGGTGACCATTTGGGCGGTGGAAGGGTTCAGGATTGAGCGATTCGGGTGCGGTGTTGCCTGAGGAAGCGAACGGAGGAGTTAATCGGGCTTTACCTGCGGCAATGGAGGGAATTGGATCGGCAGCAATGGTGGACGACGGAGGGGAGAATTGGGGGTTTTTGATTCTGAAGCTAATTGGTGGCGGGAAGGAGGGAGAAGGATTATGGTGACAAGGAGAGCTTGGCGGTGGTAGTGGATTAGGCGGTGGAGCTCTGGAACGGTGGCAATGCTTGGGTCAGTACGCGGCAGAGAGGGAATCTCGGTGGCGAGGCTGGCTTGGCTTGGTTTCTTGGCAGCCAGAGGAGAGGGGGTGTTGCCCTATTTATAGAGGAGCTCAGGCGCTAGCGGACGACGAACACTGGCGGTGGCAACAGGGGATAAGCTCGAGCTCGGCCAACGCGACATAGCAATGGTGCTGTGGATGGTGTCACGTGCGACAAAGGCGAAAAATAGGAAGGGGAGGTGATGGCGAAGCGACAGGACAACATGCTCGCACTTGCGCATAGACTCCCGAGGCTCGGCGGCGAGGAAAAAGGCTATGATGGCCATGTCTTCTTTGACTCCGGCGCTCGGGTTGAGGTGACGGGGCAGATTTCTCGCTGGGGCTCTGGCGAGATGGGACAGAGGGGTTGATGGCGGTGCCCGGGGCTTAAAGAGGGGCGAGACAAGGAGGTATGGGGGAGGAGGGATCGAGAGAGATCGGGAGAAGAGAGAGAGAGCGAGCAAGCGGCGGGAGGGGGAGGAAGATGACACTGTTGTCGAGACTGACAGGCGGGGCTGGGGCAGAAGGAAGAATCGTGGCCGTCCACATACGGTATCGGGCGGCCGAGAGGGAGAGCGGAGGCAGTGCTACTGACATGCGGGGCCACGGGGATTTTAATCCCACGCGCGTGGGCGACGGTTGGGCCAAGCGGGCGGGCGGGGAGAGGAGACAGAGTAGGCCGAAAGGGAGGAAGACGGCCCATGTGGCACAGTGCCACTTTTTATTTTCCCAGGGGCTGTTTTTGAATTGTTTTTTGAGGATTTGAATTTGGAATTGAATTTAAATGGGATTTTTGAAATAGGAAAAAATAAGGGATTTTTAGGAGGGCTCTTGGGACTGATTTGAAGGGAAATTTTGAGACCACACATGGTACACTTAATCAAAAATCCAATTAAGAGCCAAGTTTTTGCAATTAGATTTCTATTTAAAATAATATTAAATAAGAAAAAACATGGGCATTACAAGGGCAAAATGTTACACATTTCTCCCAACAATTTAGAAATCTCAATTATATATGTAACACCTTGAAATTTATCCCTATATAAAATATTGTGGAAAATGAATTTTTAGAAATTTAATTAAAAGCCCCAATGAGTGAAAAGAATAAAATCAGAGGAAATTCTGAAGAGAAATGGGTTGAAAATAATTTTACAAAATTCTTTGCCTAATTACTTAATTTCTGGAATTTTCTAGGAATTAATTGAGTGGGGGAAGTATTTTTGGCAAAATAAATAAGCTCATAAGATTAAAATAAAAAGAAAAAGGTTTTAAAATCCCCTCACAGTCTCTGGGCCAATTCTCGGCCCATTACTATGCACAACCCATCTCCCTCGTTCGCACGCGCGTCGGCCCGCGGCCACTCGCGTCGCCGCGCCGCCGACAGGTAGGGCCCGCCTGTCGGGTCGTCGTCGTCTTCCTCTAGCCGAGTGGCACTGTAGCACCCGAGCGCCGCCGCCGCAAATCCTGCCGAATCCGTTCGACTCGGCTGCGGTTTCTTCAAATCAGTTGAGGGGAAACCGAGTCCTCCTCCCCCTCTACCTAATCCCTAAGAATCCGGAGCCAAATCACGCGTGGAGCGGAAACCCGAAGCCTCCTGAGTTGGTTCTCTCTCCTTATCTCGTCGCCGACGCGAAATCCGTCGGGACCGAGCCAAACTTCGCCCCTCTCCGCCTTAAATAGTGAGCCCGGAACCCCTAGGATCGTTTTCTCCCTTTAGATCGAGCTCTAGCTAGCCCTAGCGCCTCCCCACGTCTCGCGCTCGCTCCACCGCCGCTGCCAAGCTTCGTCTGTGCGCCGCCGTCGCTCCAGCCGCCGCCACCTTGGTTAGGTTCACCGAAGCCCGTAGAAGCCAGGCTGCTGCTGCTTAGCCCTCGGGAGCCGCCGGAGCGCCGCCGTCGACGAAGACCCGAAGCCTTCCGCCGCCTCATGCTCGTCGTCGTCCGTCTCCGTTCTTCACGGTTTCACCCTTAGTAAGGACCGCCTCGTTTCCCTCTAGCGTTTCCCGCCCTCGCCGTGCGTTGCCGCGCCGCCGATCGCCGTCGACCATCGGGTCCAGAGCCGCCGCCGTCGCTGTAGCCGCCGTGGCCGCCGACGTGGTCACTGTGTGTGCGCCAGCTCAACGCCGATTAGTCGATCCAATCGGGATTAATCGTAGCCGTTGGATCTCCTCGGTTAGATTGTGGCCGTCCGATCATAGTGAAGGTTGACCTTGACACGTGGCGAGATCGTAGCCGCCCGATCCAAACCCTAGAACCCTAGCCGTTGGATTCCCCTTGTGGACCACGGTGGACTCGGTCCACCATGGACCAAACCCCTCCCTCTCACTGACAGTGGGCCCCACTGGTCAGCTGAGAGCCTCCTCTCTCCTATGACATCATAAATACCTTTTCCCGAATAAAATTAATTCAATTATGATGCAATAAATCAGTTAATTCTTTTAAATAGGCTATGAAATGGTTAAAACTTTCAAAAATCATAACTAATTCATACGAACTCGGATTGAGGTCGTTCAAATCTCTAATTTCTCTAAAAATCATGAACTATCCATTAAAAATATAATATGGTACTGTTCATGTATGTTGATGTACTGTTTTTGCTGTTTTGTTTATTTCTTATAGCTACCGACGTTCAGGAAGTGACGCAGTTTGTCGAGGCAGGTGCCGAAGACTGTGTGGAGCTACAAGGCAAGTCACACAGATTCCTCTTTCTCATTGAACATATTGTTCCTATGTTTAAAGCTATGATTTTATTCAACTCTGCATATATGTTGGAATGACACTGGGACAGGGAAACCCTACCTTTGATTATGGCCCTTTTTGATTTGATTTCCTGACATTGTACCTATGGGATAATTTTGACTAGCTACCTTTATTTACTGGTTAGCTAGAATAAGTATAGGACCTTGCTTAGCCATGCCTAGCAATTAATAGAATAACTTAGGGGTTGTTACAGTAATTTCTATACTAATATTCAGTCACATAAAATGATGATTCCTATACGACGTGGTCGTATGAGAACAATTTAATGGTCCATTAAAACTTGACTAAAAGGTGGATTGCGAGCACCAGGGTTGGAATTGTTGCTAGCGGTACTCGTGACAGTTAAGGACCGGTTCGCGGACTACTTGTTGCGAAGCAACACTCGTGTTAACCACAAGCCAGCATGGGTAATGGTAGGATCCAATATGTAGTATGTTCAACCGGGGTCCACTATGGTGTGTTGTGGCTGTGTCAATAAGACCACCATGGTTGCGTCAATAAGTCCATGTCTGGGCGTTGGATCGTTTCCCTGTTGGGGGCCTGATCAGCTCCTGCCGGAAACTGGTGATCCAGCGGGTGGCTCCCTTGTTGTGCGGATTACATGGAGGGTCCGATCATAATTCCTTACCGAGATACCGTGGTAGTATCAAGGGGTACAGTGATGTGCTGTGGAGTTGTATTTTATGGGTAAATTCGTACATCTCTGGCCAGAGTAAAACTATTCAGATAGCCGTGCCCACGGTTAAGAGCGGCCTAGCAATGTTTTTGTGATTAGTCCCACCTTGTCTAAAATTGATAGCTGAACAGTGGAACATGTGTAGCTCCAGGTTGGAGTGGTTGGGCCTATACCATTTCGATGAACGGCATAGCGTTGTTTAATGTTGCTACTTAAATAATATTTTATTACTCTCTCAAATGTTTTATTAAATGCTTTTATGCAATTATGAGCTATATTATGCCCTCCTTTGTTATCCCATGCACTTGCATATTTGCTGTGTGGCTTGCGGAGTATGTCATATGCTCACCTTGAAATCAACAATTATTCAGAGGAGTACTAAAGCGAAGAGGACTATCTAGAGGGCTAAGAGGGAGCCCAGTCAAGTGCGTGGAGTAGGAATCGTCACGCTGTTGTTTATTTATCTGCTGTTAGAACTTTATTGTTTTGAGAGGTACCATTCACCTCTGTAATAAGTAATTACGCTTTGTAAACAATTACTTTGATTATCAATCTTGTCATGTGTGCTTCGGTTGATTCCTGGACGAGGGTTTATATACAATAAAACTCCAGAATTTTGGATGGAAATTCTGGGTGTGACAATATATCACCCACGCAAAACCCCATGATTTACAATGTTATATATTGCTCCTAACAATAAGCACAAACTAGGAAATAACACAAATATCAATTATTGAACTTGTCCTAAGGTCTCTGTATTAGCCCGGGATTAGCTGAAGTCCACCATGATCAGCTCAACCAATTGAATACGGCACTCTTAACACCTTATGGATTGAGTTTCTTCATCTGCTAGACTGTACGTCTTTTGTAAAAATTTTCTATATATAATTTCTTTTAAAAATCAAATAAATCTATTTTTCAAGTTTATAATAATTAATATTAAATTAATAATGTACTAATGACTCATCTTGTTTTACATTTCAGAATAAGTTTAGCAGGTTTGTTCGGTTGTGTTTTTATGTATAGCTTATAAGCCATACGCAGAATGAGAAACATTATTAGCACATGATTGATTAAGTATTAACTATTAGAAACTTGGAAAATAGATCTATTTGATTTTTTTTAGAGATACTTTCATATAGAAAGTTTTTTTAAAAAAACATATCGTTTTGTGTTTTGGAAAGTGTGTTAACGAAAAACAAGTATAAATAAGAAGCTGCAAGCTATTTCGAACGGCACCTAAATTGTTCTGAACGGGCCCTACGACTGTTACGTGGAGTAATTTACCATTAGCTTCGGTGATACATAAATCCTCTGTCGTGTCTTCCTGCTGGAGGACACTGCCGCATTGCCGATTGAAGGGGTACTCCGCGCGATGATGCAAGGCACCGAGCTAGTACTACATTGCCAGCATAATCAATTATGATCCACTTTCACACGGTGCATTAATCAGTTAGAGAAGAAAATGGCAAGAAGAAGAAGCAGCAGCAGCAGCAGCAGCAATGGTAGGTCGTGGGACGAGCAGTTCAGCTAGATAAAGGTCCAAAACATTTGACACATTAACAAGAGAAAGCTTCCCAACAACTCAGAAAGAAATCAAAAAACGGTTGAATAAATCTAGCAATCCATCAAAATGGGGTTGAGCAAGATTAAATGAAGAGCCCATAAAACTATGCGAATTTATACCAATTTGATATTCCTTAGATTAAAGTTCCAAAATTTCTAAAGTTGAAAGTACAAGACTAATGCTAGTACCATTTACATGGAAACATATCCTATACACATAACTTTTTCTTGTACACATCATACACACCAACTAACAAATATCACCAAAAATTCTAGAAAAATTTATATATGTATTTCTAATAATAGTGCACATATGTATAAAGTCTCACATTTAAATTCATTATACACAAAAAGAAAAAAAGACAAAATTTTAACAGATTTATACTCTTTAAATTGTCAAATTTTTTTGTTACGGTTAAAATATAATGAATTTGAAGATAAGACTTTTTATATATAGGTATAATACTTTTGGAAGTCTATGTTTAATTTTTTCTAAAATTTTTGGTGGTATGTTAGTTTGTGTGTATGCACAAAAAAGCGTGTATGTATAGGATATGTTCTCTATTTACATAATTTTAAATTTTGAAAACACTAAATCATAAAAGAGGATGATATATGCGGGTGAATGGATCGTGATCAAGCCATGCATCCAGAGCGCGTAATGCACGCGCAAGAGGTTGAGAGCCGTGATGTGTGTCCACCATGCACCGGAAGGCATGTCCAATGAGAGGATAAATTAAAGCCACATCGTTTCTTGAGAAGGTAAAGAGAACACGTAAAACCCATTTACTCCGATCCACTCGCACAAACCAAAACACATGCTAGCTAACTTGCGCATCTCTTTCACGTGTGCTAAGGGGGATCAAATAGCGCTAGACACATGGCTCCGATCAAATAGCGCTAGACACATGGCTCCGATCAAATAGCGCTAGACACAAGGTTCCATGTCTGTTTGCTCTCACCACCGACAGTTAGTTATGTGGGTTGAACTTTGCAGGTGAGATCGATTGACGACGAATGGTCCAATCTTTCACGTCGACAACTTAAGAGGGTAATTAGCCCTTGATTTATAAGATGCAAACCATGCAAAAAGCAAGGATAACTCATGTGATCACAATCTATACGAGCAGAATTAGCAACGGGCGCTTATGCGGGTAGAAGCCGCACCACGTTGTGCTACCCAGTCACGATTATTAAACCTTGATAAAATTACTCCATTAGAAGACGCGGATATACTTTGTGTTTTTTAATTGTAAAAACACAAATGTTAAATATACATGGACGCACACCCTAGTCTTTTATTGGCGACGTCTAGCCAACTAAAGGTATGACTCAGTACTAATAGCTAGTCACGTCATTGAACAAAGCCACCTTCTATAATGTGATTATGTATATAGATTGTTTCAAGACCGATTAGCTTGGATATCTATAATGTTAAGCATCGATTTTTTTTAGATTAGCATCTATTGCCCTACGTGGCAATGAAACGGTTATCACTATAGTACTCTTTACAGATTTTCTGAAGACTTTGATCAGTTCCTAACTATAATGCTTGGTGTGTGTAGGAAGGCATAGACAAATTACAAATTAACAAGTCTGACCAAGCCGCCCAACACATTAATTGCAATTATAGTTCGGGCATTTCGTGCTTGACCTTGTGGCGTAGACTTGTATCGATCTACGCTCGGTTCTGTCCAAGACACTATAGTAACAGGGGTTATGGAAAAAAGTTTACCTCAAGAGAAGGCGTGTGGTTACTGTGGCATGTGATTGACTTGGGGCGCAGCCGTCACTACTATAAAAATTATTGTAGATGGAATGTGTTTATTTTCACAGGCTGACTATAAAAAAAATTCCACCTGTAATAATAACGAGGAGTTCGTGGAGTCTAAATCTGCCTAGAAAATTGATTTTCGTAAACAGCCACTAAAGAGGTCCACATGTGAAAATGTGTTATTTTTACAAACTGTAGCTAAAGAGAACTGCCCGTGCAAAAAATTCTTCCTTATTAAAAATTTTCACGGGAGGACCGCCTGACACCTCCTCCCTCCTCGGCCGCTACCTCTCTACCTCACCTCCGCCCTTTCTCCCTACACCCCTCCCTAGATCTAGCGACTGACTGCGACGGCGGGCAGCGGCCACGGTGAGGCGTCGTCCTCCCTCCCTCCCCTTTCTACTAGTCACGAGGGAGGGCACGGCGGCGGCTGGGTCCAGACCTGGCGACGGCGGGCAGTGGCCACGGTGGGGTCTCAGGGGTGCGGCAGGCGAGCTCCAGATTTAGCAGCCAGGAGGGCAGGAGAGCGACGGTGGGCAAGAGAGCAATGGCGGCGGCCAGGTCCAGATCTGGCGACGGCGGTTCCGACCGGGGGTGACGGCGGGCGGCGGCCACGGTGGGGTCTCACACGGGCGATAGGTGAACTCCAGATCCAGCAGCTAGGAGGGCAGGAGGGCAACGGCTGGCGGCAGGCAGGAGGGCCCACAGCGGGCGGTGGCCAGGAGGGCGACGGCGGGCAGGAGTGCGACAGCGGCCAAGAGGGTAATTTTTTTTTGTGCGCTGAAAATATTTTTCCAGGTCAGTGGCGTAAGCTTTCTGCCTGTGAAGATGATTTTTCACAGGAAGTATCCTTAAGAAACCCGCCTGTAAAGATCATCGATTTTCTCTGACCATTAGATACAGGCGGCGTGGCCGATCGCCTGCAAAAATCTGTTTTGGCTACCTGTAAATACTTATTTCGTAGTAGTGGGTGTAAAGACACGAACATAAAGCATATATTAAAGGGTGCAAATGTCCACTGTCGGACCCTTTCTAAAGGTACATGATAATAGGTGCCCAATGCGTTGAGCGAGAAATGCCTATTTGGACAATTTGTATTTTACAGATACTTCACAAACGCCAGTAGTTCTTGCATGGGAATGGAAATTAAAACCGTCACTTTGCAAACTTCAGAAAGCTCTAGCACGTACAGTACAGATGCACGTGCATGCATGTATCACATATACACAGAAAGCATAATACAAATTAACTTCACGAGTAGGCCCCATGATTCGAGTCAACACAAGGTGATCAGGGTGAGATCGGTGCTACACCCGCGCGTGCCCTTGAGGATGAGCCGGGAAGTACTGCTGGTTAGGCGCCTGCAATTCATAGCCTTGAGCAGCAGCAGCAGCAGCGAACTGCGGGTTGGGCGGCGCCTGGACGTACCCTCCTCCTTGTGGTGGCGGAGTAGCCGGATGAGCGAACTGCGGGTTCGGCACCAGCAGAGGATTCGGAGGCACCGGCGAGAACCCGGGGCCCATCGGTACCCCGACGATCGGCGTGGGTTCGTCGTCCTCCGGAGCTGGCGGCCGCGCCGGCACCGCGGGCTCGTTGGGCTCCGGCTGCGTGCGGAGCATGAAGTAGGATGTCATCCCGAGGCCCGTGGCGATGAGGGTCAGCACGCCCGCAGCCGCAAAGAGGCCGCCCGGGACGAGGACGCAAGTGGACTCCACGATGGCGCCGTCCAGGAACAACACAAACGCGATCACCGCCGCTACCCTGCACGCAACGCAACCAGCGGCACACTTGCCGCGTTCGTGACGTGACATGACAATATGTAAAGCTAGCGAATATCGCATGGAACGCGCAATCTATCGCGGCGACTCACCATGAGAAGACAGCGCAGACAACGCCAACGATCGGCTTGGTCTCGGATGGTATGGCGCGGGACTTGCAGCAGCCGCCGATGGCAGCCACGGTGACCTGTGTGATCAGCAGGAAGATGGCCGCGCAGACCCCCAGCCCGACTGCTGATGAGTTCGACGAGACAGAAAAGCCGTACAGGTCGAGGTCGCAACGCTGGAAAACACATATATCCCGTAATCTTCTATTGTCACTAAGGCAGTACTCATGTACCACCAGAGTCTAGACTATATGCAGTTTTATCAAGAAGAGCTTCGCACCCTCGGCGGCGAAGCCCAGGATGGCGCTCAGCAACCCCAGGGACCCGACCACCGCGGATATGATGATCGTCGTCTTGTCCATTTTAATCGCGACGACGGTGGCCGGTTCTTCCTGGCCGGCGGACACTTCGCTCTTAACCATGTCGGACTCTCTTTCTCTTCCTGGTTGATACAAATTTAAAATTGGCGTCGTACGTGTGTTTATATAGAGAGCTCCCGAGCCCGGTCACACGCTGACACAGTTAGATGGGCACACGGTTTATGCTCCTGCCAAGGGGAGGAGCTTGTAATAAAACAACGATGATGTGGATATGGCCATGCTCAGCGTGATTTCTACATGACAAATAAATCATTCATTCTCTAATATATACGCAAGTTGGCGAGCATCAAGCACAATATACTTCCAAAACCAGGTAATAGACAGTAAATACATTCCGGAGAGGCTGGTTAGCGCGCGCTCGTTGCGAGCGAACGTTTTCACGCGTTTTCTTGTGTTTTCACTCGTGTTTCTATTTTTTCTGTTTTGAGAAGAGCAGGCCGCAAGGGCCATTACATGCGGTCAAGCTTTGTATAACTTTCTACTGAAACCTTTAAACTCAAAATTCAAAAAAAATCAACTCAAATTTCAAAAATTTTAACTTAAATTTTAAAATTTTTAACTCCAAAACTTGAAACTTTCAGCTGAATTATTTGAAACTTTTAACTAAAATTTTAAAACTTTCAGCACATCTTATTTATTATTTTCTAATACAAAATCAATAAGTGTTGGAAAAGGAATTAGTTCCAACATCCTAACGAAAGTTTAGTTACTTCATCCTTCCATATTCGATCAGCCATCTCTCATGGAAACGCTACTGGCGTGTTGACGCACGCGCAACTTACGCATCCGGCACGCATTCATGTAATAGGACAACCCAATACATTCTATCAGGTAGTAAACATTACGGAAGAAAGAAATAATAAATATTGTCTCCGTATTTTAATAAATGATGTCGTTGACTTTTATCGTAACATTTAATTATTTATCTTATTTAAAAAATTAGTATAAATGTATAAAAGTACGTCATGGTTAAAGTCTCTTTAATTATAAATCAAGTTACAACAAAATAAATCATACTTACTTAGATTTTTAAATAAGATAAATAGCCAAACATTATGTCAAAAGTCAACAGCGTTATCTATTAAAAACAAAGGGAGTAGCAAGTAACAACACTACAACTTGGTACTAACGAAAAAAAAAGTTTATTCTCTCAGCTATGTATTGATTCTTTTCTCTGTATCCACACTATTACATGTCATATTTTTTATATTCTCATGAGACCCATCTTATTGATTTCTTACACATTGTGAAGTTTTCAACAACAAATACCTACCTTTGCTAGGCCCCCCCTTACTTACCAGTTGATAAGGATACATTGGTGTTGCCCTTAACAGTTTATCCGGGCTGCGTTCTGACAATCTGACTGTGGTTTTACGGTTTACATGCGTTACACTGTTATATATACTATATGTCCTTAGTAATAACCTACCAGCCCTCCACCATATATGTTTATAGTCTAAAAAAAATATCTGTTTCTAATCTCTATGGGACACATTAAATTACTTCAAATGAAAACGTTTTCAACTAGAAAATTTAAGATCTTATCAATAATTACAACATTCATATAAAAATTTGCTTCCATTGTGTCAACGTCACGGGTACTAGCGGCATGTAACACCCTATTTTTTTTAGCCGCAAAAAAATATTTTAATAAAAATATAAATTCAAAACTTGAATCTTTGTTTGTATTAGGTGCCAAGATCTCTATTATCATCATTTATTGTGACCTCAAAAAAAATCACAACCCAAAAGTCGCTCTCCAAGTCTCGGGATTCAAATTCTGCAATCCAAACCCCTTCTGAAAACCTTTTTCCGAACCTTGCTCCTAAATCTCAAAATTTCGCATCTATTCTCAAATATACAAGCCATTCTTTGAATCCCTAGATTTCAAATATTCAGAAATTGAATTAAAACCTCACTTCTATCTCTCTCCTAAAAAATTAAGCGAATTCAAAACTTTATCCCAAAAAGTTTTCCTTTGAAACTTTCGATAATTCAAATATTCTATTTGAATTTAAACCTCCTTGGCCTCCCTCTGTTTTATCCTAAATTATTCTCTCCTTAAATTATCCAAGTCTGCCTCATATCTTGGATTACTCATATATATATATATATATCAAAGTCTCCCTCCTAATTTCTAGAAATTCTGAGAATTCAAATGTCCTGCTTGAATTCCATAAGTCAACATCACCCCTTTGAAACCCTTGTCTATATTGAGATCAAGTCCTCAAAATTTGAATTCAAATCCCACCCTAATTATTCAAATCCCTTTTATTCTTCCTCTCTCTCAAATCCCTTTCAAAAATCAAAGTAACTCCAAAATATCCAAACCTCCGCTTTGACATATTCCTTGGGTCCCTATAATATTCTAAAATCAAATATTAAGTTTAAATTCAATTCAAATTCCATTTGAATCCCCTCGAAATCCAAATTCCTTTTTAATTTTTCCTCCTCACAAATTCCCTCAAATATCAAAGTTATTCAAGAATATTCAAGTTGATTCACTTCCTTGGGACCCCTGTGCTAATTAATAGCCACCTACCAAAGTTGAACCAGAATTCAAATTTGAATTCCTTTAAAATCCCACACAAATCCAAATAGGAAAATCCCCTAAAAAATTCTAATGTGTTATTGCTCCTTTGGGCCTTTTCCCTTCTCCTCTTTTACCTCGGCCAAACCCTCCCTCCTCTCCTCTCCTGGGCCGGCGCAAGCCGCACGGCCCACTGGACAGCCACGGCCTGCTAGCCGCCCCATCTGTCTCAGCCTACCCTCACGCTCCATGCATGAGAGACAGCGCCATCTCGCGCTCGCCCGCGCCGCCCGTGCCGCGTGGCCGTCGTCTTCGCCTCCCCGGCCCTCACTCTCTCGCAGGGCGTTCGACGGAGTGCCAACGCCGGGGCGCTGTAGCATGTCTCTCCCGCACTGCATCTAGCCGCCCACCCGTGCACCGTGCGTTACGACGCCGCCACTCTGCGCCAAAACCCGGTGTTCCATCCCTCTCCCGCCATGAATCTCGCGCTCTCTCTCCCCTGTCCCCTGTTTCCCTCCGGGAATCCCTCTCATCGCCCTATCCTATCCCGGGATCCTCTCCGAGAACCCGCTGCCGCACCGCTCTCTCTCTCTCAACCGTCCGCAGATCCTGCTCTCTACGGCGTCGCCTCCCCGGATCCCCGCCACTATTGCGCCCAAATCCCCGCCATTACTATGCCAGCTAATGAATCTCGCGCTCTCTCTCCCCTGTCCCCTGTTTCCCTCCGGGAATCCCTCTCATCGCCCTATCCCATCCCGGGATCCTCTCCGAGAACCTGCTGCCGCACCGCTCTCTCTCTCTCAACCGTCCGCAGATCCTGCTCTCTACGGCGTCGCCTCCCCGAATCCCCGCCACTATTGCGCCCAAATCCCCGCCATTACTATGCCAGCTAATGAATCTCGCGCTCTCTCTCCCCTGTCCCCTGTTTCCCTCCGGGAATCCCTCTCATCGCCCTATCCCATCCCGGGATCCTCTCCGAGAACCCGCTGCCGCACCGCTCTCTCTCTCTCAACCGTCCGCAGATCCTGCTCTCTACGGCGTCGCCTCCCCGGATCCCCGCCACTATTGCGCCCAAATCCCCGCCATTACTATGCCAGCTAGCCACCCCCCAAAATCCGACGGCATCGCCACCTCGCCGTTGCCCACATGGCTATAAATCCCCCACCCCTCCAGCTCTCTCACCCCGCAAGCTCGCTCTCTCTCTCACCGTCGCTCCCCTCTCTCTTTCTCTCTCAGTCGCTCTCGGCTTTCTATGAAGCCGCTGCCGCCCGCCGCTTCCAAAACCATCGTTGTCAAGCCCAGAATTTCCATCCAAAATTCGGCAGTTTTATTGTGTGAAAATCCTCGTTCAGGAATCAACTGAGGCACACATGACATAGTTTGATAATCAAAGTAATTGTTTACATATCGAAAGTATTTATTACAGAGGTGAATGGTACCTCTCAAAATAATAAAATATCTAACAGCAGTAGATAACTAAGATAGCTTGACGAAACCCTATCCACGAACTTGACCAGGACTCCCGCTTAATCCTCCAAGTAATCTCCTCGCTGTAGCATTCTTTTGAATGATGATTGTTGATTGCAAGGTGAGTACATGAAATACTTCACAAGCCACACAGCAAATATACAAGTGCACAGGATAACAAAGGATGGCATAATATGGCTTAATTTGCATAAAAGCATTTAATAAAATATTTAAGAAGGTAATAAAGCATTAGTTGCAATATTGATCAACACTACACCACTCACAAAAACGGTATAGGCCCAACCACTCCAACCTGGAGCTAAACAAATTTCACCATTTAACAGTCAATTTTAAGTAAAGTGGGACTAATCACAGAAAATATTGCTAGGCCCGCCCTTAACCGTGGGCACGGCTATTCGAATAGTTTTACTCTGGCTAGAGATGTACCAATTTACCCACAAGACACAACTCCACAACACATCGCTGTGCGCCTTAATACCACCATGGTACCTCAGAAAGGAATTGTGACAAGACTCTCTATGTAACCCGCACAACAGGAGAGCCACCCGTTGAACCACCAGTTTCCGACAGGAGTTGATCAAGCCCCCAACAGGGAAACGATCCAACGCTCAAGACATGGACTTATTGACACAGCCACAACACACCATGGGGCCTCCGGTTGAACGAACTACACTTTGGATCCCGCCATTACCCATTCTGGCTTGTGGTTAGCACGAGTGTGGCTTCGCAACAAGTAGTCCGCGAACCGGTCCTTAACTGTCACGAGCACCGCTAGCAATATTCACAAATCCTGGTGCTCGCAACCCACCTTTTTATCAAGCTTTAGTGGACCATTAAATTATCCTCGTACGACCACCGTCGTAAATAGAATCATCATTTCATGTGAACTAAATATTATAGCTGAAGTTAATGTTACAACCCAGAAGTTATTCTATAGTTTGCTAAGTATGGCTAAGCAGAGTTCTAGAGGCAATCAAGCTAACCAATAAATAAAGCTAGCTAGTCACATTTATCCCATAGGTACAATTTCTAGTAATCAAGTCAAAGGGCCATAAATAAGGATCAGGGTTTCCCTTTACTGATGACATTCCAAAATAAATGCAGAGTTGAAAGAAAAATATAGCTTTAATCATAGAAACAATATGCTCAAAGGGATTTAGGAATCTGTGTGACTTGCCTTGCTGCTCCTCACAAACCTCGGAACTCTCCTCGAGAAACTACGGCTCTTCCTGAACGTCGACGGCTAAAGGCAATAAATAAAAATGAGCAAAACAGTACATCAACACACATGAACAATATAATATTATATTTTTAATGGATAGATCTCAATTTTTAAAGAATTTTGCAAGTTGAACCACCCCAAACGGAGTTCGGATGAATTAATTATGAATTTTAGAAGTTTAAACCCTTTTAAAAGCTTTTAAACTGATTTATTGCGTCATTTAGGAATTAATTTAATTCTGGAAAAATGATTATTGCGTCATCAGAGAGAGAAATGGGCCGGCGGCTAACAAGTGGGGCCCACTGGCGGCAAGAGGAAGGGGTACCGGTCCATGGTAGACCAAGTCCATAGGGGTCCATGAACTCATCTAACGGCTGGGACCTAAAGGGGGTCGGATCGGACGGCCCAGATTGAATCCACGGTTTAAGTTAGATCGGAGGGCTATGATTTAATGTAACCTAGATCGAACGGCTGAGATTAGGTCGGATAACCGACGGCTTGGATTAGATCCGAATGGATTCGAGCTAGCGCCTACGCCGTAGCCACGTCGGCACAGGCGACTGCGGCGGCGGCGGCACGGGGACTGATGGTCATCGGCAATCGGTGGCACGACGATGTGCGCCGAGTGCAGGAAAGGGTACAGGGGGTCACGGCGATGCTTACCGAGTGCTGAACGATGGGGATTGGTGACGAGAGGTTTTGGCGGCGACGGTCTTCAGGTCCTCGGTGGCGGCGAAGTTCCGGTGGTCTCCGGCGGTCCAGAGGCGGCGGCCAAGCTTCTTTGGACTTCAGCGAAGCTCACAGAGGCGACGGCGAAACGCGACCGGCACTCGGCGGCGGCAGCGGCGGAGCGAGCTCAGGGCACGGGGAGTCGGCTAGGGCTAGCTAGGGCTCTAACTTGTGCACGGGATAGCTCTTAGGGGTCACGGGTCTACTATTTAAGGCAGAGAGGGGCAGAGACCAGCTCGGTTACGGCTCTTATGGCGACGGCGGCGGAATCGGGATACGGTTCCGAATCGGGAGGCCGTGGGTCTCCTCAACTGGCGGCGTTGGGACTCCAATTTCTTGGGGATACGGTAGAGGAGGACCGGGGCTCCGTTTCCCCTCAACTGATTTGACGAAAACGAGGCCGAGACGCGTTGATCTGGAGTGGATTCAATGGCGGAGCTCGGGGATGAATAGGACTCCCAAGCGGGAGGTAGGAGGCGAAGCTGACAGGTAGGGCCCACCTGTTGGTGGCTGCGGAGAGGCGCGGGCGTCGGCAGGCCATGGGCCGTGGGCTGCAGCGTGCGCGGAGGAAAGGTTAAGTGCACAGGGTTGGGCCGAAAGCGGCCCAGGAACAGGAGAAGGGATTTTTAATTCCTTTTTCTTTTGTTTTAAATGTTGTAACTCCATTTATTTCACCAAAAATATTTTCCTTAATCAAATAAATCCCAGAAAATTCTAGAAAATAAATGATTAAGCAAAGAATTTTATAAAATTATTTCCAAAACCATTTTGCTATAGATTTTTCTCTGTTTTTATTATTTTCACTCTTTGAGGTTTTTAATTAAATTTCTAAAATTCCTTTTTCTCATTTAATTTTATATGGGGATAATTTAGGGTGTTACAACTGTGCTCCATTGCCGCCGCCGGCGGCACATTCGCCGGCGTCCGCTGCCCCATCTCCTGGCCACACCAAGCCGCCGCCGTCGCCGTACCGCCGCTACACGCTCGCCGGCGCACTCGAGCAAAGGCAGCCCGAGGAAGAAGAACGATGTAGTCTTCTTCCCTGAGCCACTAACAGCCCGGGGCCACGGCACAGTTCCTCCCTCTCGTCTCCACATAACGACAGGTGGGCCCTACCTCTCCTTTTTACTCACTTCTTTCACTGACCTGTGGGCCTGAGGCCATATAAACCCATTTTTAACCAGTGTAAAATAACTAGCCCTATGACAAGTGGACCCCACCTTATTTTAACCCCACAAATCCTCACTGACAGAAGGGCTCCACATCCCTCCTCTCTCTTCCCCTAACATGTGGACCCCAACTCCAAAAAAATAATAAAACTTCCTTTGTTTTGAACCCTCTCTATGACATGTGGACGCCTTGACTTTTTAATCTTTCCAACTCACTGCCATCTAGGCCCCATTGCTAGGAATATTCTTTTCTTTTACCAGGTTAAATTATTTCAAAAAGTCCTAGAAAAATCCTTTAACCTTTGAAAAATCATATCTTTTCAACCATAGCTCCGATTGACTCCGTTCAACTTCCTAAATTTTTCTAAAAATAAGATCTATCCAATGGCACTATTATTTATAATAGTTATTATTTATTTGTAGGGTTTCTTTAGGACCTCTTTGTTGACTGCTAGCGATGTTTTGGATTTTCGTTAGACGCGAGGATCGAGAAGATTTGAAGGCCGTCTGCAAGGCAACTCACCCCGTTGATCATTTTGCTCCTACATTATAAAATGTGATTTATTGCAAAACTGCATGTTAGTGTACATAGTAATTTTGATCGGCCTCTGTTTGCATGCAACCGATGGACCCACCTAGTAGCTGCATTACTTTCCGTAAGTCTTTGATGAACCCTATCCTTATATCTCCACCATAGTGGTATCTTTATACCCTCGCTCTTCGAGCGGGAGTTTTACCACCCCGTATGCACTGTCGCCTCTCAAAAGTGGGAAACTTTGGTTTGAAAAGTTGTTGCAAAACCCGACTTCGTGTAGTCAGTTGGTTTGAAAAGAGAAAGATGGTTTGTGAAAGTTCGCGATGCGGGTCTCGCCTCTATGGCTTGTATTCGTATTTGCATGTAAGGACCGATTCCTTGGGGAATTACATCCAAGCATATTACAGTGCGACCACATGGGTGTTTATGGGATGCCTTTGGCTGAGTAATTAGTTAGCACATGGAAATCTTGTATGCCAATGGTTGTGAAACGTAGGGAACGTGGGAGATGGAGTTGTTACTGCCCCTCGAGGGTGTCATACTGCCCATTGCGGGCAAGTTTACTGCCTCTATAGTGGTGATCAGATTGGTGTAAGTGGCATTACTGGTGTTCCTGAGTATAGGATGGCTATTATTGCCGGATGCTTGTTGTGGATTCGACCAACTATGTGGCATGGGATATTCATGGGTTAGCTTTAAAAAGGCCTTGTCACGAACTTCCGTTGCCGACGGGTAAACGGTGTAACTTTCGTGTCATGTGGGTAAAGCGTACAAACTCTGTAGAGTTTAACTAAACTGTTCGAATAGCTGTACCCACGATCAAGGACGAATGTAAGGTGATTCTCCCAGCGTAGATTTGTTTGCCTGTGCTTTGTGAAGAAGGTTTGCGGCATGGGAATCGTTACCAGAGTCAGTCTTGGTGACTGACGGATGACCTAAGTGGTCTAAAACGAACCTTTGTGACCTGGGATGTCGTGAAGGCATCATAGAGTAGGCTTCCCGAAGTGGAAGTGGAAGAGGAATAGGTGGGCTTGGAGGAGCCAAAGGTTATGGAATGGATGGCTCTATGAGCCGAAGGATGTTGCGAGAAGCGCTAAGGTTTCTCGGATCGAAAACGATATGACATGGTTGGACTATCTAGAATAATGAAGTGATGTGAATGGATGGAGCTGGAAAGCAATATAACGTTGTTAAATAAACTAAAATTTTACTCTCTCTGCTTGAGTTGTTACAAAGCAATTCACGGATAGGAAATGACAAATTGTCTTTTCCAGATGGTTTTATAGAAACTCACAGATAGAGATTTTGGAAAATATTTTGAAACAAAATATTGTGAAATGGACCCAGCCTTCCTTTGAAGACTGCATAATTCACATTTCCCGTGACTTGCGAGTACGAAAGTACTCACCCTCTATTTTATGGTTTTTCTCCTCCCTCAAGTCCAGGTTGGAGATGTTGAAGGTTTCAGTTTTGTCTCTAGACCCAAGCCACTGCCTGTAGATTGATGTGCTAGCCGTGCTAAGTTCCGTTGTTGCCGTCTTTACTTGAAGTTGTTGCTAAGGGTCTACCCGATATGGAAATAAGGTAATATATATGTATATCATAAGTACTACAATGATTCCTAATTTGTTACCGTGGGTACCAGCTTGGAATCTTGGGACTGGTACCGGTTATCGCGGTTCCGCAGGGGATAGTTCGCCGTCCTCCGCGGCACGCCTTATCTGGTGCCGTCTTTCACGGTGGTGTCAGGCTGGGGTGTGACAGGGCATATCCACCTATTTATCACAGATGGGTAGGATTTTGCTAAGCCCCCTGAGTGGTCAGGGGTAGTGGGTTTGTGGTGAGGCTCAACCACGACCACCAAACAGGGCGGCAACTGTGACCACCGAGCAAGGTGGGACCGTGATCACTGAGTAGGGTGGCAGGACCAACCACCACTGAGTAGGGTGATAGGACCACAACCACCGGAAAAGATGGCGATTGTGACCACCGAGCAAGGTGTCGACAACGACCATCGAACAAGGTGGCGGGACTACGACCACCAGGTAGGGTTGTGACCACGACCACCAAGCTAGGTGGCGAGACTATGACCACTGGGCAGGGTAGGCCCATGTGAAGACCATCGGCTGCACTTGTGGCCAAGAATTGGTCTTCGTGGGCCCCATGATCGAGGTGCGTGCACGGTGCATGACATGCACCCAAGAACCCTATCATTTCGTATTAAACGCACACTTCTACTACAACAGAAAGTGGATGTCCCATCCATCATGGCTCGAGGTGCAGACAAGCAAGCGTGCCAGAAGCATAGGTCCGACAGTATGGCAGAAAGTAGAGTAGATAGAACAATAGAATCAATGATGCATGTACACTAGTTTGTCATGGTCCCTAGGGAGAGGCATCTCGATGTATGTAGGACATTCTAGGCCAGAAGGAAGGAGGAGGATTCTAAGAGAGAGATATAGAACTTAGATTAATCTAGCGGAAGCCGTGCTTGGGCTCCCCCGAACACTCCCAATTGTATCCATCTTCATACTTACATAACAGTTAGTAAGAGTATGGTTGTTATCCTCTAGGAGGCTTGAACCTAGATAAATTCTTTGATGTTTTCAATAACTAATCGAGTGATTACCTTAAACCCCCTTGCTGAACACCCAGTTACACAAACCTATCTGCCGACTAGAATTTCTAAAGATGACATGACTAACATTATTAGTGCACGTTTATATTCACTGTCGTTTCATGTTCGTGACTAACATTCATAGAAAATGGTGTATTCGTGCATATTCATAAAACAGGGGTGATCCGGTGACTTCCATAATTTGAATTTTCGGTTCAAAGCCCTTGTGTTATCGCTCCCTGAACTAAAATATAGTGAACATGTGTATTACATTTACATATACTTCACAGCAACAAGTGGTCATTGCATGAATCTGAAAAAATCGTGGTAACTCCAATAAAATTCAAACAATCTGCTTACTTTAAAGGGTGAACAGCCCTCGCAAAAAAAAGGTGAACAGTAACTTTCGGTGCATAGATAAATATCACGTACACAAATCATTGAAATCAAACCAATAAAAATAAGCAAAACACTGCAGCGCGATCAAGGGCTTGCATTCTCGCGTTAGGCCTTGATCGATTCAATTCAACACCGGGTGATGATATATGCGTCATGGTGCTAGACCTGCGCATGCCCTTGTGGATGAGGCGGGAACTGCTGGTTCGGCTTCGGCATTTGATCATCGCCGTTTCCCTGAGCCGGCGCAGGAGAGTATGGTGGGTAATTCGGCAATGGCTGAGGCACGGCAGGATTAGTTGGCATCGGCGGCCGGAACCCAGGGACGCCCATCGGAGTCCCGATCGGCGTGGGTTCATCGTCGTCCCGCGGGGCCGCCGCCGGCGCCTCCTCGCTGGGCTGCGGCTGCGTGCGGAGCATGATGAAGGAGGTGATGCCGAGGCCCGTGGAGACGAGGACCAGCACGCCCGCGCCCGCGAACTCGCCGACCAGGCCGACGCACGCCACCGCCGCACCGATTGAGCCATCCACGAACAGGGCAAACGCGATCACCGCCGCCACCCTACACACGTACGCAAAGACGCAACGAGCGTGAGATCGATCACTGCGACGATCTATCGCTTGTTGTGGCGCAGTGGCATCATGTCGATCAGAGCTGTGACGACTCACCATGAGATGGCCGCGCACACGACGCCGACGATCCGCTTGGTCTCGGACGGGATGGCCCGGGACTTGCAGCACCCGCAGCAGCCGCCGACGGCCGCCACGGTGACCTGCGCCATCATCAGGAAGATGGACGCGGCGACCGCCAGCCCAAGCGCTGATGCACAATCCTGTAAGATACATGCGTCCCGTAATGAAACAAACTACTTGTACGATCTACGTTCGACAGTACGTTCAACAAGAACACACTACAAAAGAAAAGAAAAAAGAAGCTAGAGAGATACAGCGGTGTGCATGCATGCTTACATTGAGCTTTGCGGCCTCAGCAGCGAACCCCAGGATGGCGCTGAGCACACCCAGGGAACCAACCACCGACGACACGATGATCGTCGTCTTATCCATTTTAATCGCGACGACGACCGGTTCTTCCCTGCCGGCGGCGGCGGCGGCGGCTGTTTTCTTCCCCATATCGGACTCTTGGTCTCTTCCCGGCAGAGACAATGTTGGCGTCGTACGTGCGTTTATATAGAGATCTCGGAAGCTCGATCACACACACTGACGCAGTTCGAGTGGCACATATTTATGCCACTACCGACGGGACTACGGGAAGAGCTCGTAATGGCACAACCATGATGCATAAACGTTGTTGTGGCCATGTTCGGCGTAATTAATATCTCCATGATTGGTTCATTAATTATTCCCTGTATATAGGCAAGGTGGAGGATTCACAGTTTGTTTCAATTCCACCATCCATATTTTGTTGCGTTTTAATTAATTCTACCGATTTTGTTGTATTCTCTAAAATTTGGTTCCCTAGTAATTCTACAGTTTGAGCCTCCGTTTCAAATTTCTGTTCACTGGCTGCATCAAACCATGTAATTAGTTCAAAGAAAAGTATCTAGCGGAAATTACGAACTAAAATTTTCCAATTTTACCTTTTTTATCCTTTCAACGCATACAAAATCCACTTTCATCGATTAAATCAAACTTTCAATTTGGCCCCTTTCAAACCCATGAAAATAAACATTCTCCTTTTTTTTTAAGGAAATTAGACACTAGAATTGCTGAAATTTTGAACTAGAAAGTTTAAATGGTTTGTCCTAAAATCTTAACTCGATTCGCCGGGTGCCCCTATAGCTTAATTTTATGATTTTTTTAACGTCTAGCAAGCTGGGACGGTACCAAATCATGACCGTTAGTTGCTCTAGATCCAACGGCTGGCAGAGCTTGGTACCGTGAGGTACCATTTAAGTCCTTGGGTGGTACTGCATAATGAGCTAGAGGTGGAAGGATAGGACTATCATTTTGCATTGTAAGATAGGGGATCGATGGATGGATATGAGGGTGTATGGATCGATCAAGCGAGCACAGGCTAATTTCTTCACCGCACTCACGCTCGGCCGATGTCGCCAATTTCTTCGTCGCATGCCCGTATCGCTGCTTTGTTGTTCCCTTGTCCCCTTCCACATGAGGGACCCGTCTCCCCCCTCCTTTCCACTCGCGGGACTGTGCCGCCGCTGTCGCTTGACTGTGCCTCTACCTTCGCCGCTGTAGTCTTGTCCCCTCCGATTTAACACCGTCAGCAGCGCGGAATTGGGAAAATAAGGAAAGATGGATTTACCACCAGCGGCTGCATAGGGATTGGTGGAATAGGGGGAAGATAGCCGACGGCGGCACGATAGAGGTGGAACATGAATCCCCTGGAGGCATTGCCCCGTCGTCGCCTTGGGGAGAGGACTCGCGGAGGGCCTAGCTGCGTGTGGGGAGGAGGTTGCAGCGGCACCATTGGGAGGGAGGGCAAGCCGCGGCCCTGGGGAGAGGACAGGCTGTGGCGGCGTCGACTGAGACGTGTCCGTGAAGATGAAGTATTGCGGTGTCGGTAGCGTTCCGATGCTTTTCTTTCGTTCCCAATCGTATCCCTCAAGAATCAACGGTTGTATTTAATTTTATATCTACTAGTACTAGTACTTGGAGCTATCAACTGGACAACAACAGAGCTCTAATTTTATATATGGTAGTGATACATGGCTTAAAAAAGAAGTTTGTGGCGGTGTTAGAATTTTGCCCTGTGCAATTTAAATGGAAATTATAGCCAACTTCTATGCTACATCGAAGGCTTGAGTCATCGTAGGATGTGAAGATCGAAGAACGTTACAAATGAATGTTTGGCTTTTCCCACTATCTTAAACTTTTGGCTAAAATAGCTATGCAACTTAATATTTGTCATTATCAAACTTAAAATATACTACATGGACCACGGCATCACATGGCGCCCCATGATCAGAGACATTGTTAATGGTGGGCTGAACTGTGAATGAGTTGACCCAGTTTTCTTACAAGCTTAGACCCATTCTGTTTGCTCTTGTTTAGGGAAAGGAGTTGTTAATATACAGTTGCAGCTAGCACATAGCTTCTTCTTCTACCTAGTTGACCTTTATATTTTTAAGACCGTGTACACATTTGACATTTGACAATACCATATCCTGCCTGTTATGGCGCGCTTGGGATATATCCCGTCGCCTGAACAGTCGCCAACTAATTTTGGAAGAAGAAAACTTATCAGTCGCCAGCTCATGCAAGCTGCAACCCTGTACGTTGTCTCGGCCTCCGTTGCGCCGCGGCATTGACCGGGCGGGCAGGACGGAGTGACCAAGCCAAACCACCGGAGCAGTGGCGTCGAATATGGCACCGTCTCTGTCATAAGCCAAATCACCGGGCTACGCGCCTTAGGGCGCGGAGGAGTGCTCGTGATTGCGCCGTGCGCCATCGCTCAACATTAGCCGTCGGGTTGGCCGTTGGCTAGAAAAACTCGTTGCAGGCCACCTTAATTAGGCCAATTTGGGCCGAAACTGTCTTCGGATTATCTTGGGAGTGGGGAGCTCGGCCTTCCCATCCTCCTCTTGGGCCGAAGCCGCACCACTGAATAAATCCTCAGAACTAACAAAACTCTCACGAGGACGAAACACACAGGAAGTTGATATGGAATAGGTAGCTAAGTTGCCCCTTATATGGGATGTCTCTCCGTGCATTTTATTCATTACGTAATACATCACTCTATAAATATATAAGTTAAAAAATAAATTATAACTAGTACGTGTACTGTTTACAGCCATATTTATTATTTTTATTTTTATAGATCGAATCTAAACTTACATATTTGTAAAGTAATATATTATGTTGTTATAATGAGTAACGAATATAAACAATACTCAAAGGCCATGACAGAGATAGCGAGAGAAAAGAGAGCCAAGTCTGGTGTCAAAGAATGAGAAAAAGTCCCTCTTTTAGGGTTCATTTATGGATATAGAGAGAGAAGGGAAAATTACTCTTCTACCCTTCACTTACGTGACCCAAAATAGGGCCAACTAGGCAAGAAACAAGTGAATATCGCAGACATATTCCCTATGTATATTCTTATATATATTCCTTAGATACATTCCTTAGAGAGGGGTTTAAACTATTCCCGACGCTTAAGGAGTAGAAGTCACTATTTTCCAACATATTACGTATTAATCTATCTTATCAATTATTTATAACCATGTAAATAACATGCAAGAAATAATAAGATGTCTGATGGTAAGAGTATCTTTCTTGTATATGTGGAATTTAAAATTACATGTTTGTGAAGTAACATTCATCCCTCTCGAGAGACACATAGCTTTTGCAATTCAGGAAGGTCGATTCAACATTTCTTATTAGTGTAAGTAATTATGCTCGTTTCTTATGGAGAGTCATTTAGCATTGTCTTAACATCCCACCGCACTTGGATGTAAAAAATACATAATTTGCTAAAGATGTTGTCTTATCAAAAAGAAAGTTGTAAACCCACTGTAGGTGAGAGGGCTTACCTAATTTACAACATAGATTTCTAATACTTTCTCTATTTTTAAATATATGACACCGTTGATTTTTGAATATACATTTGATTATTCGTCTTATTAAAATAATTATGTATCATTTATTTTGTTGGATAAGATGAATATAATCAACTGTCATATTCGAAAGTCAACAATATCATATATTTAAAAAGGAGTATCTGCCATCACGATGTCATTTTTAAGATATGATTTACAGTCCTATTTTCTTAGTGATTGTAGCGTAACTGATACATGAAAGTTGGAAAATGATTTTGGCTCGAGATAGGCTAGTGATTTGGTATAGGAAAGTCGAGTTATGATGAATCAGTTCTCCAGGCTCCAGCTCGCTTCAGATTGAACTCTCTCTGTTTTGACTTCACGCATAGGCCTCTGTTTCGATTCAGCCGCGGTTGATCATGGTCACCGTGCTAAACCTGCGGGTGCGGAGGGAACTGCGGGTGGCCCATCGCGATCCGGGCTTGCAGCAGCGGCTGCCTCCAGGACGCGACCGCGCCCGCCGGCCCCTCGTTGGGCTGCCTGCGGAGCATGACGTAGGAGGCGATCCCGAGCGCCGTGGCGGCGAGGGCCAGCACGGCCGCGCCCGCGAAGACGCCGTCCTTGAGGACGTAGCACACCGGCGCGGTGTCCCGCGCCACGTTGGCGTTCCACGCCGCGCCCTCCACGAACAGCGCCCACGCGATCACCGCCGCTATCCTGCACGCACGCACGCGGCACTTGCAATGAGACCAGACCGAAGATCATCGCGTGCAATGGTTCATGAAGCGGATGTCACTGCGTGCTCACCATGAGAGGACGGCGCAGACGATGCCGACGGCACGGTTGGTCTCGGCCGATACGGCGCTGGATTTGCAGCAGCCGCCGACGGCTGACGCGGTGGCCTGCGCCATCAGCAGCAAGAAGGCCGCGCTGAGCCCCAGCCTTAGCGAGGGGTTTGGCGGGTACATGCACTCGTCGCCTGACACCCTTACGTCGGAAATCTGCACATTGATCATTCCTCGACACGCATTTTCGCCGCATATATTTACAGCACGAACGCATCTATCACAATCAAACAAGAACGCTACAGGGGCCAGGAGAGAGATCGGCACAATGAGCTTACAATGATCTTTGTGCCCTCGGCGGCGAACCCCATGATGGCGCTCAGCAACCCCAGGGTCCCGACGATGATCACCTTCTTGTCCATTTTCCCGGACTTCTCGCTCCTCTCTGTCGATCGATCTCTTCGCAGCGGTGATCGATCAGATTTGTGTAAGCTTATATAGAGACCGACTAGACAGCGAGCGAGCTATAGCTCGGGCACAAGCTGAGTCGCTGACGCAGTTCGATCGGCACATGGTTTACGTCAACGTACAGGACGAGGGGCTAATGGAACAACCATGGATGATGGCAGATGCATGTTCTGGGCATGTTCGGCACTTGGGCGTAATGCCTCGATTTCCAAATGTCCGTTTTACCATGGGCATGTTAGCAGGGATTGGCAGCTGCATGCGTCTTTGTTTAAGAAATTACTAGTGCCATCGAGCTGCCAGGGGATCTTCTCATCTGCTTAGCAATCAGCAAAGAACATTTACAGATGACATGCGTTTAGGCTAAATAATTAATTGATGTAGAGCTAATTAAGATAGGTCGTGAGTGAGTATGCCTCGCGGGCTAGGAGATTTGACTCTTTTCTCATTGGCCATGCCTCCATACGGATAAACCACAGATCCTGCCCCACTGGCAACTTATTGTTGTAGGATGTGGCTGTTGTGAAATAGTCAGAGGGAAAACGTTAAACTCTTTGTCTCGAGCCACAATATATTTATAGTGGCAGAAATAGCCTCTGCTATAGTATATACAAACTCTAAGATTAGCCTAAACATAACTGAATTCATATGGGCTTAATCCGGATATAAATAGGACTCTAATTTATCTCTAACATATAAACGTATATATATATATATATATATATATATATATATATATATATATATATATCCTCCCTTAATCACAACTTTCCCAAGTTGAGATTGTGCTTAAAATTTTTCAAATGTCGAACTGATAAAGGCTTCGTGAAACCATCAGCAACCTGATTACCTGTAGGAACATAATTAACCTCTAACAGTTTCATAGCAACTCGTTCTTCAATAAAATAATAATCAATCTCAATATGCTTAGTCCTTGCATAAAAGACCGGATTAAATGATAAATATTTGGCACCCATATTATCACACCATAACCGAGCTGTAGACCGACTTGCAATATGAAGTTTTTGCAGAAGAGATTGTACCCACATAATTTCAGCAGTAGCATTAGCTAAGGCTTTATATTCTGACTCTGTGCTTGACCTTGAAACCGTAGCTTGTTTATTTGTATTCCATGATACAAGATTATCTCCAAGAAATACAGCAAAGCCACCAGTAGACCTTCTATCATTCAAACATCTAGCCCAGTCTGCATCTGAGTAGGCACTTACCAACATAGACTTTGATTTGAATATTTTTAAACCAAGTTTAGTACACTACTTTAAATACCTCAAAATTCTCTTAACCGCTGCCTAGTGAACTGTAGTAGGGGCATACAAAAATTAATAGACTTTATTCACCGAAAAGCAATATCTGGTCTAGTCAGAGTTAAATATTGGAGAGCAACGACCACAATTCTATACTGAGTAGAATGATTAGGCCCTAAGGGCGACCCTTCATGCATTGTTAATTTTTCGCTAGTAGAAAGAGGTGTACTAACTGGTTTGCAATCAGATATACCAACCTTTTTCAGCAAATCAGAGACATATTTCTCTTAAGTTAAAAGTATGCCATTAGAGACTTTAGTTACCTCAATCTCAAAGAAATAATGTAAATCTCTCAGATCCTTGGGAGCAAAGTCCTTCTGCAAGTCCTGTAGTAGAGCTGACACTCCTTCCTATTTAGAACTTACAACAATAATATCATCCACATATATAAGCAGAAACATAGTCATGCCTCCTTTGTTATAAAAGAATAACGAAGTATCAGACTTAGAATCCTTGAAGCCAAGGTCATAAAGCTTATTACTTAGCCGGGAATACCAGGTTCTAGGAGCCTATTTCAGCCCATATAACGCTTTTTCTAGCTTATACACATAATCTGGATTAGAAGTATTTTCATATTCAGGTGGCTGTCTCATATATATCTCCTCTTCAAGTATTCTATGAAGGAATGCATTCTGAACGTGCAGTTGTTTTTACCACGGGGCTAAATGTGTCCTTATAATCTATTCCATATCTCTGTTTGAACCCCTTTACAACTAGTTGAGCCTTGTATCTATTGAGACTGTCATCTTGTTTTCTCTTGAACTTATATATCCATTTATAGTTAATGATATTTCTGTCTTTCTGAGGAGGAACCAAACACCAGGTTTTATTCTTTATGAGGGCTATATATTCAGTATCCATGGCATCTTTCTAGTTTAAATCAGTCAAAGCCTCTTACAAATTTTGTAGTTCTCCGATCGAAGTGAGAAGATCCCACTTTATAGTTCCATTGGTATAAATTTTTTCTTTTCGTATACCGCTTTGCAAATGCGTGCGTGGTCGCAAATCACCTTGACACAGGAAATCTGTACTGGAGCTGCCGGCTGCTATTTCTACTGTTTCTGTCGCCATGGGGCCCGTGTGATTCTGCCTCGGCTGCCGTGAGGAGCCGGCTGCTGCTTCTGCCTCGACTGCCGTGGCTGCTGCTTCTGCCATGGGACTGGTGGGACCGGCTACTGCTTTTTCTGTACCCGTGGGATCTGCTGTGGGTTGTCCTCCCTCACTAGCCATGCTCCCCACCGCAGAAGATCCTCCAGGAGACAGAGAAAAAGGACGAGTAGTCAGAGTCTCATCGCTACAAATCACGCGCACTCGGTCAGGAGGATGTAATCCCGAGGATCTGGTCCCTGATGAGATGTCTTCTGATGCTGTAGGATTGCATATAGAATTTCCTGCTGAAGTTTGCTGCAAGAGCTCAGAAGGTGGATCAGTAATTTCAGCAGGAATATTAGCCATATTAGAATACTGCTGATCACTCCTGGAAAAATTGAAGAAAGAATCTCGAAGGAGAACACACTCCGAACGAAGACGGACACCGGCATTTAGATTAATAGTGAAAAAGAGAAACTGATTTTCATCAAAAACAACATCTCTAGAAATATAAATACGGCCGGTGGTAGAATCAAGACACTTAAAACCTTTTATGAAGAGTGTTATACCCTAAAAAAATACACTTTTTGGAACGGAATTGGAGCTTTCGATTATTATAGGGGCACAGGTTAGACCAACAAGCACAACCAAAGATGCGTAAAGCATGATAATTTGGTTGTTTATCAAACAATTTTTCCAAAAGAGATATATCATGGAGAAATTTGCTAGGAGTGTGATTAATCAAATATACTGCAGAGACAAAGACTTTATCCCAGAATTTTAAGGGCATGGATAAATGAGCTAGTAAAGTAAGTCCTACCTCGATAATGTGATGATGTTTTCTTTCTGCAGAACCATTTTACTGATGAGTGTGAGGATAGGAAACATGATGAGTAATGCCAGCTTTTTTAAAGAAAGAATGGAGCTTCTCATACTTACCGCCCTAGTCAGTCTGCATAGTGATGATCTTTCTATTGAACAGGCGTTTAACTGGAATTCATGAAACTTCTGAAAAACTTCTGATTTATTCTTAAGCAAATAGATCCAAGTAAATTTGCTATAATCATCAATAAAGCTAACATAATATTTCTTCCCACCAACAGACCATGGTGCAAAGCCCCAGACATCAGAAAACATTTGTTCTAAAGGATATTTAGACTCACATGAGACTTAGGAAAGGGCAATTGGTGATTCTTGGCTTGTTGACAAGCATCACAAACTGATATTTTATTGGACTCATCTAAACAAGGCAACTTATGAGATTTGATAACCTTCTTTACAACAATATAGGAAGGATGACCAAGGCGACTGTGCCACCTCTCAAAGGATGGCTTGGAGACTCCATAGACTTGCTTTATTTGACGTTGGTGTGAAGATGCAGGAGGAAGAGGATACAGTGCCTGTTTGTAGCGACCCCTAAACAGAATTCTCCTCGTGGCTAGATCCTTTATAAAGAAAAGTTTAGGATATAACTCAAGGAAAGCAAAGTTATCACGAGCAAGACGATGAGCTGAAACAAGGTTCTTGTTGGCCTTTGAAACGTAGAGAACATTATTTAAATAAAGATTGCGACTAAGGGTCTGAACAACAGAATTACCAATGTGACTGATCTCCATACCTGCACCACTCGCAGTGTGGATCTGATCGTTTCCATGGTACTTGTCTCGCACCATTAGCTTGTCGAGTTCTCTGGTTACGTGATCCGTTGCGCCGGTGTCAAGGTACCAGTTGGTATCGATGCCATAGGAGGTAGCTCCTGCAAATCTTTCATCTGGAACAAAATTTTCATCATAGCAGTGCCAACAATCCATTACCGTATGTCCTCTCTTGTAGCAGAGTTAGCACTTGGGCCTAGTATCAACACTTGTAGAGTTGCCACGACCACCACTAGGGTTACCACGGCCTCTACCACGAGTTGAGTTGTTGCCACCACTACGTCCATGATTGTTGCCGTCACAACCGTGCTATCGTCTTCCTCGGCCACGATCTCCACGGCGAAGGACAAGCCTCTACTCAAAGCTTAATAGCTGAGCAAAAGCTTCTCCAATAGTAATTAGATCTGAGTGCGCCACTAGCGCCACGATGACTGGTTCGAAGTCATCATCTAGTCCAGCGATGATATAACTAATTAGATTGTCGTCGTTGACCGTCTTGCCTGAGATGGTGAGCTCATCTACAAGGGCTCGCATCTTTCCAACATATGTGGAAATCGTCATGTCGCCCTTCTTCAAGGTAGTGTTGACGCCGAAAACCCGCCGGGGGCCGTTCGGCGTCTGGGAGACACGCGAAGGCCTGGGAGATTTGCTTCACTCCAGTGCAGGTCCTAAAATCTTGAGGTTCGTAGGCGTACCAGTCAATTTGACCCTGCAATTAACAAGGAGAGAAGATGTCAAATTCGTGAGCCAATCGGCTGGAAGCCGGCTTGGACTCATCTCATCGGCCGATGACCGATACACACTGTAGCACTTACACACCGGTTGAAAGCCGATGATGGCAAGAGTAATAACATAATAATAAACAAGTATCGCGCTAGCCGATCATCAAAGGGATGCTCAAAAACCGGCTATAAACTTGGTAGAATAAACGAGCAGAATGCATAAGTAAATAGATTAAATAAACTCTAGCCGATCATAGTTTAAAGTTACTGGTATTGCTGTGAAGATACCACCCGTGCTCGTGCCCGGGCCCTTGCTCACATCGGCTCCCGAGATCTTCATCCGCTATCCATGCCCGTGCCCGGGTTCTTACCTATGCTCGTGCCCGGGTCCTTACCTGAGATCGTGCCCGGGAATTTGCTTGTGCTCGCAGTCGGATCGGCAGAATAAACCGATCGGCTAGCCCTTAGCCGATTGTAACAGTAATGCAGGCAAGAATGTATAACGAGGCAAGCAGCATAATCGGCTATATTTGATAAGGGATAACTTATCGGCTAAGCACTCCGATAACAACATCGCATAAAACCCATCGGCTTATTAAGGGTAACGTTATTATTCAGTCTAGTAGATCGGACCCAACCGTTGCAGCACAGGCTGATAATAATAACGAGATCTCGATAGGCCGATGGATCTAATGCGATCGTGATGCTAAAACATGATAACTTATCGGCTATACACCCCGATAAGACGCTTGCACATAAAGTGTCAACCTAGCAGGAACGGTTTATCACTAACAGTTTAGTAGGTCGGACCTAACTGATGCAGCACAAACTGATGATAAATCGATCCCAGTAAGCCGATACGATCCATGCACGTGTGATGTGGTATACTTAATCAACCTATGAGATCAAACTGAACTGATATAGCCATAGATAAAGTAAATATATCGTGGTAAGCCGACTATCATAAACCGACTAGAATATCGGACCCAACCGAGGAAGTCCTAGCCGATAGGTAGCCGGGGTGACGAGACTTACCCTCTCGCAGGAGGTCGGACCTAACCGATGCAGCCCGGCTCGAGAAGCAAGATCCCGTCGGAAGGGTGGCGATGCGCCGAAATTGTATTGATCGAGTGATAATTTACAAGGTACCCGGGCATACGTATATATACCCCGAGTTAATACAGTCTTGATAGGACACGGCACAAGACTTCCTAATTACAAAAGGAAACACTAACAGGACCTGATCGGACACGAGATCAAGTCTGCTAAAGATAAAAACTAATACTGCCTAAATAGTAGACACGATAAATAACTGCCATATTGCGGTCTTCACGGCTCCTCCCTGGATTCGGTCCCTTCTGGATGAATCTTCGTTAGTTGACTGTGACGCTCTCCTTTGACCGAATCTGACACAGGGCCTTACCAAATTTTGGCGTTAACAGGTAGTTAGAGAGAGTCGTGTGTTGATAGAGCGTGCGCGAGTCATCGAAGAGAACATCCCTTCGATCATGCTCCATGCTTCGGCGGCGGCGGCTATCTTGCTTGTTGCAACCTGCGCTAGAACATTTCTGGTTATAGAAGATAGAAGGTAACCTAGTACCTGCTGATCTGTTGTAGCCCACTCTTCGTAAGCGGGATTGCTGATGATGGTATCCTTCTCGCCGTCTTTGCTTTGAATAACGGCGGCTAGGGCTTCATCTGTTCCTGTGAGATGGTCTTCTAGCCGAGCTCCATGAACGGCCGCTAGAACTTGAGCCTTTCATAGGAGATGATTTGATTTTCCAAGCTTCCCTAAGATAATTTGGCTGACCCAGGGTTCTTGGGATGTGTCTTCGATGAACTCGTCATGGCACTGAAGGACAAAGTCGTGCGCGTAGCAGAACGCTGTGTTGATGTAGATTGATTTGTGTTGATGTACAAGTAGATTGTTGCTGCATCTACGCCAGGACCCGAGGCAAGACATGTGTCGTCGCGTCGCATCAGGCAGTGTCAAGCACCACCTGCGTCAAGCAGCGTCAGGCAAGATGTCGCGTCAGGCAGGGCGCCGTCGCGCGGAGGAGATTGGCGCGACTCGCCGAAGCTGATTTTTTTTTTTTTTTGCTTTTGGATAGATGGCTTTGATACCATGTGAAATAACTAGAGAGAAAAGCTTTAAACCCTTTGCCTCGGACCGTAATATATTTATAGGAGCAGAAATAGCCTCTGTCGTAGTATATATAAACTCTAAGATTAGCCCAAACATAACTGGACTCATATAGGCTTAATGCGGATACAAATAAGACTCTAATTTATCTCTAACATATAAACGTATACATATATATATATATATATATGACAGCTGTAAGTTAAACGGATCGGACTCCAAAGTCTTCTCGCTGCGTCACATGCCCCACGATCACAAGCAATTTTGCTAATCTCTTGCAAGAGCGTGTGAACGGTGAAACGAGCATGAGTTGACCAAGATATTTTTACAGGCTTAGATGCTTTTTTTTTTTTTGCATTTTTTCCCTCAATGATTAGGGGAAGGAATGGTCGACAGAATGGCCAGATGCTACATGTTGCAACTTGCACGCGTGGTCTCAACTGTCACGAGAGGGAGTAGGAACCAAAAAGACCAAACCGGGGTTGCCGTTTTCAGGCTTGGTTTGGGCCGTTGGGTACTTGTGCCAGTCTGATTGGGCCTAAACTTTGTCCTGGCAAATTTTTACTGTTATTAATTTAATTTTTTTTAATTTACAAAACTAATTTTTGATTTGGATCAATTGCAGAAATAGTCTCTTGCCACCGTGGGCCACGGCGGTATTTAAAAACCGCCGTGGCCCAGGGCGGCGAATGGCATCCCCGTCAGACGCGGCGAACGGCGCTTGCCGCCCTAGGGGACGGGCATTCGCCGCCGTCCCCCAGGGCGGTTTATAGGCCAATCGCCGCCCTCGGGGACGGCGGTTTTTAGCCCTCCCGTATAAAATCCATTCACGCCTCGCCAGCGCGTCATTTCTTCCTTCCGCCTCCAGCGTTCGTCCAATAGAGCTGAGGGAAAGGAGGAGCAGTACAGCGGCGAAGCCCTCGCAGATTTTTCAACCGAATCAGGTATTTTTTTTTTTTGCTCTTCCTCTGTTATGTAGTCAATTTTTTAGATAAGTGTTAATTAGTACTAGACGCGTAGTGTAATACCTGACATAGTATGAAAATATTAGCGGTTTGGCATAACTATCGTTAGTGTTAAATTTATTTGACCGTACTAGAAGAACATAGCGGACAGGTAGTAAATTGTAGATATTTTAGAAATCAATATGTTCCGCCATGGCCATCGTTGGTATACGTTATTTTGACACGTTAGATAAACCTAGCGTATAACTTTATTAGCGCCGCTGGGTTAGTTTGTAAAATATAGAAACGGTAATGGTTTGACTCATACGTATAGCCTTTTTATGGAACGAATATTGATTAGTACAAATTAATAAAATCTTTTTTGTGAACAGAAATGGCAAATAGAGTTATATTCGCGATATACCACGGTGAAGGAAATGTCAGAGAAGGACAATATGGGGTAGATTTATCGGAGTTCAACGTAGCACAAAAGGGAATTATAGCTCCAGCTGAGAGAAGTTTTCCTGGAGTTTACAATTGGTTAATGAGGGGATTCGGAGTAGATCCTCAAGTAAATGCAATTACGGTGTACGCACTGGTTAGCTGGGCTGTGGAAGGTTTTTGGTGGGAATTGATGCCAGTAGATTCGACGGCCAGCTGGGTATTTTTTGTGGAGAATGCACTGCAGCGAGGATGGGCACCGAGCATCCTAGTGGTAGTGCATGACGTGGTCAGCATTGATCAGGCTGGTCCGAGTACAGCGGAAGGGCCCGATGAAACAGGGGACCAAAATGAGGCAGAAGACGAGGGTGCCGGAGAGGAAGGAGGCCAAGAAGACATGGGACTGGGGGGATTTGCAGATGAAGGGGAGAGACACCCAGGTCTAGTACAGGAGATGGAAATTGAAGACTCAGAACCTGAGCATATGGAGGATGATGATTCTTCGGAGGACAATGTATACCCGGCAGAATGGGACAACGAGGACTTCTCCGGACTCGTTGTCTCAGAGGGGCACACCGTCGCATGGGAGTATCGGCAGAATGAAGTGGTGCAAGGCGCTAGATACGCCGAAAAGCACAGTTGACAGAGGCTGTGAAGATGTGGGCCGTGTCACTTGGGAGGGAGTTCTGGGTATCAAAGTCCACCAGATCAGTGTACGAAGTGAAATGTGCAAATTCAAGCGATAGATGTCCATGGAGGATGTACGCATCCAGGAAGAAATATGACGACTGTTGGTCCGTGTCAATCGTGACGGAGCACAACTGCCATCTTCCGGGTGTTCAGAAGTACCACAGGAACATATCATCTGCATTCATCGCTTTAGAGCTGTATTATGCTGTTGTGGAGAACCTCCGGTTCGAGCCCAAGTCAATTATCAGGCGCATCGAGGAGAAGTACAAGTACACCATTACATATGCCAAGGCATGGAGGGCCAAACAGAAGATAATTGAAATGAGATTCGGCAGTTTTGAAGCTTCGTACAATAATTTGCCTCGTCTATTGCAAACCATCTGTGCGAGGAATTCTGGCAGCTACTCCGAAATCAAAAGTTTCCCATCGTTAGCAAATCCTGGGCAGAGCGTCCTTCAGCGGGCCTTCCTCTCTCTGCAGGCGTGCATGTTTGCATTTCTTCATTGCAGGCCCATTCTCTGCATCGACGGCACGTTCCTAACTGGAAAATACAGAGGGCAAATGTTGACGGCAATCGGAGTAGACGGGAACAACCAAGTGTTGCCCGTGGCCTTTGCCTTCGTCGAGGGCGAGAACAGAGAGAGTTGGTACTGGTTTCTGAAGCTGGTTAAGGAAACGGTGGTGGGGATGAGGCCAGATGTATGTCTCATACATGACCGTCATCCAGGGATGCTGCGTGCAATTGAGGAGCTGCGAAATGGCTGCGCAGATAAGGGATACCCTCCGGTGTGGGAAGATGTAAAGAGCAGATGGTGCATGCGTCACATGGGCGCAAACTTTTGTAAGTAGTTCAGAAACAAGGAGCTGATGGCCATGTTCCAATGTTTGTGCGCCCAAAATCAACAGAAGAAGTTCAATGAGCTGTGGAGGAGACTTGATGAGTTGACAGCCAAACATAGACGCGAGAGTTTTGCAAGACCCCCCAGCTAGAGGTGTTGACGGCCCTGAAGCTCTAGGTGCACTTTCCACCGATGACGGTACATTCAGAAGGAGGCCCGGTTCCTCGGTTAGCAGATTTTCACAGTGGATCGAGCACGAGCCGAAGGAGAAATGAGCATTGCTGTACGATGAAGGTGGAGTAAGGTACGGCATAATGACCACAAACCTTGCAGAGGTCTACAACTGGGTCATGCGTGGTTTGAGGCAACTCCCCCTTGTTGCCATCGTGGAGTTCATCCTACATAAAACACAGACGTACTTCCACGACAGGTGCAGATAAAATGGCCCATCTATGGCCGATGGAAACCTTTGGTTCGGCACCAAAATGACAGAGTACCTTGAGGAGAAATGCAAGAAGGCAAGAGAGCACCGAGTCCGAGTGCAGGGCACACGAGAGCGTAGATTTGAGATATTGTGTGCCGACAGGTCTAGGCGTGGCATATTCGCAAGGAAACCTATACAAGAGTGTGTCCTAAAGGAAGATGGGACATGCACGTGCTCCTGCCGGAAACCAAGCTTGTACCACAAGCCCTGTTCACATGTCATTGCCGCTTGCGGGGAGTGCAGCATTGATGAACACCAATATGTGTCTTCGTACTTTAAAAAGGAAGCAATCATGCATACATGGAGTACCGAGATCTTTGGTTTCGGCATCGTCGGCACTTTCACTGAAGACACAAGTCCAGTTTATTACATCCCTGACCCGACGAAGGCAAGGAACAAGGCAGGCCGACGTCGGACACGGAGGATACGCAATGATATGGACGAATCCGAGGCCGGCGTTAGCGCTCAACGTTGCAGTAGGTGTGGAGAGGAGGGACATACCTACAAGAAGTGCACGAAAGACGCCGAGGCCCTAAGTACAGCAGAAGTTCCTATGGAAGGATCAGGCGCTGACGGAAGGCGGCCAACTGGGGAAGGCACCACTGATCGGCAGCGTCATCGCAGGCGTCCTCGTGCACCTTCAGGTTATGTTGTCTAGTATAGCCACTGGTTGCTGATGTAATCTCCCTATAATGTGTACTAATATGCATGTACTGCTATCTGATTTTCGTTTTAGTGTGGGTCTTTTAAAGGTACTTTGCTGTCTATTAATTTTCTGACTGTAATGCACTATGTTTAATTGAGTTAATCCATTCCGCTTCTTTTTCCTTGCAGGTATGGACTACCAGACGCCTGAGCTGCTGGATCACGCCACCGATCAGTCCCATCGGTTGTTTCTCTCGGCGGTGCAGAACCTCGAGCTCGGTACCTTACGTCCTCGACCTTCTAGGCGACTACTTCTCGTGGACGACAGGTTCACGAGTAGGTACGTACGAACGTTGTACTGTGAATTTGTATATGTCAACTTACTAACTTGCTTTGTTTTGATTGTCAGGTTGCGGGAGGTAGGCCTTCTGCCGCTGTGTAGGCTAGTAGCAGCCGCAGTGGAGCCGAATGACCCGACGAAGAAGTGGGGTATCGACCGGTCGCTGATCACAGCTCTTGTGGACCGGTGGAGACCGGAGACGCACACCTTCCACCTCCCATGCGGTGAGATGGCCCCCACGCTGCAGGACGTCAGCTTCCTCCTTGGGCTGCCTCTAGCCGGCGATGCGGTGGGCCCAGTTGACGGGCTCCAGGCGTGGCGAGAGGAGATCCTGCAGCGGTTTGCCCCGGTTCACCGTGCTCCGGGGCTTCCCCTCGTCGGCGACATCTCCCCGTACACGCATGCAGGCCCCCCTCAGGCTTGGGTATTGAGCTACACGGTAAGAATGCTTTCTTGTTGTTTTATGTTTGTCCTTCAGTCCGTACTAGAATTACAGTGTCAACTTCCTTATATGTTACCGCAGTCTGATCAGCTAGACCCGGAGGCCGACGCGTACTCACTGCAGAGGAGCGGGTATTCGGGTGGGTGATGTTCACCAACTCGCACGGCCACGCAGTCGACAAGGGCTTGATCCCTTACGCGAGGGAGATAGCCGACGCCGAGGACGGTGATATTCCCCAATACAGTTGGGGATCGGCAGTCCTTGCCGCCACGTACAGGGGTCTATGCGACGGCTGCAGGAAGACCGAGCCAGAAGCGGTCTTCACGGGTTGTCCACTCCTCCTACAACTCTGGGCGGCAGAGCGGTTCGCGATCGGCCGCCCCGTTGTGGACCACAGTCCGTACGAGGCGAGCCTGTACGTGGGTGTCCCACCGGAGGACTATCCGACGATGGGGACGGTGTGGTGTCGTCGTGAGGTATGTTCGGTGTTAGAACCGTCTCGGTTTTTTATGTTACTTGGACTAACGAGAACTCTTTTCCTGTTTGTAGCGTCGGTACGCTCACATGCAGGTGCAGAAGTCGTACCCAGACTTCGTCATGGAGTTCGACAGGATCACGGACGACGACGTTGTCTGGGAGCCGTACAGCGCCGAGGCGAGGCACGCGCGTGCGCCGCACGGGCTGTCGTCCCTCTGCACCAGGGACCAGGCGTACTGGCTGACGATGACACCGATGCTGTTCGACATTTCTGTCGAGCCGCACTGCCCGCAGAGTGTGATGCGGCAGTTCGGTATGCGACAGACCTTCGGCAATCAACAACGCAGGGGCGTACCGCAACACGTTCACAGGTATATGTGGAAATGAATATTCCGTATTGTTATGCATTGTGTCACCGGTTGTGCTCTGCAGGTTAAATCGGCGTGGCCAGGCCGCCGGTAGGCTGTGGAGACCCACCGTCGTCGACTACATCAACGACTGGCTCATAGCCACGGAGGACGTCATCACGGAGCTGCACCCCTACACAGCCGCCAGGTACGAGCAGTACCTTTCCTGGTACCAGGCCCGTACCAGACTACGGGTGACGTACACTCCCGAGGCTCCACATGCGCACGTCGCGGGGGTGCGAGACACATACCCGACACACCGCGACCAGGACTACTTCCGCGCGGTGAGTCAATGATTTTCATACTATTTTCAACGGTAGCTACCACGCGCAACTAACCACGCATGTCCTGCTAAACAGGCGGACGATGCTAGGCAGGTCCACACGGAGCTGGACCTACTGCGGCAGCGCCTACAGGCTGGCATCCCTCTCACGTAGTAGGAGCAGACGATCACGTTCGACCGGATGTGCAACACGATGCACTCGGTCGTCCGTGCTCTGACTTGTCGCCGTTCCGATGCAGTCCCACCGATGCAGATACATATGCGAGGTCCCCATGGTGAAGGGACATCGGCAGGAGCGGCGGGTTCTGCAGGGGCCAGTATGTCGTGGGGAGCAGGTCCTTCTGGTACCGCCGGAGAATCGAGGTCGGCAGCCTCCACGATCGGGCGAGGATTGTCAGGTACGTCAGGATTGAACCTATTCTCCATAACTAAATGCACTTTTTATGCGGCTGACGCGAGCTTTTCTTTACCAGACCCACGCGGCGGATCTCACCACCACCTGGGGGACACTAGGCGGGGATCTGCCCCGAGCACCTCTGCTTGGATCTCTACCGAGGACGACCTCCTTCCGGAGCAGGACGTGATCGGGTCGTCACAGCTCGGAGGTGCACCGCACACACAGCCGCATGACGCCGGTGCTTCCCCTGCTACTCAGGCGATCCGAGCCACCCGTGGGGTACCGGCGGACCGCCTGACGTACTCGCGCGAGCACGTGCGAGCGCAGCCTAGGAGGACGAGGAGGCGTATGACCTAGGGGCTATTGTTGTATTTATTTATTTAGAGGTCTCGCATTACTTGTTTAAATTTGTCATGTCCATATTCACCCCCTGTAGACTCGATCCCATCCTTCAGATACATTGTACTGCTAACAATGTAGTCTCCCTTGTTGTATTTCGTACTATGGGTGTCGCATTCATCATGCCGCAATACGAACGGCTCGCATCTAGCTAATATCACTATGCTATTGTACGTGCACTGCGTTAAGTATCGACCGAGTGGATGACAAATAATAGAATATATCGTCTTCCAATGTCGAATTAAAAATCATTCAGTATGTACATTGCGCAAAAAATTGGGAAAAAAATTCATAGGCCCTAACATTCCGTTCGCCTGGGGTCCTAAGCCCCTCACGTAAAACGGACCGGCCTATTACCATGTCATTAATTAAGTTTTACCGAAAATAAACTTGAAAAAATGATCAGTACGATTTTACAAACCAACGCCCACCATCGTCGGATTATAAAAAAAACTTTAAAAAACATACCCTAAACCACGATTAAAACTAAATTTTGTGAAGCGTGTAGGCGAAAGACGGGGAGGAGTGGATTGCGAGTGCCGATCCAGACATACGAGGAGTGGAATGCGAGTGGCGATCCGGAAATACCCTCAGTTTGACAAGTTCTTTTCACGACGTGAACAATCTATGTTTTTTGGTTTTTTTTAAACATCGATCCAATAAATGCAATGGCACAATAAATAGAATTTAAGAATTTAATTTTGACAAATAAATTTTCAAAAATTTTGGGGTTAAAAATTAGCATTCGGAGGATTCGGACCGTCCGATCGCTGTGCGGATGGTCCTATGCATTCGCCGCCTTGGGGGCATTCGCCGCCGTCCCCCATGGCGGCAAGGCCACGTGGCCTCCCCCGGGCTAACGGCGGCCGGCGCCGTTAGCCACGCCTGACGGGGATGTCATTCGCCGCCCTGAGCCACGGCGGTTTTTAAATACCGCCGTGGCCCACGGCGGCAAGAAGCTACTTCTGCAAAAAGTTTAAATCAAAAATTAGTTTTGTAAATTTTAAAAAAAATTAAATTAGTAACACTAAAAATTCCTGTCCTGGCTATCCCTCGACTTGGGCGAGGCCCTGTCACTCCACCGGACTACAGACTCCTCGTTGTTTCATTTCAGCTGCATAACGGAAGAGCAAAACACAGTGACTAGAGAGAGAGTCACCACTCACCACCAGACGACGCCTCAGCACATCGTGTACTGCATCCACGATCTGTTTGGGCTTGTAAACTGAGAATGATCGAGCAGAGCAACCAACCCATATTTCCATGGGGTGTAGTGGACGGTGCCCGTGACAGGGACCTTTCTGCATGCTCCCCTGCCTGCCTCTCGATCCTGCCTACGTACCCACTTGTTTGGTCGATCGGCATGCACGTCGCTCTCTGATCCCCGCGGGTCGGCGTCGATCGGGACGGGAGCTCGTCCATCCATCTCCTCTGCTCTAACTGACCGGCCAAACGCCGAGCGCAAGCGCAACGTATACCTGCCCCATACATCGCACCGCGTCTCCACAGTTGGCACCGTCACGCAGCTGGTGTACGTGTTGCTGTTGCCTGCCGTCGCAGGTGCAGACAAACTCTAACAGGTGCGTGGTTTCAGAAATAGAGTTGCTCTGCAAAGGCGCGAATCCGAAGCACGTTCTAGCCGAATAGAATGGGTGGGTGAAACCAAGAAATTCAGTATTGCGCTTTTGTGTCTTGCTTGAAACCATAAAATGCATTATAAGGAGTGCAGTGGTGTGGAGAGGAGATGGTGTCAAATAATCAAGTGTAAGCGTATCGTAGTCGAACGCAGGTTGATAGAGCTAAAACCACACGCCTCTGTCATTGTACCAACAGGCACATCTCAACGGAGTAGGTGATTTATGGGAGAGTCGAATAAGTGCTGGTGCAATGTCTACGATGATGTCAAAGCTCATAAAAACTAGCGTAAGCACTTTTATATTCGCAATAAACCTGTTTATGCTTCTATCCTTTATTTCATTTGAAAAGATTAACTAGCGATTTTAATGTGTTTGGTACTTATATTTTATTGTTACAATGCACCTTTTAAAATGGTTATAAGCACAACTCTTGCTAAATCAGCAATAAGAATATGCTACTGCTGTCATGTTCATATTTCTGGATAGGGAGAGTGCTATCTATCTGTTCTTATCTTATTTTGGTGGATAAATTCAAATTAATGCCAATTATAGACACTTCAAATCTTTGTAAGTTGGAAAATGAAAATTCTAGAAATCCCAGCTGGATTCGATACGATGTTTAAAATATAATTCAAATCTGTATCTGTCGGAGGATGAAACCTCGACGGCGGGAAGTTAGGAGACCCCCCTTTTGAGATTCGGCCAGGGGAGTAGTTCTCAGGCGAAGCCGGCGTCAGGGTGTATCAGCGGTACGATGGATGGATCCGAAGGAAGCAAGCACACAGAGAAGACAGGAGGATTTATACAGGTTCGGGCCGCTCGGAAGCGTAATACCCTACGTCCTGTGTATGGTTTGATATATGTGGTGGATGAACTAAGTCGCGGCCGGAGCCGGAGAAGATGAACAACAGCTAGAGAATGAGCTCGGGAGTTAGAGGTGCTCCGTTCCGTCTCCCTCTCTCTCCTCCTCATCGGCTTGGATCCTCCTTTATAGAACTAGGGGAGTCCACAGTGCTGGTACGCGGAGGGAGATATCTTCCGGTGAGTTCTCCTGTGCGCCCCTCCACCTGCGGTCCTGCGGTGCTCATGCTGGAGTTGGAGGAACGTCCCGTCGCCCCTGTTCGCCTGCAACGCCCACGCCAGAGCAGGTGCTGCTGCTGCACGTCGTCGTGAGAGGATGGAGCGGAGAGATGTGACGGCGCACGCCTCTGCCGCCTGGTCGTGGAAAAAGGGGCCTACATAGTCAAAAGCTTCTGACTACACAGTGAACGAAGCCTCCATAGTCAAAAGTCTTCTGACTGCACGGTCGGAGGTCCACGGGGGGCCATCGGGAGACGCCCACACGTGGCAGAGTAGTTGGCAAGTTGGTCCGCGGAGTCCTTCCAGTGAATCGGCATCGGCATCGGCAGTCGGCAGTCAGCATCGGTAGTCGGTCAATCGGCCCCGGGCCTAGGCGTCGGCACCCAGGATCAGAAGGATCGGCGCCCGGGCACCGGAAGGATCGGCACCCGGGCACCCGGGCGATCAGCACCCGGCCGTCGGGCCCGGGCATCGGCGCCCGGCTGTCGGATCCCGGCATCGGCGCCCGGGGCCGGTGGAGATGGCGCCCCGGGCGCCCAACGGGACATTGGCCATAGCCGGTCTTCTCTTCTGCAGAAAGTGGGCCCGGAGGGGCTGACGTGGCCGGAGATCCACGCGTCCCCGCAGAACGTGGGACCCCCAGTCCCACTTCGCCGACAGTGGCCCCTGGCCCTGTTGCTCGGCCGGGATTAGCCCCGGGCAGGAACAGGGCCACGTCTTGAAGAAAAGAGGGGACGCGGGGTCCGCCTGGTTCGCCATGGACTTGACGTAGCTTGACAATTTGTTGATTTTAGATGCGATACGTACCCGGGAACCGGGCTGAAAACATGGAACGAGGTGTTGAGGAAGGCCGGCGGTAGCGGTCGCGATGGCGAGGCGGCAGCTTGCCGCCCGTACTGTCGCCACCGAGTTCTTTGTGGTGACCGCTGGTCGGAGGCCGCGGCAGCAATGAGGCGCGTCGTCCGTTTGGAGGCCGCCACCTAATCCGCCGCCGATGAGTTCTCCCGTGCCTGGCCCGAGATGGAGGCGTGGGAGTAGGAAACACTCTCCCGGGGAGAACGCGTACGGGCCCAAGAGGCCGGGCTTCGCATCCCGGGGGTGCGAGTTCGCCATGCGCGAGGAAATCGCGAAGAGGTCGCGGGATTTCGCGAGGAAGTCGCGGTGGTTCGCGAGGATGCCGCGGTGGTTCGCGAGGAGGTGCGGGAGGCCGTGGTCGAATCCGCTGCCCCGGAGGCAGGGTTCTTCGACTGCGGTGAACTTCTTGTGGAGCCGATGCCTGACGAAGAGGTTGAGGGAGACGCCGGTTTCCTTCAGACGCCATACGTGGGTGCCTTCGGGGCCCGGGGGCCCTCCATGCCCCCGAGCGTTTCCCTTCCGACGCTGCCCGGTGCCGCCTTCGGGGCCCGGTCAGAAGTGCGGCGGCAACCGCGCCCCGTGCGATCCGAGCCTCTCGTGCTTGCGCTCCGGTTTTGCCTGTCTTGTAAAGAGAGATATTTGCATATATATATATATATATATGACGACGTTTATATTTTCGTACCTTGGCTTATTGTATTGTTCGGAGGTCGCTGGTGTTCGGGAAAGGAGCTCAGACTCGCTTCCCTCGCGAGCCTCGAGGCCGGGAAAAGGCATGCGCTCGGGACCCGGGGGCCCCGGCCAGCGCTAAAGATATGTATCCGGGACCCGGGGGCCCCGGACTGAAATACGGTTTTGATATAAGCCGGGTTCCGGGGGCCCGGGCTTGAATATGGGATGTGAGACGACCCTCCGGATGCATTCTCGCCGGGGCGGTGCTGTCCGGGCTATCGCGCCCTATTCCGGGTGTCGCGTTCCTAGGCTTGCGCTCGCCTTGGCGATGCCGCCCTGGTTCGGCTCCTCGGTGTCAGGCCCGGGGCACGGATTCGGGAATCCGTGCCTCGGCTCAAGTATGTGCCCGGGACCCGGGGCCCCGGGCGGTAGTGCGGCTTGATATGTATGGTCGTTACGTGCCCAGGTACGGAGGCCTGGGTAAGGACATGGACAGCGTCGGGACGACTTCCCCGGACCCGCCCTTGCCGAGGCGATGCTGTCCGGATACTCGCGCCCTATGTTGGTCATTCCGGGTGCCACGTTCCTAGGCGCGCACTCGCCTTGGCGATGCCGCCCCGGGTCGGGCTCCTCAGAGTCGTGCCCGGGAGGTAAGTCCCAGGCCGTACGTTTGCCGGCGAGGGGCGCTCTGCGACGCACGCCACGATTGCTGCCTGTGGAATATGATTGGTACGTGCCCAACCGTCAACTCGCGTGTCATGACCTGAGGCCATGGCGCGAGGAGCGGGCACGAGCCCCGCTACCGAGGGCAGCGAGGATGCTCTCTGGTTCTGGCCTGCCAGGGGCCGTGCTCGGGCTCGGCTTCCCTTGCGAGAGTGCGAGCTCTTGACTCCGGGAGGAGATCCTCGACCGGGAACGGTCTGCCCGGACTCGCGCTCGACAGAGCGGCGTGGTCCGGATTATTACACCGGGGCCCGGAGGCCCCAGACTGAGTCGGGATGGGCAGCCCGGACTCGCCATCGCGTCCGATGGGGCCCGGGCCGTCGTACCCTATGTGCGTCAGGGGCCCAGAGGCCCCGGACTGAGTCGGGACGGACCGCCCGGGCTCGCCATCGTGTCCGATGGAGTCCGGGCAGTCGTACCCTATGGGCGTCGGGGGCCCAGAGGCCCCGGACTGAGTCGGGATGGACCGCCCGGGCTCGCCATCACGTCCGATGGAGTCCGGGCAGTCGTACCCTATGGGCGTCGGGGGCCCAGAGGCCCCGGACTGAGTCGGGACGGACCGCCCGGGCTCGCCATCGCGTCCGATGGAGTCCGGGCAGTCGTACCCTATGGGCGTCGGGGGCCCAGAGGCCCCGGACTGAGTCGGGACGGACCGCCCGGACTCGCCATCGCGTCCGATGGAGTCCGGGCAGTCGTACCCTATGGCAAAGGAAAGGGGAAGACTTTCTCTAATAAAGGAGGAGAGGAGAGATTTTCATTAAACCAATAGCCAACCAAAGGACCAGTACCGATACAGTCGACGCTTCCCGGGAAGGTGGGACGAAATCGGGATGATCTCTCCGGCTTGGCTGTCCCGGGTGCCACGTTCGAGGCTCGCACTCGTTTTGGCAAGGCGGCCTAGGTTCGGGCTTCCCTGAGCTGGGACGTTTGGTCGGCCTATCCGTTGCCCTCGGCCAGACCGTCCGGCCAGGGGTCGGATCATCCAAATCCGCGCGTTCGGACTGTCCGAGCCGGGGCCGGACTGTCCGAACGGGCTTGGCCGGCTAAGGCTCCTGCGCGGAAGTACTTTGACCTGCTTGGCCAAGCTCTGTGACGGCGCGGCATTCCGTGAGATCGTGCGAATCCGTCTCGTGGACGGCGCACCACTTCTGGGCCGCTGCCGTTGAAGGCGGCGCGCGTGCGGCCCTTGGCCGCTCGCCGGTGATGTTGTCCCCGCGGACATCGTCGGACCGTGGGGCGCCCGCTACAGCCAAGGCGAAGCCGTCGGCGGCCGCCTTCTCCTTCTGTCGCTTCCTCCTGTCCCGACGTGCCGCGGAGCGCGAGGACTCGCCGTATTCTTCGGGGTCCTCGTCAGGGGCCCCGGGGCGTGGCTCGTTCCATGCCCGAGCCTCTTCCTTGCGGGCGCAGAGATCGGCGAGCTTGAATAGCTCAGCCGTAGTCTGGACATCGCGGGTGCCCATCTTTTCGAGCATGCGCCTGTCGCGCACACCCGAGCGAAAGGCATGGATAACCACGTGAGGAGCGATGTGGGAGATGGTATTGCGAACCTGGCTGAAGCGCTGTAGGAAGTGCCTCAGCGTCTCGTCCCTGCCCTGGCGTAGGGCATGGAGGTCCGCCTCGGTCCCAGGGCGCGGAAAGGTGCCCTGCAAGTTGGCCACGAACTGGTGGCAGAGGTCCTCCCACGAGTAGACTGATCCCTCGGGGAGGTTCATCACCCAAGAGCGCGCCTGGGCCTTGAGAGCGACGGGGAAGTAGTTCGCCATCACTCGATCATCGCCACCGGCCGCCCGAGATGGGCAAGTAGTGTATATTTGCAGGAACTCCGTGGGGTTCACGGAGCCGTCATACTTCTCCGGCAAGCTGGGCCGGAACCTGTCCGGCCAGCGAACCTGCCGGAGGCCTGGGGAGAGCGCCAGGCAACCCGAACCGTACAGCGCGGGCTCGGGTAACAGATGACGGTTTCCCGTCAGTAGATTGGAGCTGGAGGCCTGGACCTCGGAACGCGTGGCGGCGTCCGCCCGCCGCTCGCGCTGTCGCTCCATGGTGACCCGGGCATCCTCGTCGGACCGCCCCCGGTTCAGCCGGTCACGGAGGTCGCCGTGGCCGCTGTCTGCCGGAGTCGTGGCGTGTTGCGCCGTGCTCCGGGCTCTGCTTTGACTCGGGGCGGGGGGCCGGCCCGCGCTAGCCGTTGCGCGGTCGGCACTCCTGGCCCCTGCGCTGCTGTGGGCAGCGACCTGGCGATGGGCCGCGCCTACGAGGTGGGTGACTTCGTTGAGCCAGCGCCTCTCCCGGCCCCCGCTCCCGTTAAAAGCCGGGGGGTGGCGCAGGAGGGCTTCCGCCGCCAGGAGAACCCCCTGTGGCGATGCTGGCTGAAAGTCGAGGTTGCGGCGTGCCGTGGAGCGGCGCCTCCGCTCGCGCCTCAAGGATGAGGCCGTGGCAGACCCGGCGGGGCACTTGCCGGTTCCTTCCGAGAGAGAAAGAGCTGACGCCGCACTGCCAGGCCGCCGAGGAGCGAGCTCAGCCCGCCTGGGTTGCGCGACGCGTCTCCTGGAAGACGGGGAGCGCAGGGGGCTTACCATCGGGCTTACGCCACCCGGCGGGGTGAAGTCGTCGGACTCCTGGTCGGAGTCCCGCGGACGGTGGCCTCCTGCCATGGAGTGCGCTGGTCTTGGGGACGTCGGCGTGTCACCTGAAAAGGAAACTCCCCCTACCTGGCGCGCCAGCTGTCGGAGGATGAAACCTCGACGGCGGGAAGTTAGGAGACCCCCCTTTTGAGATTCGGCCAGGGGAGTAGTTCTCAGGCGAAGCCGGCGTCAGGGTGTATCAGCGGTACGATGGATGGATCCGAAGGAAGCAAGCACACAGAGAAGACAGGAGGATTTATACAGGTTCGGGCCGCTCGGAAGCGTAATACTCTACGTCCTGTGTATGGTTTGATATATGTGGTGGATGAACTAAGTCGCGGCCGGAGCCGGAGAAGATGAACAACAGCTAGAGAATGAGCTCGGGAGTTAGAGGTGCTCCGTTCCGTCTCCCTCTCTCTCCTCCTCATCGGCTTGGATCCTCCTTTATAGAACTAGGGGAGTCTACAGTGCCGGTACGCGGAGGGAGATATCTTCCGGTGAGTTCTCCTGTGCGCCCCTCCACCTGCGGTCCTGCGGTGCTCATGCTGGAGTTGGAGGAACGTCCCGTCGCCCCTGTTCGCCTGCAACGCCCACGCCAGAGCAGGTGCTGCTGCTGCACGTCGTCGTGAGAGGATGGAGCGGAGAGATGTGACGGCGCACGCCTCTGCCGCCTGGTCGTGGAAAAAGGGGCCTACATAGTCAAAAGCTTCTGACTACACAGTGAACGAAGCCTCCATAGTCAAAAGTCTTCTGACTGCACGGTCGGAGGTCCACGGGGGGCCATCGGGAGACGCCCACACGTGGCAGAGTAGTTGGCAAGTTGGTCCGCGGAGTCCTTCCAGTGAATCGGCATCGGCATCGGCAGTCGGCAGTCAGCATCGGTAGTCGGTCAATCGGCCCCGGGCCTAGGCGTCGGCACCCAGGATCAGAAGGATCGGCGCCCAGGCACCGGAAGGATCGGCACCCGGGCACCCGGGCGATCAGCACCCGGCCGTCGGGCCCGGGCATCGGCGCCCGGCTGTCGGATCCCGGCATCGGCGCCCGGGGCCGGTGGAGATGGCGCCCCGGGCGCCCAACGGGATATTGACCATAGCCGGTCTTCTCTTCTGCAGAAAGTGGGCCCGGAGGGGCTGACGTGGCCGGAGATCCACGCGTCCCCGCAGAACGTGGGACCCCCTGTCCCACTTCGCCGACAGTATCCAATACGCGTCCGAATAGCCAAATACGAAAACTATCCGTCGAAACGATAGGATCCGAATCGACCCATCAATATAATCCTATCCGTAAATCCTAACCGTCCTAGTTTGGAAAAAAAATTCCTGACCATCAATATATATACAGTACGTGACTGTCTTATAGCAGTTTCGGAAGCATCTGTCGGTACATGGACTCCTTGTGCCACAGAACCGGTCGTCGGCGTCTTCCTCCTTACGACACGCCAGGGGCACTGACAGTGGGCCCCACCCGCAGCGTTTCTATATAAGCACACGGTACATAACGCGGTCGCGCAGGACGCACCGGGCGCGCCGCACCGCAAAGCGACGCACACGCCACGCCGCCTCCACCTGTATCCCTCAATCACCGGTTCGTCGAGCTCCCCTCCTCCTCTCCCCGGCGGCGGCGGCGGCGGCCGCCTCCGCGTGAGACTGATCAGAGTGCTCGCCTCTCACGCCGGTAGGTGGGGCCACGTACACCGGCCGGCATGGACAAGTACGAGGAGGTGCGGAGCATCGGGTCGGGCAACTTCGGGGTGGCGCGGCTGATGCGCAACCGCGAGACCGGCGACCTCGTCGCCGTCAAGACCATCGCGCGCGGCGATCACCGGGTCTGGCCCTTGTACTCCCTTTACTGGTATAATAGTAGGGTTTTGGGGTGTGGACTGGGGTTTGGCCTTGCTCGTGTGGATCCACGGTAGCAAGCGTTCGATTGTTCTGATGGGCTTTTGATTGGTTTGCGCAGATTAACAAGAGTGCGTACCGGGAGATCATCAACCACCGCTCGCTGCGGCACCCGAACGTCATCCAGTTCATAGAGGTGACTGTCTGTTGTTGATGAGGAGCAGACATTTTTTGGTTTAGAAAAATGAGGAGCAGATAGTCAGGGATTGTTTACTCATTGTTTTGTCTGCTTGGGTTAATTGTCTGCTGTGCCGTGCTTTACTAATTTCTGGGGCATGAAAAATGAACGGGGAAGGATTTGATTTTGTATCTTTTTCCTCCCTAATTTCATTGGTTTCGGTGATGTGTGATCTATTTGAAGGTGACAATTGCGGGGAATGTATTCTGTTTCTCCTTCCATTCTAATTACTTTATTGTTTATCTGGGTTTTACGGGTGTATTTTAGTTTGAACTCCTTTTATCCTATTCATTTCTCTCCCTTTACTATATCCCGCTCTATGTTTTATAAAATGAACAATCTAAGAGCGGCTCTGTTTTAAATTTTAACAGGCGATCCTAACTCCCACACATCTTGCGATCGTGATGGAGTATGCGGCTGGTGGAGAACTCTTTGATCGAATTGTTGATCTTGAGCGATTTAGTGAGGATGAGGTCACAATATATAATCTCTGATTTTGATCTTCTTCCCCATAGAAGGAGTAATATTTAGAGTTTTATGCTTCCAAAGTTTGTTTCCTCCACTCAATGCAGGCCAGATTTTTCTTCCAGCAGTTGATCTGTGGTGTAAGCTACTGCCATCACATGGTATGGGTAAACAATAAATTGGTCTTATCTTAGCTGCACATTCAGTAATCTAGAGTTCACATCTGCTCTGTAGTAGAAACTGCCAGTATGTTTTCTCAAATAACGTGAGTGGGACCTGAAAAAATGCTTAGTACTACAATCATCTTTGCTACTTTTCAGAAAATATGCCATAGAGATTTGAAGCTGGAGAATGTTCTCTTGCATGGCAGCAAAGCTCCACGCCTGAAGATATGTGATTTTGGGTACTCCAAGGTTGTCTCTCCAATTATTGAGAGTTTGCTCTGGCTTTGTAGGCTTTGTAGTTCTTGACGCACCTTTGTGAGTTTGCTCAGGAATAATTGTTTGCCATTTTCTAACAGTCATCAGTGTTGCACTCAAGGCCCAAATCAGCAGTTGGTACTCCGGCATATATTGCGCCAGAGATACTACACCTCCAGGAGTATGATGGGAAGGTGAGTTAAATAACTTCTTGTTTATCTATGATATGCACTATGATGTTTCTTTGGTAATATTTTTCAAAACCACGTCACTGAATTTATTCATCTTGGTATCATATATGGTACATTTTCTTATTTTATTTTCATGATGGCATGCATATAAATACTTTCCATATCAGCAAACCAGGAAGTACTGTTGGTTGATTATTTAGATATAGAATTATCGCTTTCTAAGCACTTGGGTGTTTGTAATTGAAATTCTCCATCAAAACTGCATTCAAGATCTCATTTCTTTTCAAGGTAGCAATAGAATATGGTACAGGATATGCTTTGCTTGTGTCTTGAACTTTATGGAAGTTGAGAATCTGATGATCTGCAGTTTTGTGCTTTTCTTCCAGAGAATTCACTCCCAATGTTGACATTACATGAGAAAAGAACTCGAGATATTAAAGATACATTTTTAACCACCTTTACTTATACGTCAATGAATAATTTTATAACTTTATAGATGAAATAATTTGAACAGTTATGTTCTTTGTGAACATCATGTTTAATTATCCACAGTTACTATCTTTACTGATTTCATTGATGATGGTAGTTTCAAAAACCAATTCGTAGTACTGTTTTTTTGAAAACATAGTTCATTTTATTTGATCATGCAACTATAGCAGGTATTGGTAAAATTCTGCCAGGTAGACATATTTTCTAGGTTTAAGGTTTGTTTCACAGTTAGCTATTAGCAAAATTAGACCAATAGAAAACATGGTTTTCTTTTCAAATATTCGCGACCTGTAGAAGAATGAAAACTGGAAAATGTAACAGCAGTAATCGAGGATAAGTTGTCAACTCATCATTGTCAGATGTGGTGTTGGGTCCCTTGGGTTTGTTTTGACAAATGCAGATCATCCATCCATGAATTGGTTCTTATCCTGCAGATTTCCCATGCTTCTCTAAGCTGGCTCAATTTTATTTGATAATGGAGTCATCATCAGTTATGGTTTTTCCTTCATAAAGTCCTAATGAATTTATGTTGATAGCTCAATATTTTAGTACAATCCAATTATACATGGGGTTCTGTTTTTCTATAGGCTGTAACTCGTGTGATTTAATAATAATATGGCATTGCCCAATCAGCACAGACTGTTATGCAAATATGGTTTCATGTAATAAAGAACCATCACATTAGCAAGCCATAGGCGAATTCTGGTATACGTTTGACAAGCATAGTTTTAACTCTGAACAGTGTGTGCTATCATACTAGTTTCAACACAGTTTTAGTTTATATGAATTGAATCATTGTATCAGTGACACTAACTGAAATTGACAAACTGTGCATGACTTTGTCAATTTTTTTTCTTGAGCCAGGCTTAGTTCCTGTGTGTAGCATGTAAGATATCACAGTGGCCAAACCAGTTACCTCTTTCCTTTTATATTTTTCCTGAAGATGATTTTGGAGTAATATTGTCAATGAGAGATAAGTTAAGCCAATGCTAGTGTGATATACTCTACTATGATTTCTTAATTCATAGCACAATTACACATTTTTAGAAAGATAAACAGTGCAGGGCTGAAGTGAGCTTAAGTAATGATTGAACTGATAAACATTGGTTGCATATTTTGTTATCACAAATTGAAAACTGGGAAGAAAATCTCTCTTTACAATGGTACTCCTAGTTGGTAGTTAAGCACAACTAAGTAGTGACAACCGTATTTTGGTACCGTAGCTTGCAGATGTATGGTCGTGTGGGGTTACCCTCTATGTCATGCTTGTGGGAGCCTACCCATTTGAAGACAAGGATGACCCCAAGAATATTATGAAGACCGTCAAGGTGATAGCTTAGTCCTACATCTCACGGATATGCTTCACTGGCATTTCTATAAATATTCGTTTGCCACCTTGGTGTTTCACCCATGAATTCCGGCCGCTTATCTAGTTATCTTCATTTGCAGCTAATAAAAGCAATTCAATATGAGATACCAGAGCAAGTCCACATATCCACTGATTGCAGAGATCTCATATCACGAATCTTTGTCAGCAATCCATCGAAGGTAATGACCCCAAGTTCACAGTTATCTGGGTTTCCCTATCAATATGTCCATAAGTGACTTGCTTTGATGTTGCAGTTTCTGTTTCTGTATAGAGAATCACCATGCAGGAAATAAAGAACCATCCATGGTTCTTGAAGAATTTGCCGAGGGAGCTCACAGAAGAGGCACAGTCTGTCTACTTCACGAAGAATGACAACGTCCCTGCTTTCTCGGACCAAACTAGTGGAGAAATCATGACGATCATGCAAGAAGCGCAGAGAATACCCAAATCATTCAGCGATGGCTATATCGATTACAGATCAGATGAGGAGGAAACGCAGGAGGAGGAGGGACCAGGAGAGAATGAGGAGGAAGAAGATGAACGTGACAAGATTCTAAGGGAGGTCCGTGAGAAGGAAACGCTGGGTATGAAAGCACTGAGCATCGGCTAATTGCCTCGTTGTGTAACTGCGTGCGTTTGGTAGGATGTATGCAATTCTGGCTGCAGATATAGTAGTTTAAATTATGCCTTTTTTGCATCCTGTAACATAATTTAGTCGAACTATATGTGCGATTTCGATTCATCCTGAAGGAGAGATGTTCTGTACATGGAATCCATTTGGTTGTCTTTTGGATAAAGAGATCTTACATTTGTGTGCAGCAAACCATATCTTAATTTGGATAATTTGGAGTGCATATGTGCATCAACCTAGCTTTTTACTTGGTTAAAAGCCCAAAGAAGATCTCTACCATGTCCTATTTCTGGTCCATCTGAAATGGCCGCTGTCATGGTTGGCAGGACCAGAGACAGTAGGATCGACCCTCTTCCCAGAATTTTTTTTTTTGAAACGAAAGCTACATCGAAATGCATATGGCAATGCAATGTCAAGTATGAAAAAACATTAGGTAAAAATTTGAAATAATGATCATACTATTCATTCGGGGAGAGAGTGACCGAACGGCTGACGATTGCCTCATCTCGTAGCGGACGGCAGGATCAGTCAAATTTCCTCGAACTTTGCATCTTAACCCCCATTTCAGATGAGATCGAGAGTAGCAATCCGCACATTTGCATGTTAGCGCTCGTTTGATCCGGAAATTTTGCAAGGTGGCCCTTCCTGTTGATAGGCGGCTGCTCGTTGGTATTTCTCCTCTGCTGCCACCCGGCGATCGCCGATTCGCCATGGCTCCTCCTCCCGTCCAGGACGCCGGCAGAAAGACTCTAGTGGCGCATACACGGCACGGCACGGCTCTATTCTCTTCCTACCCTGCGTCACCACCTCGACTCCCCAAAGATGAGCACAGAAAAACAGGGATTGTTTCACGCCTCAATCTGGGCCCGAGATTGTGACCAAACAAAACGGTCATCGATTGCCAGATCAGTCACGCATCCTTAAATTTTGTGAATGAGCCCCTGTTTTGGATCACTAATACTGATAGCGAACCGCAATTTTTCATATGATGGAGATTGGAGACACTTGAAGCAGCCGAGCCCGAGGGAAGTCTCTCCATCGTGATCGTGGTGTTTAAGAAAGCATCATATAGGGCACTCAGGTGCAGCCTCCTGGGCGCGCACGACGGCACGCGAACGGCGAACGGGAGACCACGCCGGCGTACGAGAAGGTATGTGATTAACACGGTGTTCGTTCCAGCTTATACGGTGGCAGCCTATTTCTCGTTTTCCACGTGCACGCTTCCCAAAACGATAAACGGTGTGTTTTTTTTAAAAATTTTCTATATGAAAGTAGCTAAAAAAAACAAATAGATCTATTTTTTAAGTTTTTAATAGTAAATACTTAATTAATCACGTGCTAATGGCGTTTCTCGTTTTACGTGCCGGCTGTAAAAGTTAAAACGTGTGGCTAGGATATGAGATTTCACGGGCGATGGAGCGGCCCAGCTAGCCTGGCCCAGCCAGGGCCTTTTCATAGCCTTTCACACGTCAGTCTGGGCCCGATATCGTGATCAAACGGCAGGATCACTCACACACCTTAAATAAAAAGGAAACGATATTCAGTCAAATTTTAACTTACAAAAAAGGTGAATTATCAATGAAGTACCTTGGCATTCCTGTGAAAGAAAAAAGGATCTCCAATAAGGATTGGAAGAGGGTAGAGGATAAAATAAAATAAAGATTAAGCTGTTGGCAAGGGAACTAAGTAAGTATAGGAGGAAGGCTCACTTTACTGAATTCTAGTCTTAGTAGTATCTCTATATACATGATATCCTTTTACTAACTACCGAAAGGAGTTAAAAAAAAGAATGGATTTTTTTGAACCAAATTTCTATGGCAAGGGGATCAAGGGATAAGAAAATATCACTTGAAACAATGGCATGTGATTTACAAGCCTAAAGACCAGGGAGGTTTAGGGGTACTGGATCTGGATACTATGAACACAGCCTTGTTGGGAAAATGGTTGTGAAGATTGGAAAAATGAAGATGGATTATGGCAACAAATGTTGAGCCAAATATTTGAAAGAGAAAACACTAATACAATTGAGGGTGAAGGTTGGAAACTCCCATTTCTGGACAGGACTCATGAATATAAAAGATAAATTTATGAGATTTTGTAAGAAAAAGGTTGGGAATGGGAAAAACACATTATTTTGGGAAGACAAATGGGTGGGGGACAAATCACCTGCTGATCAATTCCCCACTTTATACAATATTACTTTTAACAAAAACATAATAGTGGAAAAAGCTATTTCCTTAGGATGGGAGAATTTCAAATTCAGAAGAAGTATACATGGGGATAAGCTGTTGCAATGGAACAAAATAAAGAATGAATGTCAAAGGGTGGAAATAAATGAGACCGATAAGACCATATGGAGTTTGACAAAAGATGGACCGTTCACTGTGAGGTCCTTTTATAAAGCTCTAAAAATGTAAACAGTGACATACCCATATAAAGGACTGTGGAAATTTAAAATACCTATAAAAGTGAAGGTCTTTGTTTGGCTAACTTTGAGAAATAGCATTTTAACCAAAGACAATCTGTATAAGAGAGGCTGGAAAAAAAGACTAGAAAATATCAATTTTGTAATAAGGATAAAACCATCGACCACCTTTTCATACAATGCAATACAACCAGATTCACATGGAGCATTATTGATTGTGCCTTTCAAATGGGGGATTTTTCAGATATAAATGAATTGTTTGGTTGTTGGATGAAAAAATTTGATAAGGAAACCAAAAAACTAGTGGTGGTGGATGTTGCGGCAGTCATTTGGTCAATCTCTATAACAATGATCCAGTGGAGGTCATTCAATACATTTCTAACTACATAAGTCCTGATCATTTTTACAGAGATCAGAGGCAAAGGAAAAAAAGCTGATGGAGGGAGCTAACCTGGTCAAACAAATTGCAATCGACATCTATACGGCGAGACATAGCTGGAGAATTGGGATGGGCAGACAAGAGGGAATTGATTAATGTTGTGTGGTTTTTTGGTGTTTTTCTGTCTGGGAATGCTCTAGTTCTCTTTTTTGCATGCTTGTGCTGGATTGGCCCTGAAACCCTGAACTCAGTAACAAGTTCTGCTGCTAGGGTTTCGTTAGTTTAAAATTTGCATCAAAATGTTAGGATAGTGATTATTTTTTGTTGGCAGAAACTTGTATGATCTTTTGTAATGTCCTGTCATAACATTTCTGGTAATGGAAATGGGAGGGGGTTGACCATTTTTTCTCAAAAAAATACACCTTAAATAAATTTTACAAAATTTAACCCTCTTTCGTTGGGTGATATGATGCAGAGGAGCAGACTGCTCTTACTCTGTATTGTCATTTGGTTGTCCTGAGCGGTTAGGAAGATCTGAAGATCTCGGTGAGAGTGTGGAGTGTGTGTGTGTGTGGTTGAATTGCTCTTGCCAGATTGGAGCTGCAGCTGAACAAGGTTTGAAGTCCCAGATGGCTGCTGTAGAAAGATGGTTGTTAGCTACTCTAATCAAACTAGAGTGTGTTACGCGTTCGCGAGAAAAAAAAAAAAACTAGAATGTGTTAGTTCTGGAACATTGTAGCACTGCACTAGATATGATTTACAAACTGCCCATGGAGTAGATGGGTGGTGCCGAAGCCCGAAGTCCATATGGTGCGTTTAAAGTGGACTTTTAAGGTGGAGAAAAACTTCTCATTTTGTATGAGCATGTTTTTTAAAGATAAAAAGTTACTTAAAAAATTAAATAAATCTATTTTTCAAGTTTGTAATAATTAAAATCTAATTAATCATACGCTAATGGCTTATCTCATTTTTGATATCTTCTTTTTTTTTTTCCTTACCTCCAAACACTCCCTAAACTTGTACACTCTGATATACAAGGACGCCTCAGGCTGTCAGGCACTCGTGCAACTTACCGGTCCACTTCATATACATGTACATGCAAAATTTGGTGTGTACATGCAAAATTGATACCCTGTATCAATTTCTTCATCTCGTAGATTAGAGACTCAGACCTACTCCCTCCATCTTAAAAAAAATCAAAATCTCACTAATTAAAGTATAATTGATAGGTGGGTTAGTAGGAAATATTAAAGGAATAAAATTTCTCGATTTATAGACTAACGATAGATAAAAAGATATAAATTAGTTTATTTTGAGGCAAAGTTTAAACTATAGTAGTTAATTTATTTTAGATACTTAGGAATAGTTTGAAGGTGAGGGAAGAGAAAAGAAAAATAAGACCACTTAGAACGAGATAAACCATTAACACATAATTAATTAAGTATTAATTATTTTAAACTTAAAAAATAGATTAATATAATTTTTAAAGTAATTTTTATATAGAAAATTTTTATAAAAACATACCGTTTAATAGTTAAAAAGCATACTCATAGAAAACGAAAAACTTTTTCCCCTAACTGATAGTCTCGAATACTACCTTAGCATGCCACAAACTATACCATATATCCAAAACCTTTTGAGCTGTACTCCGATGATAGCTTTACTCAAGGTTAACAAAACCGATAGGTTTTCACGAAAACCGTCGGTGGCCGGTTTATAAAAACAGAAAAGTTTTTACAAATCCTTCGCCGAATAAACCAAACTTGTCAGGGCAAACTGCAAAACTTGCGGGGAAAACAAAACCTTCGCCGAGAAGTTTTTACAAATCAGCCAAGATAACGCGCAGAAGAGGATGAGAGACTATCAGACGGCTATTCAAGACGAAGAGCGGCCTCGGAATCCACGGTGATGAAGACCGGATCCCCGCGTCCTCTCAGCAATTCTCTTCCAATCCTGCTACTCTTCCTCGCGGCGACAGCAGCAGCGTCCGTTGCCCAGATCGCCATGGCGGCCGAGCCGGAGCAGGCGGCGGAGGAGGCGGCCGTGCACATCGTCTACGTGGACCGCCCCGCGGACGCCGACCCCGAGGAGTTCCACATCCGCACCCTCGCCCCCGTCCTCGGCAGGTACCCGCGGAATCGGATCCCCATCTGGTTGTTTGTTCCTAGCTTGCGCGATCTGTATGGTGCTCTGGTGTAGGAGTTTGAACTTCGAGGGTTCGATTATGCTTGGCGTGTTGTACATACAAATTTGGCTTTTGGGGGGCTCGATTAGCTCTAATCTGTCCTTGTTGATACTGGGTAGAATTGATTTGGGTTGGTTGATTGCAGCGAGGATAAGGCAAAGGAGGCGGTGCTATACCATTACAAGCACGCCGCAAGCGGTTTCTCCGCAAAGCTGACTCCCCAGCAGGTCGAGGAGCTCAAGAGTGAGTCCTCTCTCCTATTATTTTTTTCAGAATTTTGCTTGTTTACAGTTTTGCTTTGTCTGGAAAATGTCTCTGGTTTCACCAAATCACTGGATGAACATCAGTCTCAAATTCTTATTGGAACATAAATGTTTGATTTGGCAGAATCTCTAATACAGCGGCCATACTGAATAAATTCATCTTCTAGAGTATATACGATCTTTAAATAGATTTGCTATTGATCAAACGTTTGATTTTTTGGATTCTATCAAAAAAACAATGCTGACCGTTAGATGAAACTTTGAGATTTGGGGCAGGAGAAGCGAGTTCCAAGTTGCACTTTCAATTCATTGTAGTTGCACTTTCAACTAATTGTAGTTGCTATTATCGATCACGCGCAACTTTAGTTATAAATTTGTGCAACTCAGTCATAAATATGTGTAATTGTACCTAACTCGTAACTTTAGTTATAAATTTGTGAAACTCAGTCATAAATATGTATAACTGTAATCGATTGATGGATTCATTTTTTTTAAATGTTTGACCAATAGGCAGTCCCATCTTTTAGCTTTTATACTCTTGGAGTTAGTTGCGATTGGTGATGTTCTGTGGTAATGTTGATGGATTAAACGCCATGCTCTCACACTTTAGTCTTCAACCACAGTAATTGCGAAAGCAACCTCTCATTTCCATCACAGGCCCAGGTTTCAGGTTTAAATGCACACTCACAAATCATGTTAGAAAACCGGCACCGATAAACCATCGATAACCGAACACAGAAGAAACGCCGTAGAAGATCCAAAACAGATGACGACAGCTGAAGCCTACATCCTAGTGGCACTGATTACGGGCGCTCCTCCTCCTCTATCCCCGATCCAGCATAGTTACAGTGTATTAGAGTTACAACAACCCTTGACCGGTACGCCGCCGGCCAGCCGCTTCCTCTCGCCGCCTTTTGATATGTTGTCATACAGTTACAACAAGTATGCCTTTCTATTTAAGGGAGAGTCTAGGATAGAGTTCGACTCTAACTATACCCTAACACCTATTACAACTCCAAGTCCTAAACTGTATCCGACTATATACACATATTTGACACAAACTCTAACAAATCACAAGAAGCTGTTTGGAGAATTGTACAATAGAACAATTACTAATGCTGCATCGACCCATAATAATATGCTTGGATCATATTTATCATGTAAGTGTGGTCCAATACTTCCTTTAGAGACCAGTATGTATCAATTTACAACCTACTTATCCATAGTTATGAACACTCTTGTTGAATGATAATTATGAATTCTGATAGTCTCAGCTGTTCTTGGAAGATATATTTTCCAAACTGGTGAGATGTTTACAGATAAACCTGTTCCTTATGAACTGGAGTTGCATCTGTTCATTTTTTGTGATTATGTATGCTAATGTTTTGCTTTTCACCGTGGGTTTTATGAATATCATTTGAACTGATATTTCTAACATGATTGGATGATACAACGCAATCTATTCCAATACAGTTACCAAATTTCTTATTGTACTGTTGTTCATCATTAATTGAGAAAGACTTTCTAATGTACATTCCAATTTTAATGTGGCTTTTGACTATGATATTACACATGATTTCTTTGGACTTTGGAAGAATTTCTAAAGTATGTATGCTAAAGTCGCAAGTAAGGCAATCATACTTAGGCCTTTGGTGTACATGCCCATATGTCCACTTCTATTTGTACCGTTCCATCTAACTTGCCCGCTACCTCTATTGTCGCAGAGCAACCAGGTGTCCTTCAGGTTGTACCAAGCCAGACTTATCAGCTCCATGGACCCGGGGCTGGCACAACGAATACCGTGGGCCTTATGAACCGGCTTGGCTGAGAAGGTTGTGTTCTAGTATACCAATGTTCTGGTGAGTCCATCTCATGGTTGTAATATGTAAGAATAAGAGATGCATCACCTGTACATCTCAATGGATACAGTATCTTTCAAGTTGTATCCGAAGTTTGTAATGCACTAATGTATACCAAGGTTAGTTAATAACTTAATACTATTATATTGATCTAATGTCTCATGTCTTTGAGAACTTTGGATCTTGATGTTCCTGTATTTGCACTTGATGAGGAGCCGGCCTTCGTATTTGCTTTGCTTTGAGGTGGGATCTGGCAACAAGTAGCATTTACCAATAAAATAAAGTATGGGCCCACTAGCAAGTCTCTTATCTAAGCCTTTGTGGGAGCTCAGATTTTATGTAGTTAGAGAAAATCTAGAAAAGCTAGGTTTTGTAGCTTCTGTTTATAGTTTATTTTTTGAATTCTGTAACGACATGTTCTTAAAATCTATGTGAGGATTTAACTATTTGGGAACTATAGATTATCATAATGGTGAGAATCTAAACTGGTTAGAAGGCTAGAGATTCTGAGAGAAGCTACAATAAGAAGCTTTTCTAAATAAGGCCCTACTTCTCTATTGCGTAGCACTTAGCACCGGACACAAGAAAAATGAGATGCTCCCTCGATTTCAAAATATAAGGTATATTAGCTTTGTACACAGTCTCCAATCTTATACTTTAAGGTTTTCTCTCTGGGTGAACACCTATGGTTTGGTCTTTATTGATTGAATTATGCAACGTCGACATGTACATGCGTCGTTCCCTTTTTGAAGTTACTAATTGATCTGGTCATTACTGATTGGATCATGGCAACGGTGATGCGTACAAGTGTCATTCCCGTTTTGGAGTTACTGATTGATTTGGTTTTTTTACTGGTTGGATCATGGCAACACCGATGTGTACGCGTGCCGTTCCCTTTTTGGAGTTATTGATTGGATCATCTCAATTGTCGGCAAATGGATGCCGAGAGTGGGGATCCGGACAGACCCCCTTGAGGTTCGGCCGGGGGTGCAGTTCTTGAGTCCACCTAGGAAATGGAGAAAGATGGACATAAGGCACTTAGACACGTTCGGGCCACGTGGTGGCGTAATACTCTACTCCTATTTATTGTGTGTTATGGTTGGTTGTGAATAAAACAGAGTTCGATCCCCTCTCCTAATGGCCTTGGACCTACCCTTATAGAACACGGGTGGTACCATAGTAACTGAACCGGAGAGATGAGTGTGGAAACTTACGTCCTAAATTTACCAAATTATAGATAGGTTATGGCAGGGTACAAGATAGGCACGCCCTACCGGGCGTGCTAAATAGTACCAATCGCCCCCCCTCCAACGAGCCTTGCGCTCTTCCAAGTTGGGCCCCATGAAGGAGAACCAGGGGGAGGCCGTGGTCACCTGCCACGTACCCTAGCTGCCTACCACGTGCCCGAGACATCACCCGCTCTGACATGGGGGCGCTCTGGTGGAGAAAACCTTGGTCATCATTACGGTTCCACTGTCCCACTTGTCGATGCCTAGGCGGAGTAGGCAAAAATTGGAGAAAGCTGGCAGGCCATCAGGAGTCATGCTATCTGATAGCCCACACCTCTTGACAGCCTACATAGTGCTTCGATTGATAGGAAACAGGCGACATGGCCTGAACCATCTACCATGTCGCACACCTTGGTGGGTAGATATTTGTCACATTGCCCCTCCTTGGAGAGGCACGCAAAGGACAAGACATGGTTGCACGCCTTATCTCGGCGCATTAAATGCGTCAATAACCGTTCGGCCTCCGAGCTCTACCATGCAGATCCATATGGGTCGTGGGCGCTTTATGGCCCGCGGGCACTCGGGGGCGCCATTCAGCCCCCGAGCAGTGCCCTGCAGGCCTACGTGAGTCGCGAGTGCTTGGGGGCGTCCTCCTCGGGGCCGCCCGCCGGGGGCGGTCCTAGACAAAGGCTAGGCTCGAGCCCCTGAGTAGCCTGCTCGGGGCCTTGGAAAGCACTTCTCCGATCGATGGCCGCTCGAACATCGTCGTGGCTTCATGTTTTTCTCATTCTCCAGCTTTTTCCTAAGCACAGAGGGGTGCACGGCCCTTGAAGTGGGCCCATGCCATCTCCCGTGCTCGGGAAACAGGTGACATGGCACCCTGTTGTCACGCGCCTGCAATGCAGGGAGCCCTGGTTCCCACATCATTGACAGCAACGGCAAAGCGTACATACGTCGTTCCTTTTTTAGAGTTACTAATTGGATCATGGCAATGGTGACGCATATGTGTGTTGTTACCTTTTTAGAGCCATTGTTTTAGGAGTCTTTTTCATGTTCTAAGTGTTGTTTTGGTGGTGTTTGAGGATAAAGATCAATTGTGGTTGTAGTTTGCTGTCGAATGATATCTTTTGTTGTGCCATCCTTCTTTTTTTCTTTTTAAATAATTATAGATTATGTGCATCTTAGTTATGCAAAAGCCGAAAGTACTACTAGAGTAATTGTATCATCTTGATGTAATTATCTAAGATTAATAAAACTTTTTTATCTAAAAATTAATTTCTTTCATAATTATTATCAACAACTATACAATTAATATTATATAAAATATTTTTAAATATGAATCTAATAGTACCATATGTATAGCATAAAACATATATGTTGTTAGCTCAACTGTTAATAAAAAATTTAGAATATTAACTTTAGATTAAACATGCAGACTGCGGACCATGTGGTCTCACCTTCTCGCTTCTCAGGCTCCGTTCAGTAGTACGGGTTGGAAGAGAAGGTTTGCAGATTTTGCATTGAATGCAGTTGGAACACAACTTCAGAATAAACGGATTGGACGGACGTTAGTTCACTCCCGTCACCTCTTATACCGCTGTCTACACGGATGTCGCTCGGCCTCTCTCAGCTCGATCCCCTTTCTTCCTTCTGCCACACAGTGCCGCCCATGAGCCCCTGTCGTCGAGGCGGTCGCGGAAAGCAGAGCCCCCCCCGGTCGATTCGCCTCGGCAACTGGCTCCCCTGTGGATTGACGTCCTCTTCCGCCTTGTCCTTGCGCGGCGTGGTGGTGGTGAGGGTCTGGTGGAAAGCGCGGCTCGGGCTTCTTCCGTGCGAGCTCCTTTGGGTGAGGAGAAAACGGAAGTACCTGCTACGAGCTGTCGGGGCATGTGGATAAAGCCGACCGGCGCGCCCCCTGCTCACGTGGTCAGCGGCGGCTTTCCGGGAGGGCTAGCCTTTCCGTCGTCCCCGTGTCCCGGCCGACCGGTCTCGTGCTACACAGTCGCGGCGAGATTCTCTGCGCCATGTCCATCCAAGAAGCAGCCATCTGCGACGGTGTGCCCTGCCGTTAGCTATTTGAGCCCTACCCCTTCGTCGCTCCTATGGCAAGCAGGGGGAAGAAGCGAAAGCGAGCACTGGCTGACGCGGCGACCGCATTCGGTGTTGGCCGGAAGCTCCGGCCGGAAACAAACTAAATACACAATCACAACGAACCTAAAGAGTTTTGGTACAACGATGAGCGCTACTTTTCTGGACTCTATTGATCGAATTATATACACAACAATAATTATAAGGCCGTAGCCACAAACTCCACTACGCCGTACGCACCACGATCTCCAACTGGTTCGCGCCATCCCACAAACGAGAGCATGCACGCACGGTGACCACTACCAACAAGAAAACAGGAAAGCCACTGTATGAACTTGGCATGCATCAGGCTGCTACAAACGTGCTCGAACAGAATTGACCGTGCTCACTTAATCAGAAAAGAAAAACAGCCAAAAATAGGAGCTAAATCGAGCTGACTTATCCAACATTCGGCCCGGCGCGTCTGCAATCCCCATCCCCTGGTGAAGCCCGTGCCGACGTGGTGGCCGAGTTGGATTCGGTGGGGGGCAGGGGGGTGGTTGTGCGACTCCTACAAGTCGAACGCCAGCTCCGCCGCTGCTGGAGAAGACGACGTGGTTGTGGCCGTCGACGCACTCACCGCTGTCTGCGCCAAGTCTCCAGAAACTGTGGTGCGTTCATGCGACGTGTGACTCCTGCAGCCGTCATCCGGTCAATCGATTGGGACCTCATCTGCTCCGGCGACTCCACAAAGGTAATGCCGCCGTTGTTGATTTCATTCCGTAGCAATTCTCTTCGTTGACTTGGGCTTTTAGATGTCCGATGGTCGAACACGATGGAGCGATGTCGAGTTGCGCGCGTTTCTAGAGGGTTGCATGGAGGAAATTGAAGCCCGAACCATCACCTCTAACTGCGCCAAACCTTAGGGGTACACAAATTTACAGAGGAAGATGTTAGAGAAGTGTCAGAAGCAGGTAGACAAGACTCAACTGAAGTATTTATGGGAGAGTTGTCGCAAGCGGTTCCACATGTGGACATGGCTCGAATCGCAAGCTATCGGACTGGGTCGTGACCTCGAGACTCAGGCCATTGTTGCCGACGACACCAAGGTGGGAGACCTTCGATGGGGTATGTCGCTCTGCCTATGCAAACCAAAAATACTTGGTAGCTATATGTAGAGATTGTAGTATATATTTCGCTTACAAAAATTGCGTAGTTCAGTTTGTTTCTTGTAGACCAACATAGATACGTACGTAGTGAGACCAACATAGTCTTTAGAACAACCCCATGTTTCAATTAGAAATGTTGTACTTACTGTAGTCAGCAAATTTGGAATGCCTAGAGGTTATTATAAAATAAGGACCCGAAAATATATTAGTACAGAACAAGCAAATATTTGCCATGCGCTGCCCTTACATATCTCCAAATATGAATATTACCATGTTCCTCCATTTCTTTCTGTTCAATATTACATTGACCTGTGTAGTTCCATTTCTTGAGTTCCATTTGCCATTATTCTTTCCTTTTGCAGCTAAGAAAAGGGGTGCGGGTATTAAGAAAGACCCTCTGAAGTTCATCGACATGCACCATGTTGTATTCCGCGATCGCACCGTGGTCGGCAACCACTCCAATGTCGCTGGCGCCGTTCCACTCCACCAGCAGCAGCATGCACAGCAGTAGGGTGCAGTCCATCAGGCCCAAAAGGAGCAACCAGCACATCACTAGATGATTAACAGAATTTTTACTGTTACTAATTTAATTTTTTTTTAATTTATAAAACTAATTTTCGGTTTGAATCATTTACAAAACTAGTCTCTTGCCGCCCTGGGCCACGGCGGGATTTAAAAACCGCCGTGGCCCAGGGCGGCGAATGGCATCCTGTCACCCGGGGCTAACGGCTCCGGCGGCCGTTAGCCGCGGGGAGGCCACGTGGATTCGCCGCCCTGGGGGAGGGCGGCGAATGCCCCCAGGGGGCCGAATGCAAAATTGCATTCGCCGCCCTGGGGGACGGCGGTTTTTAGCATAGTAAACGGACGGTCCGCACAAGGATCGGACCGTCCGAATCCATGGGGCCGCCTGCAAAATTTTTTTTTTCTTTTTTTTTTGATATTTTTTTCTCAACTAGCAACACGAGAATAGCAAAATCTCGTGAAAGTGCAGCTCAAACCGATGTAAGATGTGGCCTGTAGAAAATTACGAGTGTGCTTTAAAAACCGTGCTGAAACTTCGGACCTCAAAAACTCAATCTTCCCGGCTGAATTTCGTAAAAATTTTTTGGATAAACCCGACAAAGTCGGGGGGAAGCGGATGTAAAATTTTCTGTAGATGTCCGTAGAGTACTTATTTGCCCGATTCCGAGACCGTATGCGAAAGTTATGACTGTTTTAAGTTAGTTAGCGCGCGTTACAACAATTTGCCGTCGATTCGGACCGTCCGATGGGTGTGCGGACGGTCCTATGCATTCGCCGCCCTGGGGGACGGCGGCGAATGCCCCCAGGGGGGCCGAATGCAAAATTGCATTCGCCGCCCTGGGGGACGGCGGCGAATGCAATTTTACATTCGGCCCCCTGAGGGCATTCGCCGCCCTCCCCCAGGGCGGCGAATCCACGTGGCGTCCCCGGGGCTAACGGCGGCCGGCGCCGTTAGCCCCGGTGACGGGGATGCCATTCGCCGCCCTGGGCCACGGCGGTTTTTAAATCCCGCCGTGGCCCAGGGCGGCAAGAGACTAGTTTTGCAAATGATTCAAACCGAAAATTAGTTTTGTAAATTAAAAAAAAAATTAAATTAGTAACAGTAAAAATTCATGATTAACATCTAGGAGCTTACTGACCTTGTATACAGGGCGCCAAATCCATCTCCATCAGCAAGTGGTCACGGAGAAAAAGGCAAGAGGGCCACAACAGATAGTACCACTTCAGGGGGGGTCTTCCAAGAAGAGTCGGAGTGACTCCACTGGCGAGGCCCTCCATAGGATTGCTGATCTGAGGGTTGAGTCGATGGAGAGTCGCGCCCGGAGGGAGGAGCAGGAGAGGGCTCGAGGTGCAAGGGCATGCATGGAGATGGTGGTTGCCAATGGATTCCCCCTGGTAGTTAGGTCTGGCTGAGAGCCCTTGAAGTGTTCTGTGACCCATACTACCGCCAGTTCTGTATTAATGACTTGCAGACTCGAGCAGCGTCTTCATTTCATACGGTACACCTAGTGGACCAAGCATGGAGGAGGACCACCCCCCACATGTTCGGGAGGTTCACCAGGGTTCGGTGGGTGGTTGGGAGGCGGTCCAGATAGTGGTGGGGGTCTAGATGGTTTTTCTGGTCCCGGAGGGAGGGAGGGGGGGTGCAGATGGTGGTGCCATGTACTGAGTGGCTGAAGTTCCTCTATGTGTTATTTACTTTGTTAATGTTGCAGCATGCTACGAACTTGTTTTCGAATAATTTGGAATCGTCTTTGCAGGATGTTTTATTTTAAATTTAACTAATTTCAATGTGTACTAACATTCGCACATTCATTTCGAACTATTGGCTGAGTATTAATTCCATTCGATTAGGCGTACAGACTGTTTTATTGGATTACGCAGTTAAATTATAATGTGATATGATGCATTGTGCGGTTAGACATTGTATTAAATGCTAACCGATGTCAGTTTCTTGCATATATTGCGCAGCTAATATTTAACGTGTCATATATTTTTTGTTAGTAACCATTGCTTGCGATGAGCAATGGTTCACGGAGTTCGGACGATACGGGTGAGCACTACACCAGCAACGAGGACGATGCCATCGTTTCCGTGTTAGCAGCTAGTCTCGAGGCCAACATGAGGGTGCCGCGACGTGTGCTAATCCAAACTGGCATCAGTTGGATGCTGGAAACAATGAGAAATCCGGCACGGTGCAGTGGCATGTTTCGGCTAACCGCCACTCAGATACACTGTCTGCACACACTCCTCATCAACCGCTTTAACCTCACCGGCACATATGAGATATGCACGCTGGAGGCACTTGGAATGTTCTTGTATACAATGGTAGGAAATCATCTAAATAGGAACATGAACAATCGATGGGTCCGCTCCAGCTCCACAATTTCATACTATTTCCATAGAGTACTAGACTACATGCATGCGTTGGCAGGAAATATCCTGAAGCCAGTTCAGCATGTTCATCAACATTTACTGCAAGATCCACGGTTCGAGCCGTTCTACTACTCTATGGATGCTGTAGACAGCACTTATATTCCTGTTACTATTTCTGTTGAGAGGACAATTGAATACAGGAGCCGTCATAACGAGACGACAAGAAATTTGCTAGTCATAGTAGGGTACAATGGGAGAGTTATTTTATGTGATGTTGGATGGTCAAGTCGGTGCACAACCAACGAGTTCTAACTGAAACAATTTAAAATTATCCGAATGATTTTCCAAGGCTACCATTCGGTAGGTACCATAGTCGATTAGGTGAAAACAGAAGTAACTACTCAGTGTATCTAATGGTTTAATCACAGAACGAATTGTGTCATTTCGTAGGAAAGTACTTACTTGTAGACTCGGGATATCCGAGTAGGATGGAATTCCTAGCGCCGTTTCCACATGTTCTATACCATAAGGATCAGTTTGATGGTCATGAACCTCCGCGCCGGAAGAAAGGGAAGAGGAATTCAACTTTCTCCACTCTTCGTTGCACAATATTATTGAAAGACAATTTAGGATTATCAAAAAGCAATGAAAAATCTTAAATAGAATACTGTACTACCTGGAAGCTGATGTTCAAACCAACATAATACATGCAGCATTTTCTTTGCACAATTTCAGGTTAGACAGTCATGACCCTCACTACCTCGATAATAACCCTCTGTACAACAGTTTTCCTGTACTATTATCGGCGCCCCCCTTCAGAGACATGTACTACGCATCCAATAGCGAGAAAGCGATGAGCACGTACCATGACCGGATTGCAGATAGGGTATACTGTGGGTAGACTGGTACCGACATACCTTCTATATGGAGTATGCCTTTTAATTACTATACACTATTTTGGACCAACTCCATTAGTTAAATGTATTTGTATCCTCTAGTTATATTTTCATTTGTACCGGGTGGTTCATGAGTATTGGGTAGCAATCCATCTGTCAAGTTTGCTAAATGAAGGCGTGCAAAACGTGAAACCTCATTACCGCTTCATTAATTAAATATGTGCTATAGCAAAATCAAAATTAGATTTAATTATATTTTTTACATTTTCTTGAAGCCTAGTTTTTGGAGAACTGGCGTGTTCAATTTGTACCAACGCTGCACTGAGCTGGAATTCTCCTGCCGCTGCTCTGCCTCTGCCTCCATGTCACTGTTCTACTGCTGCTGCTCTGCCCCTGCCTCCATGTCGGTCCAGTGGAGAGAAGCAACCTGCCTGCATTGTCACGGGCTACTACGACGCTGCTCTCCAGAAGCTGCTAATGGCGTCGCTGCCTCCTCACGCCGTCCGACGTCAGCTTCCAACCATCACAGCCCAACCACCTATATATATCCAATTGGGCCGCCCGGACCACCACGATCAGAGACCTGGTCCAACATGGCCCGCTACGGCACGGTTGCTATAGCGGGCCGTGCCATGTCATGTCAGTCCACGTGCCGCACTTCTGGCCAAGGCACGGCACGTTGAGGCCGTGGGCCATGCTGTGCCGGCATAGGCCCGTTGACGGCACATGGACCAGGGGCGGCCCGGTCTGACTGTCCCTCACGGCCACGCGGCTCGCGCCCGCTGGCTCCCTGCTCCCGCCTGCGCCGTTCAAATTTGAACGGGCGCGGCACCGGCGCGGAGTGGTGGCCCCGCCGGCCTATGACGCGGAGCGATGGACGGTGGGGCCCGCCACCCTGAGACGCGCCTGGCCCTTGTAATTAAAAAAAGGAAAATTGAAAATAAAGAAAGTGACTTAAAAATTTTATAAAAATTAGAGGACTGCCAAAAAATATGGAAAAAAGGCAAACAATTATTTGAACTAAGTAAAAAAATATGATGGTATTTTTTGATGATATCGGAGGAGGAAATTTTTATTTTTTTAAACAATCAAAATAGCAACACATATATAATTATGTAAATTAATTTCTGCATAAATATAGGAAAAAAATAAGCAGTGACCTTTATTGAATTTGATATTACATAGTGGCCTTATTAAAAATTCTGTCATGTAAAAACTTATTTTTGAGATAACCATAACAAGAAAAAAAGAGTACAGCTAAAGTTCAACACTCAAAAATAAAAATTCACTACTCTAGTTACTCATTTTCTAGGTAAAGATTTTCGAACTGAGCAGCTAAATCTTAGTTCTCCATTTTGTGTTGGGTACGTTCCTTGACTAGCTCCTAGTCTTTGACCGCAAGTAGTATTTCTACTACCTCACTGCGCAGATTTCTTCTTCTCTCCTCAATAATTCTTCCATAAAGACTGAAGGCTGATTCGGAAGATACCGTAAATACAGGCACCGTGAACAAATCCGTGCTAGTTTTGAGAGCACAGGATATTGGGTCTTGTGATTGTTCCACCATCCTAGAACGTTAAGATCTTTTTGGTTGATAGAGTCGTTGTCCAAGTAGGAGGATAGCTCAAGTGCGGCATGCAAAGCGTATGCAGGACTTGCGGTAGCCAAACTTTCACCACCGGTGCTAGAAGAAGAAGAGGAACCATCTCAAATTCGGCTCCACTGTAATTGCTTCTTACCTGGTACAGGGATGGGTGAAGCTCTTTGTATGCGAACTCCTTAAAACTTAATTTCATACTTTCGAAACACTTCATATAATTTAGTCTTAACATCAGAATAGTAGTTAGTGTAATCAATATTCATTGCATCCCCAATGAAGTTCAAAATATTAAGGAATCCCCGCATTTTACTCCTAGGATCAAGAATAAATGCAAAAGCATACAGTATGGAATGTCCCTCCAGTATTTAAGATATTTCTGCTTCATGTGAAATATTGCAAGTCTTAGTAATTGGTCATCTTTATATTCTCGTAATAAAGTGGCAATCTCAAAAATCTTATCCAAAATTAAATTAGCAGTTAAATAGTAAATGCCAGACAAAGTAACAGTTGCATCATAAAATGCTTCAAGAAAGTAATAAAATCTTTCCACAACATGCCAAGACTGTCAGTAGCTGTTGCCCGTCACTAGTAACAATATTCTTGAACTGCAAAAAAAAGTTAGTATATCTTTGTAAGGCAAAACATGTCTCAATATCAAATAAGTCGAGTTCTATCAATGGTTTGCATATGTTTGGAACTTACGTGCATGCTTGTCCGAAGCGATGCAGAATTACTGAAAGGTCACAAGTCGAGGATTAGAACCATTGAGCCATGTTATGACTTTACAGATGGAATCGAGATATGCACTTACTCTCTTAAAACTAGATTTAACTATAAGATTGATAACATGGCATGCACAATAACATGGCATGCACAATGTTGATGTAAAAGAAATAATTTAGTATAAATATTGAATAAAGGCTGCAGGATTTCCATTGCTATGGAATTCACAGCTGCATTATCTAGAGTTACTGCAAATATTTTATTTGTGAGAATAAATTCCTCAAAAACTCTAGAAATTCGTTTAGCAATATTTTCAACAGTATGTGAAACATCAATTAATTTTAAAACTATTATTCTTTTTTTTAATTCCTAGTCATCATCAACATAATGAGCAACTACATTAATATAATCCTCCTTAGCCCTACCACTCCAAATATCAGAGGTGATACTAACAGAAAAGGTGCATGTAGTAAACAATTATTTAATACTATCCTGGCTTTGGTTATAAACATTTATCAAGTCTCGGGTTGTGGTCTGTTTACTAACAGCTTGAAACCTAGAATTATGAGCAGTTTTAATATAAATCTCAAATGTAGGAGACTCACCAAAGTTTAAGAGTAGATCCTGTCTAGCAATTAAACGGGTAAGGGAATCTCGTGTTACCTGAGGATTATACTCCCATGAACGTACCGTATCGTCAGGATTTAGTACCAGTTGCTGCTATCGTAGCTGGTAACCTTGTTTCTTCGCGCACGTCTCAGCATGCCACCTCAAATGCCTTGTTCCACCAGAAGATTTTCCAGAGAGTTTAGTCTTACAAATTCTACATTTCACGTAAGTTACCTCCCTTCTATTCACATTGGTCTCCTTGATCTCATCAAAATGTTGTCAGGCGGAGGAAGTTCTTGATCTTTTCGAACCGGTTGCCGTCGATATGCTCTCGCTCGCAGTTCTGGATCCTTCCGAAGCCGCATGTATTTCCTCCAGCCGTCCTTGCGGTATAGGAGCTGACCCGGAGTCGTCTCCTTTGACGTTTGGGTATAACATCGGCACATAGCTTGGGTCGAAGTTGCTCAGTTGGAACGACGGGTAGTTCGGATCCATCCTGAAATATAAATAGAGAAAATTAGTACCAAATAAATAGTACAAAAAAAGAACAAAATTCAGAATTTTTTTAATCTTGCAGGAGCACTAGATGCTGGAGCTATCAGCTATGGGGATGTGGAAAATTTTTCGTTTTTAGACAAATTTTTTCTAAATAAAAAATTTAGAGACAAGAGAGCACAAGATGAGAGATTATGAGATTTGGATGAGCCAGGATGTTGCTGCTGGCTGCTCTATTTATAGAGAAAAATTTCATATTTTTTGAATTTTTGGTATTTTTCGGATTTTTTTTGTCCTCCAACGGCTAAATTCAAAATCTAGCTGTTATTATAGCTGTTGGGACACGTGGCGGGTGGTGATTAGGCCACCACACGGCAGTTGACCGTTACCCCCCGACCCAAGCATTGTGTCCCCTAGCGGATCGGTCGTGCCGAACCGTACCGTGCCTTGCCGGTCCGCTAAAGAAAACGGACCGTGCCGTGTCGACCCATTGTGTCGCCCTTCCGGCCCAGACACAGCATGGGCTAACAGGCCGTGCTGATCCAAACACGGTTACTATAGCGTCATATTCAAACCGACCCAACAGGACACGGCCCACTTAGACATATATATAACCACCCAAACTCCCAACAACCAACTACCAAGATGCACTGCCGAACGGTAACTTAGCTCTCTAGTCTCTACATGCTTCTCACAGGGTGGGCCCCACCGAACGCTCATTTCTTAACCGAAGAAACGGCTCACGTGTCTGACCATCGCTCTCGCAATCGCGAGCCGCGTCCAACTCAAATCGCTCCCCTCCCCAACCCGATGGGAAACGCGGCCACCGGCGATTCGGCCGCCGAGCTGCTGCTCCGCGCGGCGGCGCTGGTGCCGTGGGCGCACTACGCCATCGCGGCCCTCCTCCTCGCCTGTGCCTTCCTGTACCGCTTCCTGGAGCTCCACCTCCTCGGGGACCTCCTCCGCGGCCTCCGCGGGGGCCGCGTCGCGCTCACCTTCCACCCCACCTCCCACGTCTACCACCGCGTCGCATCCAAGTGCCGCTCCCTCCATGGCAGGTGAGATGAGATGAAATTTCCGGCTTTTGTGGATTCGTCGGAAGATTTTTTACTTTTTTTGCGATATCGCCGCTAACATTGCGAACGCTGGCCTGGTCGCGGAGGTACTTGGCGACCCCGTGGCTTGCGAGCCCTCATTTGCAGACACTGTTCCTGAGCATCTCTGGCAGACCCCCTTCATTCACGTATAGAAGGTTAGAGTAAATTATTGTCTAATATTATGCATTTACTTGCTGCATTTGTCTACGGTCTCTCTGCACCAACGCGAGTGTATTTGATTGTACATTGGTGTGAGATGTTAATGGACTGTTATGATGCCTGAATGGTCTAATAAGTATCAATTAGAAGTTTTCCATATGGATATGTTTGTTTGATTTTATTTTTTTCCCTTATGATTGTTGCACACAATTTTGCGAAAAAATAAAGAATAATAAACTCTGACGTGAAACCTGGTATATGCAGGAATGTGGTATGCAGATGGAATGTTCTTTTCTATTATAGAAAATATGTCAGCATTCTCATGTTTAGGATGGAATGTTCAGTAGGATTAGCTACTAGTGACTGGTGTTCTGCTTAGGTTGGACACTACAAGTTAAAGTTGGAATGACGCTGCACCTATGGTTATGACGTTAGATTGCCATATTTATTAAACTCTGTATAATGCAGGCAGCTGTACACAGTTCGTGATGGTGGGACCATTGCTTTGGATTGGTTACTAGGCTCTGATTGCGAAGGTGCTGTTATTTTTTGATAGCTTAAGATCAGTAGGCTAGCAAAATATGCCTGATAGTTAGTTTTGTGTTGCAGAAGCAGATGCTAGCTTTTGTGGTGGAGTTATCTCTAGAGAAGATTCGACACCTCTTGTTGTTGTGATACCTGGATTAACTAGTGATTCTACTGCTGCTGTAAGTCCCTATGATTGCTCTACCAAACTTTGGTTTAAACGAAATCTGGAATTTTCCATAAAATTCATTTAGGTATTTGGGCTACCTTGCCTACTTGTTCTAAATAAGATGCAGCGGTCTGTTGCAGTATGTGAAACATTTGGTCTTTTCTATGGCAAGCAAAGGGTGGAATGTTGTTGTAAGCAATCATAGGGGTCTGGGTGGCATCTCCATAACTGTAAGTTTCCTCCTATGGCAAATCTATAATGATATACAGCATTGAAAAATTGATGGATTCATCTGCTTTAACTGATTGATTTTAATAACCATGATTGTCTAAACCAAAGTCTAAAGACACAAAAGATGATAAAATGAACTGCAGGAAGAAGTTTCAAGGGAGGCATTGCAGAAGCCTACTGTTTGTCTGCACCATCCGTATGATGACATAAGCAATTAACTTGCCAGTGTGTTATATGATTAAATATGGTGGAAAGCACCTTTGTTTTTTTTTATCATTTACATTTGTTATTTGTGTCCCTTTAAATTTTGTGAGCTGAATGATTCATGTTTGTTCTTCTGAAACAGCGTCATGTCTTACAAGGTAGGATTAGATATTAGGATTTATAACAAATGGCAAGACACCGCATATTCCCTTTTTTGAACCACTTGCATTTTTCATTAAGCTTTCTAACCATGTGGCCCATACCCCCTGGTTGAAACTTGGGTCTATTACAGGAAATGGGTGAAGTGGAGTTAAGCCTAAACTGTCAACCAATGGTGTGCCTGTGGAAATTAGCAATCCTTGAATACATGCTCTGACACCAGGAAAATTATGTCACAGAATCACCAATTTGGTAGCAGTTGATGAAAAATGTTCAGGTGGTACTTGTTCCTCAACCTAGTATTTATCCTTGCAGTCTGATTGCTTCTATAATGCTGGATGGACAGAAGATTTCCGTGAGATTGTCAATTACCTTCATCAGAAATATCCACAGGCTCCATTATTTGCTGTTGGAACAAGCATAGGTGCCAATATTCTGGTATACCCTGTCTGTTCTTAAGATACTCTGTTTTGTGCATAATCTCTCTTGCTTGCTCTCGCTCCTCACATGCACGTACTTAGCTATCTAATGCAGTTGATATTGTAAAATTGAGCTGCAATTTGTTTATGTTGTTTCTATCTGTTGTCCCTTTAGGTTAAGTATCTCGGGGAAGAAGGTGAGGGTACCCCTGTGGTTGGTGCTGTATCTATTTGCTCACCCTGGGATCTGCTGGTCAGTGTCTACATTTTTTTTTGCAAATGTTTTACTTTATGATTTTATTGATATTATTTTATGCATAAATAATTGTTTTGAAACACAACTTTTCATTATGATGCCTATTGTTTGTTTGCGAACTACTTCCTTCTATGTCTCACTTAATGAATATCAAACAATATTCTCTTCTAGTGCTTCATTTCACAACAATACCACTTAATAATTTCTTACACCTATCGTAATATTTTGTTATATCTATCAATGTTGCAGGTGACCAATAGATTTATTCAGCGGAAGCTTGTGCAACGATGTTATGACAAAGCTCTTGCAATTGGTCTCAAAGGATATGCGAAACTGTATGTTCTCATTTACGAGCTAAGGTTTTAAACAAGGCTAACATTGTATACAACTTGCCATAACCTTTATTGATAGAATTCCTATATTTTGTGCTAATCAAGGTTTTCTAATTATCAAATAAATCTTTTTTGCATTGATTGTTAATTGGTCATGATTCTTTGCCATTTTGCATGATTTGCATTTCAAACAAAATAAAATGGTATGATGACTTGCATTTTGCACCTTTAGCTAAAGATCCAAGTTGCTGCCTATATCAATTGAAATGTGTGTTTATGATCTTGTTAAAATTAATTTCATTGTGGACAAATCATGACAACACAATATTCTTGAGCTCATGGTCTCATGGGCTTGCATCCCATACAACCTTGTGGACTGGTATCCTGGATTAGAGTTTAGATCGCAGGTACAAGCAGTTTGATTAGTGTGGTTTTGTGATCATGTTGTTCAATGCGACAGATCCCACATAATGGTCTCACTCGTTGCCTATTGTTAGGTGCAGTCTTTATGGGGATTTGGAGGGTCAAGAGGGCTGTATTAAGTTGTAGGAGAGAAACCAGCACTAATTGACAAATATCAAACTAGAGAGTGAGGAGAGGGTGGGACATCCAGTAAAGAACTTCTGCTTGTGGTCAACCAAGAAATGATTAAATGAGTAAATATGAAGTCTTGGTTGCCTGAATGGTTGTTTCTTTGGATTTCTGCTGTCTTACTCTTGAAAAATTTACTGTAGACCACATCTCCATTAAGGCTTTGCTTTGATGGTGACTGGTGAGTTTCCAATCCCATGTGAACCCTAGGAAATGTTTGGACCTTTCTGATGAATTGTTGCGTAACTTGTGGTTTGATACCTGAAGAACAAATAGCTGTTGCTAGCTCAACTGTTAAGGCACTCGACTATTCTAGCAAGGTCCAGACTACATTTAATACAGTTTGTTGCATGGAAGGAATTTTCTCATAGTAACCAAAAAAGAAAAGAAAAATCTGACAGTTTAAAAAGTATACATTTGTTAGAAATTTTTTTTTCGTTACGGCTAAAATATAATGAATTTGAAGATGAGACTTCACATATAGGTGTAATACTATTGGAAGTATATGTACAAATTTTTCTAGAATTTTTGTGACAATTGTTAATTGGTGTGTGCACGGGAAGCTTGTGTGCACAGTGACTGATCTGTGCCGTAAGCAGATATTAGGTACTGTAGCAAGCTTTTGCAGCACTATAACTCTCAAGTAGTTATCATCTTCAGTTCTTCCTATAGTACAAAGTGCCACAACTGCAGAATGTACACTCCATTTACTGATTATCTGATTAGAGGACAATAACTTTAAGTATATCTTTACATTCAGACCACTAAACCATTTTTCCTCATTTTTTTGTAATAATGTTAATGAATTTGATTGATGTATATGGAATTTGCAAACGTCCTGATAAAAAAAGTTTAGGCCTTGCACCATCATCCAGAGCAACACAGATGTAGTATAAGCCCATGCTGCGTAATGACAGCCAAAGATGGTGAATTCTTTTTCTTCGTACTCAACTGCTCAGTTTTTCCCCCATTTTGTTTTTGCAGACACCAACCTGTCTTGGCAAGACTTGCTAACTGGGAAGATATTAGGAAGGTACACCAACTGACTGACCCTGTTGGTCTATATCTCATGCGTTATATAGTCTGTACATTGTAACTTTCCCTGTGAACCATGACAAGCTATTGAGTGTTGTTTCAGACTTTCAGTTTCCATTTAAAAGACGTTATATTGCACTTCACAGAGGCTACAGTAGATTACTTTTAAATAAATTAGCTGGTTACACAAATTTGTACTTACCCTATCATCTTCTGTTTTGTTTTATCAGTCACGCTCTATCAGGGAATTTGACCGCCATGCCACGTGTGTGGTTGCAAAATATGAGGTATTCTTTTTAATGCTAGTACCTGCACTTCATTTCGCCAAAGCAAGCTAAATATTTTAACATTGCCTAATATTATGAGTTAAATCAAATAGCATTGCACTGCCCCTTAGTACGATATACACTTTGGTGATTATTACATTTGAAGGTAGAGGGGGACAGGCAAAGCAAAACAATTGTTTGGTTGAAACATAAATGAACCAAATTAATTTACCGCCTCTGATTTGGAAGAGGATGAGAAACAAAATTCAAATCGAGCTGCCAGTAAGCCCGTAACCTTTTTTCAACACCAGTAAGCCTCTAACTTGCATCAATATAAATTTGCCAGACAGTGGACACATTCTACCGCCGGTGCAGCAGTGCAAATTACATTGGTAGTGTGTCAGTTCCCCTGCTTTGTATCAGTGCTCTTGATGACCCCCTTTGCACGAGGGAGGCCATTCCCTGCGACGAATGCAGGTAAACTTTTTTTCTGTTTCACCATCCTAAAGTTTTATTGTCTATTGATGAGGTCCATCTTTTGTGGTTCAGGGCAAACAAGAACATTGTATTGGCAACTACAGATAACGGTGGCCATCTTGCCTTTTTTCAAGGGCTAACTGCTGGAAAGCTGTGGTATGTTTGCCCCTATGACTGGTAGGGACAGAAGAGTGATTCCCAGGGAAAGCTTGTTTTAGTTGAAGTTGACAATTTCTAGCATATTTTAGATAAATAAAAAGTAATATACATCCATAATCACAACAGTTCCGTACTTGGAGGTGCAAGCGTGAGCCGCCTAAATTATATTTTGTGCGGGGGATATCATTTGGCAGGGATAAAAGATAATTCTTCAATCTGCTTTCCACTCACATCCTCTTTTCACTTGTGATTCTTCAGTCTGCATTATCATCCAATAGTGATTAATTCAGTGTGTATCTATATGAATCTTTGGTAGGTGGGTGGGAGCTGTTTCTGAGTTTTTCCTTGCTTTACATGATAGCCCCTGCATGCATCAGCAAAAGGTAGTGGTTATTAAATCACAAAGAAATCAGCTTTTGATAACATGAATACATGATATAACATAATATAGTTAAATGCAGGCACAAGAACACAGTTTGCACACTTCGTTGGAATCATCCATCGATAAGAGCCCATATGTGAATTTCATGGAAGATGGGATGGTAACTGCAGTGACAAATGATGATGCCAACAACGGTGACTCATATAATCCGATTTTCAGTGAAACGGGACTCCGTAATTGCATGGTTGATGTGCAACAGAATGGAATCACCACAGAAATACAGAATGAGTGTGATGGTAACAGCTCACAAGAGAATGTAACGCCAGCCCAAGGCCCTGTAGGATCACAGCAACAGCCAGAACTAAACGCAGAGAAAATCCAGGATGCCATTGCTCCTGTAAAGAAATCCATTAACCAGCTCACTCGATCGCAGGGGAGATCTGTCGGGTTGCTTGCATACATTGCTTTTGTAACATCTTGGCCTTTGCTTGGTACCCTGGGTTTTATCTTGTTTAGGAAAAAGTTTAGGAATTCTTTGCCTGCTAAATGGTTAAGAAACTAAAGCAATTATGCTTACACTATATACAAATATTTGTTTCACGTGTAGTATGTAAAATGCTGGCAACAACCAGTTAAGTTCATATTTGTGTATCAGTGCCTAAGAAAATAGAATATATAGGTGTAACATGCTGTCATGCAATGATTCGATTCCTCTGTAATTTTCTGTAGTTGGAATTATTAAATATCTAGTATTTACTGGTTGTATATTTCTTTTATTCTGCATATCTCTTGTTAATCTAATTACATTTACAATGTTTAATAGGGGATCACAGGTACAGTTTAAGAGGGATTTAGCTATGTTAAACTTCTGTAGAGGTAGGGATGCAAGTGGATCCACACACTGGTACCCCCATTGACTCACTTTTATTTAGTTTATAACTATTAGTGTGGGTGTGCGTGTGTTGCAACGGAAATCTAAACCACAGCCTTTCACATCACTAAGTCAAAAATCCTTTTGCACCTTGTCAAAAATAAATTTAAGGCATTTAGGCAAGGAATAACATGTTATTGCTGAATAATATATCATAGTAGTTAGCAAAATACAAAATGTTTTTCAAAGCAACATATCTGCCATGTTTCATTTTAAATAATTCAAATACATCTAAGCCTTCACAACAAAAGTCTAAAGCAAAAGAAACACAATTGTAGGTTGCCTCAATGCTTCCAATTAATTCAAATACATCTAAGAATTCACAACAAAAGTCTAAAGCAAAAGAAACACAATTGTAGGTTGCCTCAATGCTTCCAATTTTGGCACCAGAGAATCAATAGTTCTAGTATGTGTGTTAATAATCACCTTTTGCTGGCCTTAGAAACCATAAAAGAAAAAATATTTTTATATTAAAGTAACCTAGGTTTTAAACTTTCATAAATATGCTACAAATTCAAAAGAAAGCACGAGTTAATCATTCAATACATTAGACTAATGACGCCTGATACATGCACTTACAAAACTAAGCTAGGAAAATTAAGATAAATAGCCGAGTGTCCATCCAATATTACGGCTAAAAGATATCAAACTAAAAGTACATATTGAAATTTCCACAAACTATCGGGTCATATATAATTCCTGTTAAACAAAAATAACATTTATTGTTGAGCTTTGATACACTTCCCATTAAAAGTTAGCATTTTTTCTAATAATGTGAATGATAACTCTATATATGAAAAAAAAAACTGCAAGTCACCATTGCTATAGCTTCACTAATCAGTGAACGAAATTATGATCAAAACACACATAACATCATCAGTTTCTAATGAAAAATCAGCTAGTCAACCTTTGATCGTAAATCACGGTTCCACATTGTACGGATACCTAGCTTAGGATCTAAAATAAAGATAACTTAGACAAGTTAGCCATAACCCTCTCTTCTAGATAAGAGTGTTCAAAACATGTGAGTGCATTTCTGTTTCTTTCTAACTTCTTGTCGATGTTTTACACTAGCAATAAAACTATAGGGCTACTTGGCAAGAGGAAACTCGGTGGATTGCAGAGAAACACAAGGAAGATTTTATACTGGTTCAGGCCCTCAATGTGAGGTAATACCCTACGTCCAGTTGTGGTGTTATTCTCCTGAGGTGTTTGTCAATTGATGATCTTGTCGCGCCCCTTGAGGGACGCCCTGCCTCCCTTTATATACTGGGGGACAGGGGTATATGATAAGAATCCCAGTCGGATATGGCCAAGGGATTTCCTTCTTAGAGATAGAAACTTATCCGACTAAGACTGCTATTCCTTATCGTACAAGGTAAGGCCTGCCGGGTGCTATCTTATCTCTAATTACATTATTCGGCCCATCCTCTATCCGAGTGGCCCATATGCTGGTGATGAGGTACCCGGGGCCCATGGCCTCCACAGTAGCCCCTGAGACCTTCATAGTTGAGTCACAGCTAATGCCAAGTGCTCATCCTCCACGGTGAAGATTGCCCGAGTGCGATGCTCATGAGTACTCTTTATCCGAGTGAGTCTTCTTCCCAAGTTCTGCTTCATGTCAGCTGGCAGCGAGGCTATGAAGAGCTTCATGTAGATGTATAAATAGTGTGCGCCGAATAGGCGCACCTATTAGGTGTAGCTCCCGACTTTGTGCTTAAGTGTGAAGACAATTAAACATAAAGTCAAAGATCTTTAACCTGATAGTCTTTCCCGAGTAGATTACTATTGGTATATGAGACTCTTCGGTATCATGTCAACCGGAATAAACTTTATAGTCTTGCCGAGTAGGGAACTACTCGTATGTAGGACTCTTCGACTTCATGTCAGTCGGAATGAGTGTTTATAGTCTTACCGAGTAGGGTGCTACTTGTATATGGGACTCTTCAGTGTCATATCAGTAGGAAAGGGGGGTTTATAGTCTTTTCCGAGTGGCATCCCACCCAAAGGTTAGACTCTTCCACGTCATGTCAGCGGGAATATGTTTATAGTCTCTCCCGAGTAGTGCACTACTCGAAAGTTAGACTCTTCAGCGTCATATCGGCTGGAATAATACTGCTCATGGCAACTGATGGCCATGCATGTAGGCCGAGTACCACTTTATAAAGATAAATCCATGGCGTGATCAGGTGTACTCGAGAAAGATACCTGCATCTCCAATTTTAATGAAGACTAGCTTGTGATCCTTGTAAGAATATATCCTCGAGACCTGGTGGATAAAACAGATACCTAAACATATATGTTTAGCAATAAGGCTCTCATGAAGCATATCTGTTTACCTCATCGGCTCCTATTAGTAGCACCAGCGCTATAATTTCAACTCAGCCTGCGAGCGGCCCACATGGAGCATGCTACTGTAGGAACTCATATCTTGGTGACCCAGCACCGACTATGTAGGCCCAAGCCCATTTAGTCAGCACAGGCTCTATAAATAACGGGGAAAGAGAAAAAGATTCCTTCAACTTCCCCAAATCAGCCAATCGTTTTGTCTTCCGTCTCTACGCCCAAATTTCGCCTTTTGCTTGGTTAGGGTTAGCTGCTGCTGCTGTTCCCCACTCGAACTTGGGCGTTTCCAGTCCGCTTCGTCTATTCCAAGCCCCCAAATCGCTTTCCCCCTAGATCTTTCCGCTCCCAACCATGCAGAAAGCTTCGGATCTTGCGGGTGCGCCGGAGAATGCTTGGCCGACTTCGGATTGTGGCTCGGTGAAACTGAGGCTGCTAGAGAGTCAATTGAAGTTGCCTAGCCAGGAGGTGATCCGCTGGCGGCTGGCTAAGGGTGAGTTGGTCCCAAATCCCCAATCTGGTGAAACAGTAGTTTTTGCCTCTTTTTTCGATTGGGGTTTGTGCCTTTCCTCTTCTGATTTCTTCCGCCGCATCCTTGACTTCTATGGGTTGGAGTTGGTGAATTTGAATCCCAACTCAATTCTTTAAATCTCCATATTTGTCACTCTCTGCAAGTGCTTTTTGGGTGTGGAACCCTATTTTAATTTCTTCAGGCATCTGGTCCACATCAAACCCCAATCTTCCAAGAATAATATCAATGTGATTGGGGGGGCTGGTCTCCAGTTGAGGAGTGATAGGAAGAAAACATATCTTGATTTCCCCTTGAAATCTTCCCTGAAAGGCTGGCACAAGGAGTGGTTCTATTGCGCAGATCTGGCTCCCTCCTTGTGTCCATTCACCGGCTTGCCACCGGTAGCTTTACCAAATTGGTCGGCAGATCCAACCTTTGAGGAGATGGGGCAAGTACACCAATTGTTGGGGAAATTAGATGACCTTAAGAAAGCTGGCTTGACTGGACCTTGGGTGGCCCACCGTTTCCTGACTCGGCGCATCCAGCTGTTGAAGCTGAGGAGCAATTTTTGGCTGGGCCTTTAAGGGCAAAAATAATCCTGACCGAGTAAGCAATGAGTCGGCCAACAAACGCACGGTGACCGAGACCCTGTTTGGTTACTTCTTCGAAAGGGTGATCGCGACCGAAGATAATAATCGCCGGATTGTGGCCTATAGCTTCCTTCGGCCCCGTTCCAAGGTAATCTTTGTCCTTCTTTTGTGATGAATGCCTGTGGACTTTATGTATGATTGTCCAGCATTGTATGATGTACTTTGTTGACTCATCTGTAGTGGCACGAGGAGTTTGATGAGGACTCCCACCCGTTGTCGGCCGTCAAATCAAAGAAGAGGCCGAGGAGCCCCCCTGCTGCCCAGCCCGACTCCAAGAGAGCGGGGAAGAAACCTGTTCTATATCGGGGCGAGGGGGCCATGACCCCGCGTGTCGTGGTTGGAGGCCTGAAGATAAAGGACACCGCCGCCGTGGCGCCCAGGTGATCAAGTCCCAGGTTGGGATCAAAACGGCCGAGCTCGATGCTGCCAAGCCCGGCAAAAGCGCCGCCGAGTACGCGGTTCGAGCAGGCGCCGCCAAGCACACGGGTGCCTGAGTCGGCCACGCCATCGACGGGGTCGCCTCCAGTTGCCACGCCGCCACCGACTGCTTCGCTGACCAGGCCAACAACCGGGCGCAGCGCTCCACAGGGACCCAGATCGCCCGGCGGGAGACTGAAGTTCTCCAAGAGGTATGCTGCTCCGGATCTTCTGAGATTCTTGTCTGTTGCAGTGGTACTTTGATGCCTGTTTCGCCATGCAGGAAGCGTGCCGATATCGACCTCAAGGAGACTGCTCCGACCGCTCCTCTTGAAGAGCCCGCCCCAGCCGAGCCGGCGCCTGCGAGCACACCCGTTGAGCCGGTGGCCAGCCTAGTCATGGAGACTGAGGTGGTCCCGACTGCGGGGTCGCTGGTGCCGCTCGACCAAGGAGCAGATGCTGAGGTTGCTGCCCCAGCCCCTGAGCCGACGCCAGCTGCCGAGGCCATTGTCGGAGCCCCCGAGTTGACCCCTGAGGCCACAGAGGACGCCGATGTGGGGGCCGGGACCCCGACTCCATCATGGTCGTCGTCGTCGTCGTCGCTGCCGCCGGAGATCCCGAACCTTCCTCGGATTGAAGCTCCTCTGCGTAGGCTCCCTTGGATGTTCACCTGGACGGCGGCTGATGGAACCGTGAAGAGTTTCAAGCTTGATGAGGCCGCGGTGAGAAGGGAACACGAAAGCTTGCTTCGCACCGCCATCACCGGGTCCTAGGGAGTTGGGGTATAATTCTTGTGGCAGAGTTGTGGTGGTCTTCTTGTTTTGACGTCCGACTCCACTCTTGACTTGTTCTTTCCCTGAGCAGAAACTTGTCGATCGCAATGAGGAGATGACCGAGATCCTGGTCGAAATGGCCCCCTACCTCACGGAATTAGAGCAGCTCCGGGCGTTGAAGCCCGAGATGGAGGAGCGCCACGTGGGGAGGAAAGCTTGGCTGAAGGATGCCGCCACCCAGCTCAGGGATGAAAATTGGGCCCAAGCCGCGAAGATCAGAGGTAAGTCCCCTGAATGCGTCTTCCCGACTGAACTCTTGATGTATTTCTCCAGCTGCGTCGTTCCCGACTGCCCAGTTGCGTCTTGGCCGCAAGGTTGAGTCCATGACTAATCTGTCATGCAGCCCTCGAAGCCGAGTTAAAGACCCGAACAGAGGGGGAAGCCCAGCTGAAGGAGGCCGAAGAAGCCAAGGCTGAGCTTGAGAAGGTCAAGGCCGACCTGACAGAGGCCAACACCGAGCTCGAACGGGAAAAGGCCGAGTTAAAAGAGGCCACCATCAAGCTCGGCGAAGAAAAAGCCAAACTGGAGAAACCGTAGCCAAGTGGGAGGCCGACTATGAAAGTAAGTCCCCAACCTGACTGTGATCTTAACCAATCCATTAGTCATTCCATCTGCAACTGAGCCTAACAAGTTTACTTGCCGGTGGACCCGGACAGACATGAGAACCAATGTCCAGGCCCAATATCGGTTTTACACAGAGGAGATAAGAGTCATCAGGGAGTCACGGGAAGCCCTCGTTGGGTCCGTGAAAGGGCTCCTTGACCTCATAGATCCCAGCCCTGTGGGAACCAGTTGCAGCAGGATCCCCCAAGTAGAGGCGCGTCTTGAGAATGCACCGAGTGCCTTGAAGAAGCACTCGGATGAGCATGTCATTGCCGGCGTGGCCCAGACCCTGGCGATGACCAAATCAATCTACCCGAGGGCAGACATTGAAGCCATTGGGGAGGGGTTTGCCGAGGAGACGACGCCCGAGGAGGCGCTGGAGCTGATAGCCCGGGCGAGGCCGACTGCTGAGATAATCACCCGAGACCTGGGTCTGTAAGAGTAATATATCATGTAGTCGGTATATATAAACTTTTGTGGAAAACATGTGTAAATATATGTGCAGTGCCACCAAGCCTTGAATTACTACTCAGTTGTCATTAGCATTACTCGAATGTGTAGTCTGCGCCGAGTTAGTCTGTCAGAACTTAATAAAATCGTTCACTGTAAGAAAGTGCACTCGGGCAAACGTGACAGTCATAGTAAGGCTTCATAACTGGAGTAAGACAGGCTTGTATATTATTGATAAAACACATATAATACATGCAGCCCCTGACTCACTACTCGGTTGATACAAGCAGCATAGTGAGTCAGAGAAAACTATACACATGATAAAGTATAAAGCTCAGGTATAGAAATGACGTAGCCGTTCTATATTCCATGAGTTGCTAATGAGGACACCGTCTTCGGTCTTCAGTCGGTAGGCGCCTGGCCGCGTAACCTCGGCTATAATGAACGGCCCTTCCCAAAGTGGGGATAATTTGTGCCTGTCTTTGGTGGTTTGTATTTTTCTCAAGACGAGATCCCCGACCAAAAAGGCGCGGCCACGGACATTGCGATTGTGGTAGTGACGTAGGCCTTGAAGATACCTTGCCGACTGGATTGTTGCGATGTCCCTTGCTTCTTCCAGATGATCTAGCTCGATCAGTCGGGTATTGTTTGAGACGTCTTCTGAGTAAGCCCGGACTCGCGGAGAGCCGAACTGTAACTCTGTCGGTAGCATAGCCTCAGCACCATAGACCAGAAAGAAAGGGGATTGCCCTGTTGCCTGACTAACTGTGGTTCTAAGAGACCAGAGGACGGATGGGAGTTCTTGTACCCACCGGCCCGCGTATGGTTGCAGTCGGTCGAATATCCTGGCCTTGATGCCTTGTAAGACCATACCGTTGGCTCGTTCAACCTGCCCGTTGCTCCGTGGGTGTGCCACAGATGCATAACCGATCTTGATGCCGAAATCTTCGCAGAAGTCTTGGAATACGTCACCCGTGAACTGAGTACCGTTGTCGGTGATGATGCAGTTAGGGACCCCTAATCGGTATAGTATACTCATGATGAAGTCCTTTGCTCGTGCCACTGTTATAGTTGCAACGGGTTTTGCCTCAATCCACTTGGTGAATTTATCCACTACGACGAATAGATGTGTGAACCCTCCTGGCGCTTTCTTGAAAGGCCCGACCATGTCGAGCCCCCATACTGCGAATGGCCAAGAAATAGGGATAGTTTGGAGTTCTTGGGCTGGGAGATTTGTTTGTCTTGTGTAGAACTGGCAACCCTCGCACTTGCGAACAATTTCTTTTGCGTCTGTTACTGCTGTGGGCCAGAAAAATCCTTGCCAGTAAGCCTTTCCGACTAACGTCCTGGATGCGGCATGGTTGCCACATATGCCCGAGTGGATCGACTGCAGGATCTGCTTGCCTTCCTCAGTGGTGACGCAACGCATGAGGACACCGGATGCGCTCCTACGGTACAGGTCTTCTCCGACTAGTAGAAAGCTTTTGCTTCGACACTTGATTTGTTCGGCTTGACTGTGATCGTCTGAGAGTTCGTCGTCCAGGAGAAATTTGACAACAGGGGCTCGCCAGTCTTGACATATGTGCAGCACCTCGTCTGTAGCCGGGGTAGGTTCGCCTCCCGACTGCTCCGGTGCCGGTTTCTTCTTGATTGATGGCTCCATGAGTTGCTGACAAAGATTCCAGTCGGAACCGCTTCTCGCTTGGACCCCATATTTGCCAGCTCGTTTGCCGCGTCATTGTATTGGCGCAGGACGTGTGTTATTTCCAGCCTGTTGAACTTGTTTTCCAGCTTGCGGACCTCCTGATAGTATGCCGTCATGGTGTCATCGAGACAGGTCCAGTCTTTCATGACTTGGTTCACCACGAGTTGAGAATCCCCGCGCACAACCAGTCGACGTATGCCGAGTGATATAGCAATCCGGAGCCTGTGGATAAGTGACTCGTACTCGGCGACGTTGTGGGAAGCCGAGAAGTGGATTTGTAGAACGTACTTGAGTTTTTCGCCGGTGGGGGATGTCAATATGACTCCAGCCCCGGCGCGGCCGATCCGTAGAGAACCGTCGAAGTACATTGTCCAGTACTCTAGCTTCGCTGTTGATGTGGGCAGTTGAACTTCTGTCCACTCGGCCACGAAGTCGGCTAGAGCTTGTGATTTAATTGCTGTCCGTGGCTGAAAGTTGATATCGAACGCCATCAGCTCGAGTGCCCATTTAGCGATTCGGCCGGTGGCCTCACGATTATGAAGGACATCCCTAAGTGGAAACGATGTGACCACCATGACTTGATGTGCTTGAAAGTAGTGCACTAGCTTCCGGACTGTGATGAGTAGGCCATATAACAGCTTCTGGACCTGCGGATATCTCGTCTTCGAGTCAGCAAGTACCTCGCTGACAAAATAAACTGGCCGTTGTATTTTCTGGGTGTGACCCTGTTCGGATTGCTTGACCACCAGTACCGTGCTGACTACCTAATTGGTTGCCGCCAGATATAGCATTAGCGGTTCTTGGGGCATAGGTGACGCCAACACAAGAGGTGATGTGAGAAATTGTTTGAAGTCTTCGAAGGCTTGTTGGGCGTCCGGAGTCCATTGGAAATTGTTCACCTTTTTGAGTAGCTTGAAGAAGGGCATACCCTGTTCGCCCAGTCAGGAAATAAATTGGCTGAGTGCCGCCATGCAGCCTGTCAGCTTCTGGACGTCGTTCTGGTTAGCTGGGGGAGGCATGTTCATTATGGCGTTGACTTTCTCCGGGTTTGCCTCGATGCCACGATGCGAGACGATGAAGCCGAGTAACTTGCTGGATGGCACTCCGAAGGCACATTTTTCCGGGTTCAACTTCATCTTGAATTGTCGAAGATTTTGGAAGGTTTCTTCCAGGTCAGCGATGAGGTCTTCTTTGGACTTGGTCTTGATTACCACGTCGTCGACGTAGGCTTCCACGTTGTGCCCGATCTAAGTGTGCAGACACTGCTGAATTGCTCGTTGATAGGTTGCTCCAGCGTTTTTCAAACCGAACGGCATTGTGATATAGCAGTACGCTCCAAACGGCGTGATGAAAGATGTCTTTAAGCAGTCTTCCTGCCTTAGGCTGATTTGATGGTATCCCGAGTAGCAGTCGAGAAAGCTGAGTAGGTCACACCCGGCTGTGGAATCTACCACCTGATCTATCCTGGGAAGGCCAAATGGGTCCTTGGGGCAATCCTTGTTGAGATCGGTGTAGTCGACGCACATGCGCCATTTACCGTTTTTCTTCCGGATCAGAACTGGGTTAGCCAGCCAATCCGGGTGATAGACTTCCTTGATGAACCCGGCTGTGAGGAGCTTGGTAATCTCCTCCCGAATAGCATCCTTGCGGTCTTGAGTGAAGCGCCGTAGCCGTTGCTTGACTGGCTTGGCGTCTGTCTTCACATTGAGGGCGTGCTCGATCACCTCCCTTGGTACGCCCGGCATGTTGGATGGTTTCCACGCAAATATATCCTTGTTGGCTTGGAGGAAGGTGACGAGCGTGTCTTCCTATTTGGGGTCGAGTCCGGTCCCGACTAGGGCAGTCTTGGAGGGGTCGGAAGGGTCTAGGGGGATCTTCTTTGTGTCAAAGTCCATTGAAATTCCTGACTTCGCCGCCTTTTTTGCCGGAACTTGATCTTGCTCGACTTCTGCTATGACGGTTTGCCGAATGCTATTGCGCCCGACTGCCGCCTCTTGTGATTGAGCCAATTCACAGCTCTCCTTGTCGTAGGTGAAAGCTTGCTTGACGTTGTTGCGGAGGGAGAGGACTCCTGCTGGCCTAGGCATCTTGAGCACCATATATGTATAGTGCGGTATCGCCATAAATTTGGCGAGTGCCGGTCGTTCGAGTATCGCGTGGTATGCAGTCTCGAAGTCGGCGACCTCGAAGCAGACGTTTTCCGTGCGGAAGTTATCCCGCGTGCCGAAGGTTACTGGCAATGCGATCTGCCCGAGTGGAGTTGATGACAGGCCGGGAATTATCCCGTGGAAGGGCGCAGTGCTCGGCCGTAATTCTGAACGAGGAATCATCATCTCGTCCAAAGTCTTGGCGAATAAGATGTTGAGCGCGCTGCCTCCGTCGATGAGGGTTTTCTTCAGCCTGATATTTCTGACGACCGGGTCCAGGACGAGTGGATAGTGTCCCGGGTGTGAAACCCGATCTGGGTGATCTGCGCGGTTGAAGGCAATGGCCATCTCTGAGTAGCGCAGGTACTGGGGGGTGTCCATTGTAGAGACCGTGTTGATATCGCGCGCTGATAGCTTCTGTTTGCGCTTGGACTCGTAGGCAGACGGCCCTCCGAAGATATGGTTGAGCTCGGCTTGAGGATCTTGAAAATCGTCGGCCAAACTCTGGTCTGGCTTGTCTTTGTCCTTGTTGGCGCCAGATGATGAAGCCTGCTTGGAGGCAAACTTCTTAAGCATGTAGCAGTCTTTGGCCGCGTGCTTGCCCTTGGGGTGAATGGGGCATGGCCCGCTCATGACTTTTTGGTAGTCGTTATTCCACTGGGGCCGTGACCGAGTACGCTCTATGTTGGCCACCTCATTGTTCGACTTCCGCTTGCGGCTGCCAGACTTGTTTTGAGATGGCTTGTTATCGGCTTTCGCCTTCTGGTCTTTCTGTTGGGACTCCTTCTTCTCATCAAGGGCCTCTGCGACCGCTTCAGCCGAGTCGGCGTATTTGTTGGCCATGTCGAAAAGAGCCCGGACAGAGGGTGGTGGCTTCCGAGTGAATTTCGTGATGAACGGGGCGTCCTTTACTCCCTTGCGGAAGGCGGTGATGACGGCCTCATCTTGGATCATTGGGATCTTGTTGCGCTTCTTGGAGAACCTCTTGATAAAATCTCGTAGAGACTCGTTCTTCTTCTAGTGCAGCTGATAAAGATCGTGCTCTGAAGATGGCCTCTCGTAGGTCCCCTGAAAGTTAGCGATGAACTGCTCCCTGAGTTCTCCCCAGGAACCGATCGACCGCCTCGGGAGCCCTGTCAGCCATGTCCTCGCCGAGTTGGCTAGCGCGACTGGGAGGTAGTTAGCCATGGCTTTGCTGTTGCCCCCAGTAGCTCAGCAGCTCGAACTGCTAGGGTATATACGGTGAGCCAGGACTCGGGATTTGTTTTACCGTCGTATTTTTCGATCCCTATGGGCTTGAAGCCAGTCGGCCAATCGACGTCCTGGAGCTCCCGTGTGAAAGCAGGAATGCCTTCGTCTTCATGAGGGCTCGGGCTTCGACCGCGGTGGATAAACCGCTCGTGATGGAGACCGAAGCGCTCGTTTTCGTCCTCCAGTCGGTGGCGCTCGTCCTCTTCTCGTTCGTGGTGCCGGGCGTTGATGGTATGGCGGAGGTCATGTTGCAGGCGTACTTGGAGGTCTTGATTAGGCCGACGATCATACTGGAGACGCCGCCGGTTGTCATTGCCGAGTGACGTTTGCCTCGACTCCTCGGGTGGCCGGCTTGAGCCGGCCGCCCGACGCCGTGCAGACGTGGATGAGCCCGCTATTGGAGATCCCGGCCGGTGAGTCGGTACTAGGGTGTCGCCCGACTGCTGTTGTTGTTGTTGGCAGGCAGCAGCCGTGATCATCACCTTGATCTCGACGATAGTTGGGGTGGCCTGGTGATCAGACCCGAGCTGGAGCGTATCCAGCAAGGTTGCGGCGGCCACAACATTCTGTTGTGGCGTGACGAAAACGTTGTGATTGCCGACTTTAGTCTGGAGAATCTGCTACTGAGCTACTCGCCCAGCCTTGCGTAGCCTATCATTGCGAGCCTCGCGGTAAGCCTCCTCCTGTTGTTGCAGTCAGCGCGCCTCCTCCTGTTGCTCCTCTTGTAGTCGGCGCACCTCGGATGGTGGTGTTGAAGCCACAAAGATCTCACGGGACAGAAGAAGACCTGCCAGACTAGAGTCCGAGCTAGTGCTCGAACCGTTATCCGACTTGGAATCGGACTCCGAGTAGTTTATTGGAGTAAGAACGACTCCGACCTCTCTAGATCCAATTTGAAATGGCGCTTGGCTGTGTCCAAACTGAATCGCAGGAGATCAGGTCTGTTGCGCGGGATGTAGATCCGCAGCGTCGCCGAATCTATGTGGGAGATTGACGATCTCTCCCCTTCTTGGCCCAACCCGGGCTGGCTCAAGGCCTAGCGCGAGTCGGACGCCGAAGGAGAGAGTTGTCCCAATTCTCGGCGAAGTAAAGGACTGCCGCAGTAGATCGTTGAAGGAGATTGCGGCGTCCTGTGGGCCGACTGGCGCAACGTCGACTGGTTCCTTAGCCGGCTAGATTGAATCTGCTTTGGCCAAGGTGAGGTTGCCGATCTGGTCGGCGACGAAGTCGAGGCTTTCGAAGGAAATTGTGTCTCCAGGAGAGAACTTATCGCCGTCGACTCCGCTTGTTGGATCCATCAAGCTTGTAGATGTGAAACTTGCCGGAGCCCCTACCTGGCGCGCCAACTATCGATGTTTTACACCGGCAATAAAACTATAGGGCTACTCGACAAAGGGAAACTCGGTGGATTGCAGAGGAACACAAGGAAGATTTTATACTGGTTCAGGCCCTCGATGTAAGGTAATACCCTATGTCCAGTTGTGGTGTTATTCCGCTGAGGTGTTTGTCGATTGATGATCTCGTCGCGCCCCTTGAGGGGAGCCCTGTCTCCCCTTATATATTCGGGGACAGGGGTACATGATAAGGATCCCAGCCAGATACGGCCAAGGGATTTCCTTCTTAGAGATAGAAACTTATCCGACTAAGACTGCTATTCCTTATCGTACAAGGTAAGACCTGCCGGGTGCTATCTTATCTCTAATTACATGATTCAGCCCATCCTCTATTCGAGTGGCCTATATGCTGGTGATGAGGTACCCGGGGCCCATGGCCTCCACACTTCTCTTGTTTATTAGAAACTTGCTATCAGTACATTGGATACAAGAGAGTTTTTAGGGAGTAAATCAATGCCAGATCTATTTTTAAAAACATAAGTGTCTTCACCTTTTATATTGGTCAAGTTGATAGAAACCAAAAAAACAATGGAAAGGACCTTGCTGACCAAACAGCTGATCAATCTTACAATAGTACCACCTGAAACAAGATGCTAAGCATCTATTCTTTGGCAATACAAAATTCATATTCAATTGACATTCTAGTTATAGAATTGAAGTGTACTTACTCTTTTGTTACCAGATGAAGCAGGAGGGAAAAAAAGTGTGGTCTGAAAGATATAGATCTACAACAAGTTACCTTCAATTCTGCTTGATCCATTACTTGGTGAAGCTAAAGCTTCACATATTGACATTTGGTAATGCAAATCAAACAAACCAAAGGATTATATAATAAATGTCCAATAGGACAAGTCTTCCACAATAAAAGATTTAGTCTAGGATGCTGATAATTAGGACTGTATAATTTAAGCTATGAAAGAAAAATCTAATATACGATTACTTACTGAGTCAAAAATGGAACAATGGACAAGGCAAAGACCAATTCACATGCTCCAGTACCTAAATTCAAGGAAAAAAACATTATGATGGCAAGCTGACTATTCATCTAAAAACCAGCCAGCAGATAAGCCTTGCTCTAAAACTAAAAGAGACCGGTCATCTCTGACTATGATTGAAGGACATAAATATCAACTAAGTTCTTCCTAAGTTGACTATCCACTGGCATGTGATTTGCCATGAGGGCCAAATCTGAAGAAGGCATTAATGACGTTTTCTCTTCTTCCCTGAAGATTACCTCCTCAGAAATGACAAACCAATCTGTAAATTACATGTTTAAAGGATCAGGCACATATTGTTCTAATTCTAAAAAAGGATTCCACAAAAACCACATATTGTTCCTTTACAAATACAAGAAAAAAATTAGCTTTCTGTAGGATACACATCTATATCCTCACATATCTAAGAGTGTAGATAGAGTCCGATGAACTTTGTGGCTCGACTTCAAGAATTTTATGAAATATAATACCATTCTGCCCTTTTATCACAAAATATTATGGAAAAATTAAGCACAGGGATAATAAGGGCAATGTGTAAATATCAAAATCCTAAACATTATACATTGAATAGGTAGGTGAGAAACATCAGAATAAGGTGATGAACTTTTTAAGCCATCAGAAAGACCCATGCATGCAGCTAAACGTTGAAAAGGATCCTCAGAATTCATCCACGAGCAGTCCCCATCAACAGTATTAGCTGCTGAATCACATTTATGAGTCAATTGGTTCTCCACAAATGCTAGCTTGCTCTCAATGAGAAAGCTTTCCGATTCCTCCATATTTGTCAGCCAAATGAATCTATAACCAGCGTAAACCAGACTTTCCTAGTGGCCGCCCTTCAGCATACTCTAGAACACCTGTGCAGATATCCATACTTAGGTGGCTCAGATGTGAATGCATAAGGTATGCACGGCTACGAAAAGCAAGATTATGGGGATAATAAAATCCATCCTCCTCTCTCATTTTGAGAGCAAACTGTTTACAAAGGTGGTAATGCCATGCTATAAAATTGAAGAAGTATCTGAAAAGGTACGAAGAGTGCAAATTTATATCATGTAAGGAGAGTTTATGTAACGCCCCCTTTCTGGTACCCCGTACGGTGATACCAAAGAGGAAGCGCCGCAGGAGATTGGCGTGAACCAACTTCCACGGAACCGCGATGCTGGTACCAGTCCCAGGAATCCTTGCTGGTACCCGCAGTCAACAGAGATGTACCACAGTAAATAACTAAATACATAAATACATATATATACCTTTATAAGTTGCGGCCTTAGGCAAGCCCTGAGCAGCAACCAGCAAACAGAACCACAGCAGCGAAACGACAGCGCAGCGAGAACCCAATCCACAAGCAACGGCTTGGGACTAGAAAGGAAACCCTAATCTTCACTTCAGCTTCACTCTTCCTGAAGGAGGAGAGAAAAGAAATGGATTGAGTACTTACGTACTCAGCAAGTCATGGAAAACGTGAATCATGCAGGCTATCAAAGAGAGGCTAGGGTTTATTTCGCAAACCTTTTTTATTTGAAAACATTTTCGAAAACCTAAGTGTGGATTGTCACAATGTGATTGGAAGGAGGCTCTCGTCTCGATCCTGTCCGCGAATTGCTTTTCAACAACTCGCGCGAACTAACCAGATTTTAATTGATCTTAGATATTCTTATACCGCCTGTCGGATCACGACAGCGGATTAGTGGGTCTGCCCACAAGCAGCTTCCTACTGTATACTCATCTATTACTTTATTTTCAATTTCGCCCACTCAGGACGTGTTTTCATTTTCCATTATTATTTTCCTTTCACTTTCGCCCACTCAGGATGTAATCTCATCTCATATCTCATCTCGATGGCTCTCCAAGCCATCCTTAAACTCAACTCAAACTTCTTCCGCTCTAGAAGCCTAATCTATGATGCCATACGACATCCCGAGTCACACAGCCCCGTTTCAGACCACTCAGGTTATCCATCAGCCACTAAGGCCGATTCTGGTAACGATTCCCATACCACAAATCACTTTCGCAAACAGTTGCAAACAAATCTACGCTAGAGGAATCACCTCACATTGCCCGTAACCGTGGGCATAGCTGTTCAAACAGTTCGTATACCTTTGCAAAGGTTGTACGCTTTACCCACATGACGCGAGCTTACTTCCCGCACTCGTCAGTGGGGAAGGTTCGCGACAGGGCCTTTCCAAAGCCTTCCCAGGATAGCACGCTGCCCTATAAATGGGTGCTCACACTCAACCAAGTACCAGGAACTCATTTCCTGTACTCAGGGACGGGGGTATATCGCCCTCTTGGTACCCAGCCAATCCCACATTTATTAGCAACCGAAAACCATCATGGGAACACTAATTACTCAGCCAGGGGTGTCCCATACCACCCACCCGTGTGGTCGCACTATGAGATGCTCGGATGGAATTCCCCAAGGAATCGATCCTTATATGCGAATACGAAGTGCCACCACATAGGTGATCACTTTGCACCGCGGAAATTTTCGCAAATAAATTTTATTTCGCAAACTCGCCGACATCGCATGTCGGGTTTTTAAATCTTTGGAAACCCAAATTTTCCCAAATCGACAAACAATTGTGTTGTGAGTGGAACCATCAAAATCCATGCTCAGAGAGCACGGTCACCGAGGTACCATGGGGTGGAGCGACAAGGAATGGGGTACCAAAGTCCTATGGGATTTGTGCAACTAATAGGCAGGTTTGTCGGTTCGACACGCAAACCGAGGCCAATCAATTTATCGTGCACACTAGCAATGCAATTTTGCAGACAAAATATTTTAAATTTTAGAAGCAATATGATCAAGGAGTGACTTGCCTCAGACGTCGTTTTCGAATCTTCGCGAAAATCCGACGCCCGACGAATCTCCGAAATGTCGACTACGCGTGAAATGAGAGAAAAACACACAAAACCCTAGAAATAATATACTATTTTTAATAACTAATAGTGCCATAAGATAGATCTCATTTTTAGAAAAATTTAGAGACTTGAACGGGCTCAATCGGAGTTACGGTTTGGAAGATATGAATTTTGGAAGTTTTGATGATTTTCTGAAAAAGAAAAGGATTTAATTGGATTTTTGGAAAAGAATTATTTTTGGAACAGGAATTAATTTGGGGAATAGTAGCTGACAGGTGGGGTCCATTGGTCAGTGGTAGAGGAGAGAGATCTTTGAGGGGTGGCCCTCATGGCATTGGGACAGGAGAGAGATAAAGAGGTAATGGCCCACATTTCATAGGAGAGAGGATTAGGAGTAGGCCCACATGAAAGAGAGAGATTTGAATAGAGGGGGCCCACATGTCACTGTGATAGAAGTTAATGGTGTGATTACTTTGTACTGGGGTTCACATGTCATGTTTACCCGAAGGGGCCCACGGGTCAGAGGGTTAGGTGGCTGGGCCCTCATGCAGACACAGAGAGAGAGAGAGAGAGAGAAGAGAGGTGCCGGATGGCTACAGGAGACGGCCGGCAGAGATCGACGGCCGACGGCGGCCGAGGTCGCGCCGGTGAACGGCGACGAGGGAGGACGGGCGGTTAACTGGACTGGGATGCGGAGGAGATGGCGAGGATGATGGACGGCTCGGATTAGATGGATGAGTGGCGGAAGATGGTCGACGACGGTGGTCCCGTGCCGGCGGCGGCGGCGGAGGGAGAAGATCGTTGCCGGTGACCATTTAAACATCGGATTGGCTCAGGTGTGGATGGTTTGGGTGCGGTATTATGCGAGGAAGCTGGGGAAGAGAATTAATTTGTGTTTTACCTTTGGCTACGGCGAGAACTGAAGCGGCGGCGATGGCGGACGGCGGAGGAAGGATTTGGGGGTTTTCAATTTAGTGGCTAATCGGCGGCGGTGAGGGGTGGAGGTGCTTCGGGGTGGCTCAGGGGACTCGGCAGTGGCGGTGGTCTGTAGCGACGATGGAAGCTTGGTCAGTGCTCTAATGGCGGCGGTGGAGAGAGGTTCTCGGTGATTGGCTTGCTTGGGCTTGTTGCTTGGTGTCCGAAAGAAGGGGGAGGGCAGCTCCCTTTATAGGAGAGCTCTGGCGCTAGCGGACAGAGGGCGGAGGCAGGGAAGGGATAAGCTCGAGCTTGATTGGCGAGGCGCATCAATGGCGCCGGCTTCTATGGCTTGCGTCATGAGAGGCGGAGGCAAAAATGTGACGGGGAAATGATGGAGAAGTGTTGGGACGAGGCACCCAGGCTGCGCATCGTCTCCCGAGGTTCGACATTGAAGAGAAAAGGCGGTGGCGGCGGCAAGCTTTTTGACCCCGAGCTTGCGGCGGCGACGGCGGAGCATGTCTCACGCCGGGCGGCAGGGCGGCGGGGTGGATGATGATGTCCGCACGGTTTTAAGAGGCCGACCGGGCGATAAGGCGCGGCACAGAGGGAGAACAGCGGGCGAGTTCAGGAGGATTCTAGAGAAGAGAGAGAAAACACGAGCGGCTGGAGGAGGAAGAAGACGGGGACGACGACGGGACTGACATGCGGGGCCGCCGGGCAGAGCCGATCTCAACCGTCCACGCGAGTGCATCGGATGGCCGGGACAGTGAGCGGAGCAGGGGAGGCTGACACGCGGGGCCCGCAGGTGATTTTCAATCCTGTGTGCGCCAGCGGGCCGAGCAGGCCGGCGGGGGAGAGAACAGGAGCAGGCCGAGGAAACGAAGGGGAGGGCCTGTTGTGCACAGTAGGGTTTATTCTTTTCCTAGGAATTGTTTGGATAGGATTTTTGAAGAAATGGATTTTGTAAATTGATTTAAATAGGATTTCAAATCTCTACAAAAATTTGGGGATTTTTGTGGAGGCTCTGGAGCTGATTTTGGAGAAATATGAAGGATATTTTTATTTGGAATATTATTCTCAGAAATTTTAAATCAAGGGAAATTTAAGATGGACTCATACACACACACACACACACACACACACACATATATATATATATATTTATATATATATATATATATATTTATATATATACATATGTATATGAGAGAGAGGGATCTAGGGAGGGTTTTTGGAAGGGATAATTCAGAGATTTTGAAACTCGGATTTGATTTGTAATTTTGGGATTGGAACTCTTGGGATTCTCAGGAATTTTGTAATGGAATAGAATTGGAGTACCTCGAGAGAAGATTAAAATTTGAATTTAATTCTTGGGATTTGAGGCAAATTTTGGGAAGAGAGTTCTTGATGGAATCTAGGGTTTTCGAGAGGAACAAAATCAGAGGATTAAAATAGAGGGATTCAAGGGCGATTTCTGAAGGGTTTTATTGGAGGGCTTCGAATTGCAAAATTCGAACCCGAGTACAGAGAATTTTTAGGAGGCATGAAATAAGAGTATTTTGATCAAAGTCTTCAGAAGGGATTTGAAGGGGATCTTGATTTGGAATTTTTCGAGGGAGTTTTGAGAGAGACGATCGAATTGCAAAATTCGGGTCTCGGAATTTAGGAGAGAGTCTGGGACCGAGGTTTTGAAGGTTTCAAGGGAGGCTTTGATCTGAGATCTATGGCACTTAGTCCTTAAGCACACACAAATAGTCAAAAGTTTTTGAAACTAGGGTTTTTACCAAAATAGTTTTTAATGGCCCGGAAACCGGGGCGTTACAGTTTATGTTCTGTATTGCATTACTCGCTGTGAAGTTTACTACGCTCTCCTATTTTTAATGTATGACGCTGTTAACTTTTAGACATACGTTTGACCATTCGTCTTATTTAAAATATAAGTCATGTTTAAAGTACCTTTAAAGATAAAATAAACCACAACAAAATAAATGATAATTACACAATTTTTTTGAATAAGACGAGTGTTCAAACATACGTCCAAAAATCAGCGGTGTCATACATTAAAAACCGGAGGGGGTATTAGTTTTCTTCGTCTTATATAAACTCCATTTCCATTTTTGTATTTCATCAGGGTTCTCTGATTCCGGTTGTTTAGGTAGAGCGAATCTATAAACAAAACATAAGCACAAACATATCGCATGTTAACAGAAACGCGTGAATGTGCCTTGAGCATACTATGATGTAGACTATTCATAATGTCGGAATTAACGGTACGATTCCCTTATCATACTCCTGCAATGCCCCTACCTCGACTACAAGTATTCTCAACAACATCATGTATTATTCTATTCACCCTCTATTTAGTACTCCCAAGGGTGGTATCTAATGCCTGCCGGTATGATAATACTTCAGTAGAGTGCTATCCGATCACACATAGATAAAAATTAGCGATGCACAATCAAATACAAACCCATGGAATAATCAAAAGAAGCATGTAAATGGGGATAATCTCATGAAGTGGGTGGTCGTTTGGCTGGGCGTCGAGCATCGAGCAAGATACCAATGTGGTCGTCGGCGTCATTGAAGACTTGCAGCGGAGTGGCGCGGAAGCATGGAAACAGGGGGGGCGGGGGTAGGCGGCGGCACCTGATAGGGAGAAGGGAGGAGATCACGGCCTAGCAAGGCACGCGAGGCGGACTGCGCATGTGCCGGCGATTGGAATTGGTGAGGCTTAGGCGTGGCATGGTGTCACAACGGCGCCGGAGGCGTGGAACGCCAGGGAGGGAGGGGTCTTTGCATCGTGGAGGGCTGGTGGTAGCACACGATGTGGGCTGCGGTGAGGGGCATAGATGATGCTCGGACCAGTTTGCTCTAGCCTTCGCTCAGCTAGTGCTCCGCTGAGCCCCTCGGCCTCCACACAAAGCCGCCGCCGTTGTGCCTGTGCCGGTCCTAATGGTGGATCGTCACGTGTTGGAAGTGGCGGTGGCAGTGGAAGAGGGGGAGGAGGGAGGAGATCGGGGCACGCCGCACGCGGTGAGGGGAAGGCATCGCTCGGGTGAGGTGGGGAGTGGGCGATCAGGAGGGCAATGGTGAGGATTTGGGGAATGGCGGCGCTCGAGGTTTGTGCTAGGGTCGGAGGTGGGTTGGGGGAGGGTGATCAGTGGGGATCATAAAACCAATTTGAGCCGTTGGATTTCTCGATCCAACGATCCACAATTAGCATGTCTGCCAGTGTAGGAGTCACCGCCATCACTATGGTCTTTTTAAGTAGTATAGATATAGATTACGAGTAGTAAATTGGAAATAGCAATTGATGTATAGAAAGATAAACTTGAATGGTGTTTAGTGTTTACCCGCATCCAGGCCTGCAAGCCTGAGGTAGAGTGTGTCGCTGCCAAGCCCTTCGCTTGCCTTTTGCGTGTCAACCAGCTCCCCTGCCCACACCAAGCACCTTGTCATGTCTCCCTTTGATCTACTACTGCTCAGGTTGGCATAGGCCTACACCACGCAGGTCCAGTTGCTGCTGCACTCGGCGGCGCGCGCATCGAACATTGTGTTCGTGATCAGCACCAACTTGTTCGAGGACTTCATACCCGGCACAGCCAAGAAGCGGTCGCCGCACTGCACAGCCTCCTTTCGCCGGCAACCCCGCGAGAACCTGCCGCTGTCCCATTCCGTTGTGCTCGTCGGCTCGAAGCTGGCGAGGCACTTGCACGTCAGGACAACCTTCGTTGCAGTAGCAGTATGGGCTGCAGTAGCCGTAGCGGTTGCAGTCCCATGTCGGCCACTCGCTGAGCACGGCCCACACGGACGAGCTCCTGAGTAATGGATTAATTTTCAGATCTAAGTGGTAGACATATTCAAAATTTTTAGATAAAAGATATCAAGAAAGTTCTCACTTTCATTTGTTTAAGCTCCTTTGTATGGATTTTCTCTTCAAGTTTTTGGTAGAACTGAAAGTAAGTTAGCACTACACCTGGTCAGCATAAGGGAAAAAAGGAATGCAAATGAATATATGGATTAGCACAATGCCTTTAGGGGTATAATGTACCTCCTTCCTCTTCTCAGCAGGCTCCTGCAATCTGAAGCTAAAACCAGCGGCATTAGCACTCTTGTGTTGAGCTGCTGCTTGGGGAATATTGGTATTCCTGCAAGAACAAATGAGCATGTTTCATGTTAATAATAACAACACAGGACAAAGCATTGGCGATGTTCTCGTTTGATCTGATATAAAATATCAACCATTTTAGGCCAAGCAAACACCAAACAACACTATTATGAACTATTAGTGGAGTTGTAGTATCATTTGAAAGCCTGTTGATGTCACCTAGAGGGGGGGGGGGTGAATAGGCGTTCCTGAAAAATTCTCAAAATGCAGCGGTAAAATTTAGGTAGGAACCTCCGACCAAACTAGTAGGAGGTTCCGACCGGCTCTCTCAGGCTGGCCAAGAGGGCTGGCCGGAGGTTCTTGCCAAGAACGCCGGAGGTTCCGACCCTGATGTTCTGACTCTACCAAGACACTTTAATAATGGATAAATTTACAGAGATCAAGTGTAGTGCAAATAATAGGGAAAAGATAGATACAGGCAAGTGTAGAGACAAATTAAAGCAATAATGAGCAAGTACAACGGAGACACAAAGATTTTTCCCGAAGTTCGGATCACAAAGATCCTACATCTCCGTTGAGGAGCTCCAAAGAGCCGGGTCTCGATTGATCCCTTGCCTCACCAAGCGACCACGAAGATCAGCTTGGTGTCCACTAGAATTTATCTCTTTTCCTTGCGGAGGCGAGCTTAACCTTCACAAACTCTTCCCGGGACAATCCACAACTCGAGGAAGCGCACGGGCGATGCCTAACCGTCTAGGGGCTAGATGCACTTTCAATCTCCCCCTTTTTGGTGATTGATGACAACACGGTTAAAGCTTACAATAGAATGAATTTATAAATTTGATTTTGAATGAAAGGAGATGAATTTGGCTCCCCCTAGAAATATGCATATAACATGGCAAGCACACAAAAAAGAAAAAATAACATCACATCACATTGCACCGCATCACAAGAATAGATCTTATACTGAAATTAAACTAGAGCCATAATTAAACAATCATTACATCCCAGCATACAGTCAATACATGTCCACAAGCCGATAGGAGATCTAGGAATCCTAATATAGGAGGGGGGGGGGGGGTCGGAGCTTCCGGCCACCAGAGTCGGAACCTCCGACCATACTGCAACAGCAGTAAAAAATGGTGAGAAGAAGCCCCTTTATTCTGAATTTTCTCCCCCTTTGGCATCAAGGCACCAAAAAGAGAGGAAAGCCAGGTGAAGAAGGGACTCAGTCGTCATCGGAGGGGATGATCACAGTGTCGCCAGACGCTGGACTGCCTGCCGTGCCGGTCTTATCATCAGGAGCAACTATCTCTATATTTCCACTGGTAGTATCATCATCCCTCTCAATGATGGGAGGAATGTCGTAGACGGGCTGAAAAGGTGGAGCTGCTGGTACAAAACCATCATTCTCATCACCATTGTCCTCACCACTGTCCTCATCCTTCTCATCATCATTCTCATCATCATCATTGTGGTAAGAGTCCTCCTCTGTGTCTTCATCAAAAGCTGCCTTGGACTCGGAATCTCCAAAGGGTCCAGTGGAAGGACCTACGCCACTGGCGATGTGCTGAGCAGACTCATATGCGGCAAAAAGATCCTCATATACCTCATCTGAAGAATCATCAGAGACTGTCTTGCCGGCATCCCTCAACATCTCCTTCTGCCGGTGCTCTATCTTCTTGATCTTCACGGCGTTCTTAGTACAGATGTTGAAGATGGCCTTGAGTACCTTCTTGATAGGTGACTCGGAACTCTGAAAAGAAGCGCCAGACCGAGAGGGAACTGAAGGAAACTTCACTTCAAGAGGAGCTGGTGGACGGTAGGACTTGTGCTTCACCTCCTTCTCGAACACTAGTCCGGACACTTTCTTAATCATCTTCATGATATAGGGAGCATAGGCACATCCTTTTTTGGGTTCTATCACAATGTTAAAGATCTCAAACCAGATGTAATTCATTACACTGATAGGCGGCTGATTCCTCCTCAACCTTGCAAGCAGTGTGTAGTGGCGAGCGGGGAGAGTTGTGGCATCACCAGCCTTTGGAGAGAGAGTTGCCCTGATCATGTTCAGCAAAATCTTGTAAGGAGGAAGAAGCCTCTTTGTAGTGCACATGCAGTTTCTAGGTGCCTCATCGGCATATAGAAACATAGTCCTTTGAATGGGCAGCGTCTTCTCATTGTGTAGGTTCGGCCTGTTGAGATCATCGGAGTCCAACCCCAAAATGGCAGCGAACTGAGAAATGGTGATAGAGTACTGCACTTCTTGAGTCCGCCATCTCATCTGAAGCTCATGTTGTGGACTCTCCTCAAAGAACACAGTCGCGTAGAACTGACCGATCACCTTCTCACTCCAATTATACTGTAAGCCCATGATTCCTCCAATGTCCTTGTCCAGGCAAAGCTTGATCACATCCTTGAAGATCCGCCCCTTCTAGCGCTGCATGTACTTCCAGTCAATATACTTCATCTCGATGACCGGCTTGGGTCGACTCATGAACACTGAGTTGTACCAATCCACCTAGACAGCAGTGACAAAATGGAGGTCTGACAACTCCTGAGGGAGAGAATCTAAGTTCTGCTTCCTGTCTCTGCCTCCCCTTACCACATCGTGCAAATAATCAAAATGTTGCCTGGCAATGTGGCCAAAGGGAGTAGTGTTGACTGCCTTGTACTTGATCACTCGGATTGGGTCATGGAAAGTGCCACTCCCAGTACTGCGAGCACCACCACTGCATGATCCACCACGCCTTGGTGGCAGTGGTGTATCGGAATTCCTGATCACTAAGGCAGAGCTGCAAGTCTGTCGAGTAGAGGGAGGCTATGTAGCTGCCCTCTTGCCTCTGCCTGCCCTCCTGTTGCTGCTAGCGCAAGCCGGTCCCTTTCCTTTGTCAGCTCTTCTAGGAGGTGACTCCTTATCACTTTGGGTACCGGAGGTGGAAATATCTTGTCTTGCCTTTTGACATTTCTCTCGAGCCATTGACACTAAAATACACCCAGGAATCAAGGAAAGAACTGAGGTCAAGGTTTTATCGGAAGAAATAAGGTTACAAGGGCTAGCAGAAAAATCCCGTCGGAGGGTCCGACCATAGGGTCGGAGCCTCCGGTTGGCACATGGCTGAAACTTTGATCTTCAAAACTAGGCAATGTATTTGATGCAAGATTATAGATCGATATTCTATGGATGTGCAGGAAGGTTTCCAACCAAGGGAAACTAGTCCTAGGTTCACATTTTGAGAGATCGGGTCAAAAATATGAAAAACCTAAGGAATGAGATCAAAACCAATACCTAGAGATGAGGAATCGCAAAAACATCGATGGGACGGAGTCTCTGACCACCAAAGAGGAGGGAAACGTGAATGCCCGAAGGTTTTTGACGGTTGGAATGAAAAATCTCCACAGGAGGGGATGAGAGCGAGTTAGGGCTGAGAGGAGATGAATGAGGAGAGAGAAGACTCCTAGCCGCGTACAGGAGAGTAAAAATCGTTGGCCGGCCAGAACCTCCAGGCTTGGGAGCCGGAGCTTCCTGCCCGGTTTTTGAACAGGGAGGAAGGGTCGGAGCCTCCGGCCCTATGGCCGGAACCTCCAACCAGATTTTTCTTGAAAGGGGGAAACAAGTGTATTTTGGCCCAAAGGAAGTAGACATGATTTTCTGTTGACCCATATGTGACCAGCAGCAATAAATCAGCACATAACAATGGTCACAAATGCAGATCAATAACGAAAAGAACCAAATTTTTGCAATAAAAACTAGCACACAAAGATTTTCACAAATATTTTGAGAAAATGAGTTTTTATGGGATAGGGGGAATGTTGGAGCTCCATTCCTAGTGTTAAGACCATTTTCTACACAAGAAGAGGCCTCAAAAACACAGGAGCTCACTTTGATTGACATCCTTTTGGCCTATATTTGACTATTGATTAGTCAAGCACTTAGTCATGCAATGTTTCGAGAATCTAAGATATTGAGCTCACTCCTAAGCTTACAAAACATTTTCTCATCTAAGGGCTTGGTGAAGATATCGGCAAGTTAGTGTTCGGTTCTCACATGGGTAATGGCGATATCTTTTTTAGCTTCGTGGTCTCTCAAGAAGTGGTGTCTTATGTCAATGTGTTTGGTTCTTGAGTGTTGGACGGGATTATTGGCTATTTTGATGGCACTCTCATTGTCAAAAAGGAGTGGGATTGTGGAGGCCATGGGCCCCGGGTACCTCATGACAAGCATATGGGCCACTCGGATAAAGGATGGGCCTAGCCTTGTAATTAGAGATATGATAGAACCCGATAGACTTTGCTTTGTATGATAAGGAATATACAGTCCTAGTCAGGTAGGTTATATCTCTAAGAGGAGATCCCTTGGCCATAATCCGTCTGAGACTCCTACCTTGTACCCCCGTCCCCCAGTATATAAGGGGAGGCAGGGCGCCCCCTGAGGGCATAAGCTCATAGAAGCGAACATACATCCTCAAAGGAATACATCACAACTGGACTTAAGGTATTACCTCACATCGAGGGCCTGAACCAGTATAAACCTCCCCGCGTTCCTTTGCAATCCACCGAGTTTTGATCTGACGAGTAGCCATATAATCATATTGCTGGTGTAAAACATCGACAGTTGGTGTGCCAGGTAGGGGCTTCGGTGAGATCTACATCTACAAGCTCGATGGATCTAGCAACAGGAGTCGACGGTGACAAATTCTCCCTCGGAGATACAATCTCATTCGGAAGCCTCGACTTCGTCGCCGACTAGATCGGCAATCTCACCTTGGCTGACACAGACCTGAACCAACCGGTCGAGGAACCAGCCGACTCCATGCCAGTCGGCCCACAAGACGCTGCAGCCACCCTCGTCGATTTGCTGCGGCGATCTACCACCTGCCCGGGTCTCGGGACAACTCTCTCCTTCGGCGTCCGACTCGCGCTTGGCCTTGAGCCGGCCCGGGTCGAGCTAGGAGGGGGAGAGATCGTCAATCTCCCTTGCAGACTCGGCAACGCCGTGGATCTGCATCCCACGCGGCAGACCTGATCCCCTACGGTTCAGTTTGGACATGGCTCAGAGCCGCTCTAGATTGGATCTAGGGAGGTCGGAGTCATCCTTACTCCAATTAACTACTCGGATTCTGACTCCAAGTCGGACAACGGTTCGAACACCAGTTCGGATACCAGTCTGGCTAGTTTCCTTTTGCCCTGAGAGATCTTCATGGCATCAACCCCTCCGCCGGAGGTGCGCCGAGTACAACAGGAGCAAGAAGAGGAGGCCCGCTGACTACGGCAACAGGAGGAGGCCGAGCGCGAGGCTCGCAACGACGAGCTATGAAGGGCTGGGCGAACTGCTCAGCAGCAGATCCTCTAGACTCGAGTCGGCGACCACGACGTCTTCGTCATGCCTCAGCAGAACAACGTGGCCACTGCAACCCTGCTGGACACGCTCCAGCTCAGGCCTGATCATCAGGCCACCCTAACTATAGCGAAGATCAAGGCAATGATTACAGTTGCTGCTTGTTAGCAGCACCAGCAGTCGGACGAATCACTTATACCAACCAACTGGTCGGGTTCTCCAGCGGTAGTCTCATCCACATCAGCATGACGCCGGGTGGCTGGCTCAAGTCAGCCGCACGCGGAGTCACGCCAAACGTCTCTCGGCAACACAAACAACAACAATCGGCGGCGCCCCCAGAACGATCGCCGGTTCAACCAAGACCTCTGAGTCCGTCTACAACGCGATTGTAAAATCATTGTCATGATTAATATTTTTTAATGAACAATTGGCTTTGCAAATGATTTATTTAATAAGAGATTGGTTTGAAAATAACTGTGAATATTGGTGTGAGTGTGTGTGACTAACGTGAGTCAAGTTGGGAAAAACTTGTGCTCGGATATGGTTTCTTTGTTTTTGCATGTGTAGGTGAGTCTTGAGGCCTCGGGAGTATTGCCGATGATGGATCGGGAGTCAACTTGGGAGAAGTTGATGTCTGGATGATCGGGAGATCACGCGGGATACTAAAGGCTAGAGATCAATACATGTGGAAGTGAAGATTCCATATGGCACACAAGAGGAATTGTGTGCGTATGGATAGAGAAGTCGAGTCCTACTCGGATTAGGAGTCGAGTCCTACTCAGATTAGGAGTGGAGTCCTAGTAGGACTAGGAGTTGCGTCCTGGTAAGACTAGGAGTCGAGTTCTACTCGGATTAAAAGTGGAGTCCTAGTAGGACTAGGAGTCGAGTCCTACATGGACTAGAAGTTGAGTCCAAGTTGGTTATGGAAAGGAGAATTTGATTTGGTAAGTCCAAGTTGGCTATGGAAAGGAAAATTTGATTTGGTAAATTGTAAATAGATTTGGTAATTGAGGGTTTGAGTCCTAGTGGGAATAGGAGTTCTACTCCTACTTTGTGTAGGATGTTTTAGGTATAAATATATGAGGGATGGAGGCTCTAGAGATATAACTTTTGGAAGAGAGAAAAGCTAGGGTTTAGTTTTGAGAGAGGAGAGTACTTTGTATGCACTTTGTAAACACATCTTGATGCAATAAAGTTAATCTACTTTGAAGAGCATCTTCGGTGTGTATCCTTCTGAATTCAAACGGTTTGTCCGATAAGAACGTGGCGGCAAGACGGCGGTTCTACCGGCGGACATACGGTGGTTAGACCGGTGCAACAGAGACGGTCTGACCGGTGCACTCCATCCAGGTTTGAGGGTTTCTTTTATTCCGCAAAAGATTTTGGTTTTTGGTGTTCCTACCATTCACCCCCCTCTCTGGTAGGCTTAATTCTTGTCTTTCGATCCTACAAATGGTATCAGAGCCTTGTTTTCTCTTTTTTGATCTTCACCGATCTTGAGATTTAGCCATGGCTGACCGATTTTCAATTAAGCCACATGTTTTTGATGGAGTTGATTTTCCTTATTGGTGCAAAAAGATGCAATCTTATATTATGTCCCAAGGCTTCGACATTTGGCATAAAGTTTCAAAACCCTATGTTATTCCTGAAGAGATTACTATGGCTAATAAAATTGATTTTGAAAAAATTGTAAAGCTCACAATTATATTTTAAATGGAGTTTCTCGTTCTGATTTTGATCGAATCTCTCATTTTGAAACTGCGCATGAGATGTGGAAGGCCTTATGTGACTTTCACCAAGGATCTTCTAACATCAAGGAATTGCGTAAAGATGTTTTTAAAAAGGAGTATATGAAATTTGAGATGAAATCTAGAGAAGCTCTTGATGATTATTATGCTCGCTTTAACAAAATTTTGAGTGATCTTCGTTCTGTTGATGATGCTTATGATGCTAATTATACTCAGTTTGAAGTTTCTTGACATCTTTTGAATGGTCTTGACATGTCTATTTGGGAGATAAAAGTTACATCTATTCAGAAATCTGTAAACATGAATACTTTAACCTTGGAATCTTTGTATACCAAATTATAGACACATGAGATGAATATTCTTTCATGAAAAATTGATTCAAAATCTTCTGCTTTAGTGTCTTCTTCTAGTTATTCAGTCAATGCTTCTTCATCACTTTTTTAACTGCTTTTAATGCCATGTCCGATGACCAACTCGAGCAAATCTCGGAGGAGGACTTGGTTTTGTTAACTAACAGACTCTCTCGAGCTTTGAATAATGTAAGAAGCAGGAAATGAGGAGGTCCAATCCGGTGCTTTGAATGTGGAGAGCCTAATCACATTCGCGTCAATTGCCCTAAGCTCGGGAAAGGATCAAAGGAAGATGAAGAGGACAAGAGCAAAAACGAGAAGAAGAAGAAGATATTTAAAGGCAAGAGAAACAAAGAAAGTTACAATAAGATGCTAAACAAAGTGTGTGCTGCCTTTGAACAAGCAAGTGACGTCGACTTTAGTAGTGAGGAAGAGGATGATGACAAAGGCAAAAACATCTCTGGAGTATGCCTCATGGCACGTGGAGGATCAATATCTGGAGAGTCTGATTCTGATAATGAACACATTGAGGTAACTCCTTTTCAAGATATTATTGTTTCTCTTGGCTTTAAAATTCAAAAATATGAGAAAAAGATAAAACAACATGACTTTATTGTTGAATCTCTTAATGCTGAAATTTCTAGATTGAAATCTCTAATTCCTGATGATGATAATTGTGCATCTTGTGAAGTTTTATTTTCTGAAATTTCTTCTTTACGAGCTGTTCATGCTAATAATTGTTTGAGATTAGAATCTGAAATTGAGAAAACAAAAGTTTTTGAAACTTTTTTGGCTCTTGGTCTTGCTTTACATTCTCATACTGCTAATGAGTTAGTTTTGACAAAAAATCTTTTAAAAAAATATAAAGTTGCTTTTAGTGCAAGTTCTTTGTTCAATGTTTTATGTGCTAAAAGAATTAGACAACACAAGGAGGTTTCAAGTTCTAAAACTTGCTCAACATGTTTTGTGAATGAGGTAAAAGTGAAAAATGCTCTTGGTCGTGTTGAGTATATGGAGAATATTGTGAAAACTCATGAGATAATTTCTTGTTCAAACTGTAAAAAACAAAAAGGAGTTTTAGTAGATTGTGAAAAATGTGCTAACTTAACAAAAGAAGTTTCTTATTTGAAAAGTTCCTTGGAACGATTTTCTGATGGTAAAAAGAAACTTAACATGATTTTAGATCAATCAAAAGTAAGCACACATAATAGAGGGTTAGGTTTTGATCCATATGCTAATTTTACTAATCATCAACCTTCTATTTTGAGTGTCACAAACAATGGAGACATTTTGGCAAAACCAGAACCTAAGAAAACTATTTTCAAATCTGCTGGAATTATGTCTTCTCTTTCTTCTCCAAACCAAGGTGTTTCTACTGGAAAACCTTCAATTTCAAAATCATCTTCTCATGGCGATACCGCACTATACTTACATGGTGCTCAAGATGCCCGGGCCAACCGGAATTCTCTCCCTCCGCAGCGACGTCAAGCAAGCCTTCACCTGTGACAAGGAGAGCTGCGAATTGGCTCAATCGCAAGAGGTGGGAATCGGACGCAACAGCATTCGGCAAGCCATCACAACTGAAGTCGAGGATGACCAAGTTTCAGCCACGGACAGCTATCAAATCACAAGCTCTAGCCGACTTCGTGGCCGAGTGGACAGAAGTTCAGATGCCTACATCAATAGCAAAGCTAGAGTACTGGACAATGTACTTCAACGTTTCTCTAAGGATCAGCAGTGCCGGGGCCGGCATCGTACTGACGTCCCCTACCGGCGAAAAACTCAAGTACGTTCTACAGATCCACTTCTCGGTTTTCCACAATGTCACCGAGTACGAGGCACTCATCCACGGGCTCCGCATTGCTATATCACTTGGCATCCATTGACTGGTTGTGCACGGAGATTCCCAACTCGTGGTCAACCAAGTCATGAAAGACTGGACATGTCTCGATGATACCATGGCGGCGTACTGTCAGGAGGTCCGAAAGCTAGAAAATAAGTTCAACGGGCTGGAGATAACCCATGTCCTACGACAATACAACGATGCTGCAGACGAACTGGCTAACATGGGATCCAAGCAAGAAATGGTCCCGACTGGGATCTTTATCGAGGAACTAATGGAGCCGTTAGTCAAGAAGAAACTAGTGCCAGAGCAGTTGGGAGGCGAACCTACCCCGGCAACAGACGAAATACTGATCATATCAGAAGATTGGTGCACTCCTGTTCTCAAATTCCTCTTGGACGATGAACTCCCAGAAGATCGCAGCAAAGCCGAACAAATCAAACATCGAAGCAAATGTTTCCTAGTTGTTGGAGAAGACCTATACTGAAGAAGTGCATCCGGTGTCCTCATGTGCTGCGTCACAACCGAGGAGGGCAAGCAGATCCTGCAATCGATCCACTCGGGCATATGTGGCAACCACACCACATCCAGGACGTTAGTTGGAAAGGCTTTTCGGCAAGGATTTTTTTGGCCAACAGCAGTAACAGATACCAAAGACATTGTTCGCACATGCGAGGGTTGTCAGTTCTACGCAAGACAAACAAATTTCCTAGCCCAAGAACTTCAAACCATACCAATCTCTTGGCCCTTTGCAGTATGGGGGCTTGACATGGTCGAGCCTTTCAAGAAAGTGCCAGGAGAGTTCACACACTTGTTCGTCGCAGTAGTTAAATTCATCAAGTGGATTGAGGCAAAATCCATTGCTACCATAACAGCGGCAAGAGCAAAGGACTTAATCATGAGTATATTATACCAATTCAGGGTCCCTAACCGCATTATCATGGACAACGACACTCAGTTCACGGGCGGCGTATTTCAAGATTTCTGTGACGACTTCGGCATCAAGATCTGTTATGCTTCTATGGCACACCCATGGAGCAATGGGTAGGTTGAGCGTGCCAATGGCATGGTCTTACAAGGCATCAAGACAAGGATATTCAACCGACTACAACCATACGTGGGCCGGTGGGTACAAGAATTCCCATCCGTTCTCTGGTCTCTTAGAACCACGGTTAGTTGGGCAACAGGGCAATCCCCTTTCTTTCTGGTCTATGGTACCGAGGCTGTGCTACCAACCGAGTTAGAGTTTGGCTCTCCACGAGTTCAGGCTTACTCAGAAGACAAATCCAACAATACCCGATTGGTCGAACTAGATCAGTTGAAAGAAGCAAGGGATATCGCAATAATCCAGTCGGCAAGGTATCTTCAAGGCCTGCGTCGTTATCACAATTGCAATGTCCGTGGCCGCGCCTTTTTGGTCGGGGATCTCGTCTTGAGAAAAATACAAACCACTAAAGACAGGCACAAACTATCCCCAATATGGGAAGGGCCATTCATTATCGCTGAAGTTACACGGCCAGGCACCTACCGACTGAAGACCGAAGACAGTGCCCTCGTCAGCAACTCATGGAATATAGAACAGCTACGTCCTTTCTATACCTGAGTTTTATATTTCACCATGTGTACAGTTCTTCTCTGACTCACTACGCCGCTTGTTCCAACCGAGTAGTGAGTCGGGGGCTACATGTATTATATGTGCTTTGTCAATAATATACGAGCCTGTTTTACATAAGTTATGAAGTTTTGCAACGACTTTGTCATGTTTGCCTAAGTACAGCTTTTTGCGGTGAACGATTTTATTAAGTTCCTATAGACTAACTCGGTGTAGACTATATAGTCGGGTAAAGCTAATGATAACTAAGTAAAAACTCCGAGCTTGGCGGCATTGCACATATATTTATGTCGATGTTTTACACCGGCAATATGAATATGGGGCTACTCGGCGAATGGAAACTCAGTGGAGTGCAAAGGAACAGGGAGAGGTTTATACTGGTTCAGGCCCTTGATATGAGGTAATACCCTATGTTTAGTTGTGGTGTTATTCCTTTGAGGATTTGTGTCTGCTTCTATGAGCTTGTACGTTGTTCTACCCTCGGGGGCACCCTGCCTCCCCTTATATACTGGGGGACAGAGGTACAAGGTAGGAGTCCAGCCGAATATGGCCAAGGGATCTCCTCTTAGAGATACAATCTACCCGACTAGGACTGTATATTCCTTATTGTACAAGGCAAAGTTTGCCGGGTGCTACTATTTCTCTAATTACAAGTCTCGGCCCATCCTCTATCCGAATGGCCCATATGCTTGTGATGAGGTACCCGGGGCCCATGGCCTCCACAGTAGCCCCTGAGACCTTCATAGTTGAGTCACAGCTGATGCCGAGTGCTCATCCTCCACGGTGAAGATTGCTCGAGTGCATTGCTCCCGAGTACTCTTTGTCTGAGTGTTTCTTCTTCTTGAGTCCTGCTTCATGTCAGCTGGCAGCGAGGCTATGAAGGGCTTCATGTAGATGTATGAATAGTGTGCGCCGAATAGGCACACCTATTAGGTGTAGCCCTCGACTTTGTACTTAATTATGAAAACAATTAAACATAAAGTCAAAGATCTTTAACCTTGTAGTCTTTCCCGAGTAGTATACTATTGGTATATGAGACTCTTCGGTATCATGTCAACCGGAATATGATTTATAGTCTTGTCGAGTAGCATGCCACTCGTATGTGGGACTCTTCAGCTTCATATCAGCTGGAAAGGGGATTTATAGTCTTTCCTGAGTGGCGTCCCACTCGGAAGTTAGACTCCTCAGCATCATGTCAGCTGGAAAGAAGGTTTATAGTCTCTTTCGAGTAGTGCACTACTCGAAAGTTAGACTCTTCAGCATCATGTCGGCTGGAATAATGTTGCTCATGGCAACTGTTGGCCAAGCATGTAGGCCGAGTACCACTTTATGAAATTAAATCCATTGCGTGGTAAGGTGTACTCGAGAAAGATACCTGCATCCCTAATTTTAATGAAGACCAGCTTGTGATCCTTATAAGGATATATCCTTGATACCTGGTGGATAAGACAGATACCCAAACACATGTGTTTAGCAATTAGGCCTTCATGAAGCATATCTGTTTACCTCATTGGTTCCTGTTGGTAGCATCAACACTGCGATTTTAACCCAGCCTGCGAGCGGCCCATATTGGGCATGCTACTGTAGAAACACATATCTTGGTGGTCCAATACCGATTTTGCGAGCCCAAGCCCACGAGTCAGAAACGGCTCTATAAAAGGCAGGGAGAGAGAGAAAAGATTCCTTCATCTTCTCCAATCCACAATCGTTTCGTCTTCCGCTTCCGCGCTGAAATTTCGCCTCTCGCTCCGCTAGGGTTCGCTATTGCTCGCTCTTCCCCATCAGAACATGGGCAATTCCGCTCTTCCTTATCCATTACGAACCTCCAGCAGCATTTCCCCCAAATCTCCTCCACCCCAACATGCCGAGGGCGTCGGATTCCGTGGATGTGTCGGATGATGTCTGGCCGACTTTAGATTGCAGGTCGGTGAAGTTGAAGCTTCTGGAGAAGCAGCTGAAGTTGCAGAGCCAGGAGATTATCCACTGGTGTTCGGCTAAAGATGAATCGGCTCCGGAGCCCTAGGATGGTGAGACCGTCGTTTTTGCCTCTTTTTTTCCCTGGGGTCTTTCTCTTCCATCTTCTGAGTTCTTCCGCTAGCTCCTTTCTTTTTACGAGCTCGAGTTGGTGAATTTGAATCCCAACTCAATTCTTCAGATCTCCATTTTCGTGACTCTTTGTGAGTGCTTCTTGGGTGTGGAACCCCATCTGAATCTATTCAGGTATTTGTTCCATATCAAGCCCCAACCCTCCAAGAATAAAATCCAAGTGATTGGGGGGGCTGGAGTCCAACTTAGGAACAAGATGAAGAAGATCTATTTAGATATTCCTTTGAAATCTTCTCTCAAAGGCTGGCATATGGAATGGTTTTACTGTTTCGATCTTGAGCCATGCCTTCCCCCTTTTATGGGTTTGCCCCCGGTGATTATTGCCAAGTGGTCGTCTCTGCCCACCTTTGAAGAAATGGGGCAGGTTAATACACTTGTCGGTAGGATTAGCAAGCTGAAGAAAGCCGGGTTGACTGGTCCATGGGTGGCCAGACGCTTCTTGACTCGGGGCCTCAGGCCGCTAAAGCTGAGGTGCCACTTCGGCTGGGACTACAGGGGCAAAGTTGATCCCAGCCAGGAATTCTCCGACCTGATAGACAAGTATAAGGTGACTGACATCCTACTGGATTTCTTCGCCAGTGGGGTGGTCGAAACCAAGGACACAGATCGGTCTGTGGCGGCTTACAGTAAGAAAAGGCCGCGCCCGAAGGTAACCTTTGCTGATGTTATCTTGTAGTTCATCTGTGGTGAATGCTTGCAGATATGTGCCTAGATTGGCTCCACGGTGTATAACTTGTATTGTTGAACTGCTTGCAGTCATGTGAGGAGTTTGATGACGACTCCCGAAAATTGTCAGCCTAGAAATCGAAGAAGAGGCCGAGAAGTCCTTCTACTGCCCAGCCCGACTCCAAGAGAGCGGAGAAGAGACCTATTGTAGATCAGGGCAAGAAGGCGGTTATAAGGCCGAGTACCGCTACCGGGAGTCTGAAGATAAAGGACTCCGCCGATGCAGCGCCCAGGCCATTGAGTCCCAGACCGGGACCCGTGCAGTCGAGCTTAGCATCATCGAGCCCAACCAGAGTGCCGCCGAGTACAAGGCCAACTCCAGTGCTGCCAGGCTCAGCAACATTGAGCCCAATGGCACCACTGAGTACCCGGGCACCCCAGCCAGCCGCACCAGGACTGGAGCCAGCCAGGATAAAAACACCGCAGCCGACTGCCAAGCCGACTGGCTCGACAGCCGGCCGCAGCCCACCGCCAGGATCTGGATCTCCCGGGCAAAGGCTTAAGTTCTCCAAGAGGTAGGTTGCTCTGGGTCTTCTGAAAATCTTGTTTGTCATGGTAGTGTCTTGAAGTTGGACTCGTTACGCAGGAAGCGGGCTGATATTGATCTCAAGGAGACCGCTCCGGCCACTCCCGATGTAGAGCGAGCCCCAGCCGAGCCAGCACCAGCGAGCACACCTGCTGAGCTGGCGACGGTCCCAGTTGCAGAAACTGAGACAGTCCCAACTACAGGGCCGCCGACACCGGCCGACCAAGGGGTGACCATTGAAGCTACTGCTCTAGCCTCTGAGCCAGCCCCCGAGGCCCTGGAGGCTGCCGAGTTGGGGGCCAGGACCCCATCACCGTCCTTGTCGCCGCCATCGTCGTCGTCGTCGTCGTCTTCTCCTCCGGATAGACCGGACCTCCCTAGGCTCAAAGCTCCTCCCCGCAAGTTTCCACAGACATTCCTCTGGACGGCGCCTGACAGAACCGCGAGGAGTTACAAGCATGATGAGACTGTGGCAGAAAAGGAGCATGAAGACTTGCTTCGTGCCATAATCATCGCATCCCTGGGGATTTAGGTATGATCTCCGTTGTATTGGAATCTTGGTAGTCTTCCTTGACGCTTGACTCTGCTTTGACTTGTTTCTCCCTGAGCAGAAGCTTGTTGATCACTCGGAGGAGATGCACGAGGTCTTGACCCGGGTTGCCCCCTAGCTCCAAGAATTGGACTAGCTCCGGGCCTTAAAGACCATATTGGAGGAGCGCCATCAAGGGAGGGAAACATGGCTGAAGGACACCGTCACCCAGCTCAGGGACGAGAATTGGGACCAAGCCAAGAAGATGAGAGGTAAGCCTCCAGAATGCCTCTTCTTGACCGAATCCTTAGTATATTTCTCCAGCTGTGTTGTTCCCAACTGCCCAATTATGTCTTGACTGCAACGTTGAGTTCTTGACTAATTTGTCGTGCAGCCCGCGAAGCCGAGCTGAAGTCCCGAACAGAGGGAGAAGTCCAGCTGAAGGAGGCAGAGAGAGCCAAGGCCGGGCTTGAAAGAGACAAAGCCGACCTGACAAGGGCCAATGCCGAGCTTGAGCAAGAGAAGGCCAAGTTGAAGAAGGCCAACGCCAAGCTCGAGAAGAAAAAGTTGAGCTAGAGAAGACCATAGCCAAGTGGGAGACCAACTACAAAAGTAAGTCTCCGCCCTGACATTGATCTTAACCAATCCATAAATTACCCCATCTGCAATTTTGCCTCACAAGTTTTCTTGTTGGTGAACCCGGTAGCTGCTAGAGCCAACTCCCAAATCTAGTTTCAGGCTTTTGCAGAGGAAATAAAGGTCGTCAAGGAGTCACGGGAGATCCTTGCTGAGTCTGTGAAAGGGCTCCTTGACGTGATGGACCCTCGCTATGTGGGAACCAGCTCCAACTGTCTCAGGTGCAGGCACGCCTTAACGACGCACCGAGTATCCTGAAGAGGTACTCGGATGACCGTACTGTTGTCGGAGTAGCCCAAACCCTGGCGATGACCAAGTCCATGTACACTAGGGCAGATATTGAAGCCATCGGGGAGGGATTCACCGAGGAAATGACACCTGAAGAGGCGCTGGAGCTGATAGCCAAAGCGAGGCCAACTACAAAAATGATGACCCGAGACCTGGGTATGTAAGAATTATCATGCAGTCGGTGTATTGTGGATTTTTGTAAAGGCATGTGAAAATATATGTGCAATGCCGCCAAGCTCTGAATTGTTACTCAGTTGTCATTAGTTTTACCCGACTATATAGTTTACGCCGAGTTAGTCTATAGGAACTTAATAAAATCGTTCACCGCAGAGTGCTGTACTCGGGCAAACGTGACAAAGTTGTAGTAAAACTTCATAACTTAAGTAAAACAAGCTCGTATATTATTGACAAAGCACATATAATACATGCAGCCCCCGACTCACGGTTGAAACAAGCGGCGTAGTGAGTCAGAGAAAAACTGTACACATGGAAAAGTATAAAACTCAGGTATAGAAAGGACGTAGATGTTCTATATTCCATGAGTTGCTGATGAGGGCACCGTCTTCGGTCTTTAGTCGGTAGGCGCCTAGCCAAGTAACCTCAACGATAATGAATGGCCCTTCCCAGATTGGGGATAGTTTATGCCTGTCTTTGGTGGTTTGTATTTTTCTCAAGATGAGATCTCAGACCAAAAAGGCGTGGTCATGGACATTGCGATTGTGATAACGACGCAGGCCTTGAAGATACCTTGCCGACTGGATTGTTGCGATATCCCTCGCTTCTTCCAACTGATCTAGTTTGAACAATCAGGTATTGTTGGAGATGTCTTTTGAGTAAGCCCGAACTCGCGGAGAGCCGAACTCTAACTCGGTTGGTAGCATAGCCTTAGCACCATAGACCAGAAAGAACGGGGATTGCCCAGTTGCCTGACTAACCGTGGTTCTTAGGGACCAAAGTACAGATGGGAGTTCTTGTACCCACCGGCCCGCGTATGGTTGTAGTCGGTCAAATATCCTAGCCTTGATACCTTGTAAGACCATACCATTGGCTCGTTCAACCTGCCCATTGCTCCGCGGGTGTGCCATAGATGCATAGCAGATCTTGATGTCGAAGTCGTCACAGAAATCTTGAAACACGCCGCCTGTGAACTGAGTACCGTTATCGGTGATGATGCGGTTGGGCACCCCGAATCGGTATAGTATACTCATGACGAAGTCCTTTGCTCGTGCCGCTGTTATGGTTGCAATGGGTTTGGCCTCAATCCACTTGGTGAATTTATCCACTGCAACGAACAAGTGTGTGAACCATCCTGGCGCTTTCTTGAAGGGCCCGACTATGTCAAGCCCCCATACTGCAAAGGGCCAAGAGATTGGAATTGTTTGGAGTTCTTGAGTTGGGAGATTGGTTTTTCTTGCATAGAATTGGCAACCCTCGCATGTGCAAACAATATCTTTGGCATCTGTTACTGCTGTTGGCCAGAAAAATCCCTGCCGGTAAGCCTTTCTGACTAACGTCCTGGATGCGGCATGGTTGCCACATATACCCGAGTGGATCGACTGCAGAATCTGCTTGCCCTCCTCGGTGGTGACGCAGCGCATGAGGACACCGGATGCACTTCTTCGGTACAGGTCTTCTCCGATGACTAGGAAACTCTTGCTTCGACGTTTGACTTGTTTGGCTTGGCTGCGATCTTCTGGGAGTTCATCATCCAGGAGGAATTGGAGAACAGGAGTCCGGCAATTGTGACATATGTTCAGTACTTCGTCTATTGCCGAGGTAGGTTCGCCTCCTGACTGCTTTGGCACTGTTTTTTCTTGACTAATGGCTCCATAAGTTGCTCAACAAAGATCCCTGTCGGGACCGCTTCTCGCTTGGATCCCATGTTTGCCAATTCATCTGCAGCGTCATTGTATTGTCGTAGGACGTGTGTTATCTCTAGGACGTCGAACTTGTTTTCCAGCTTATGGACCTCCTGACAGTATGCCGCCATGGTATCGTCGAGACATATCTAGTCCATCATGACTTGGTTCATCATGAGTTGAGAATCTCCACACACAACCAGTCGACGAATGCCGAGTGATATAGCAATGCGGAGCCTGTGGATAAGTGCCTCGTACTAGGCGACGTTGTGGGAAGCCGGGAAGTGGATTTGTAGAACGTACTTGAGTTTTTCGCCGGTGGGGGACGTCAATACGATGCCAGCCCCGGTGCCACCGATCCGTAGAGAGCCGTCGAAGTACATTGTCCAATACTCTAGCTTCGCTGTTGATGTAGGCATTTGAACCTCTGTCCACTCGGCCACGAAGTCTGCTAGAGCTTGTGATTTGATTCTTGTCCGTGGCTGAAAGGTGATGTCGAACGCCAACAACTCGAGCGCCCATTTAGCGATTTGGCCGGTGGCCTCGAGATTATGCAGGACGTCCCCGAGTGGATATGATGTGACCACCGTGACTTGATGTGTTTGGAAATAGTGCACCAGCTTCCGGACAATGATGAGTAGGCCATAGAGTAGCTTCTGGACCTGCGGATATCTCATCTTCGAGTCGGCAAGGACCTCGCTGACAAAGTAGACTAGCCATTGAATTTTTTAGATGTGACCTGGTTCGGATCGCTCGACGACCAACACCGTGCTGACTACCTGAGTAGTTGCCACCAGATATAGCATTAGCGGTTCTTGGGGCATGGGTGACGCCAACACGGGGGGTGATGTGAGAAATTGTTTGAAGTCTTCGAAGGCTTGCTGGGCTTCAGGAGTCTATTGGAAATTGTCTGCTTTCTTCAATAGCTTAAAAAAGGGCATGCCTCGTTCGCCCAGTCGGGAAATAAACCGGCTGAGTGCCGCCATGTAGCCTATCAGCTTCTGGACATCCTTCTGGTTAGTCAGGGGTGCCATGTTCATGATTGCATGGACTTTCTCCGGGTTGGCCTCGATGCCGCGATGCGAGACGATGAAGCCGAGTAACTTGCCGGATGGCACACTGAAGGTGCATTTTTTTGGGTTCAACTTCATCTTGAATCTTTGAAGATTTTGGAAGGTTTCTTCCAGGTCAGCGATGAGGACTTGGTCTTGATCACCACATCATCGATGTAGGCTTCCACATTGCACTCGATCTGAGTGTGAAGATACCGCTGAATTGCACGTTGATATGTTGCTCCAGCGTTTTTCAAATCGAACGACATAGTGATGTAGCAGTACGCTCCAAACGGCGTGATGAAAGACGTCTTTAGGCAGTCCTCCTCCTTTAGGCTGATTTGATGGTATCCCGAGTAACATTCGAGAAAGCTAAGAAATTCGCACCCCGCAGTTGAATCCACCACCTGATCTATTCTGGGTAAACCAAATGGATCTTTGGGGCACGCCTTGTTGAGAACAGTGTAGTCGACGCACATGCTCCATTTACCGTTTTTCTTCTGGACCATAACTGGGTTTGCCAGCCAATCCGGGTGATAGACCTCTTTGATGAACCCAGCTGCGAGGAGCTTAGTTACCTCCTCCCAAATAGCGTCTTTCCGGTCCTAAGCGAATCGCCGTAGCCGTTGCTTGACTGGCTTGGTGTCTGTCTTCACGTTGAGGGGCGTGCTCGATCACCTCCCTTGGTACGCCTGGCATATCGGACGGTTTCCAGGCGAAGATATCCTTGTTGGCTTGGAGGAAGATGACGAGCGCGTCTACCTATTTGGGGTCGAGTCCGGTCCCGACTAGAGCAGTCTTAGAGGGGTCCGAAGGGTCCATGGGGATCTTCTTCGTGTCAGAGTCCGCTGAAATTCCTGACTTCGCAGCTTTTTTGGCCGGAACTTGATCTTCCTCAACTTCGGTTGTGATGGCTTGCCGAATGCTGTTGCGCCCGACTGCCACCTCCTGTGATTGAGCCAATTCGCAACTCTCCTTGTCGCAGGTGAAGGCTTGCTTGACGTCGCTGCGGAGGAAGAGGACTCCTGCTGGCCCGGGCATCTTGAGCACGATGTAAGTATAGTGCGGTACCGCCATGAATTTGGCGAGCGCCGGCCGTCCGAGTTTTGTGTGGTACGCAGTCTCGAAGTCAGCGTCCTCGAAGCAGATGTTTTCTGTGCAGAAGTTATCCCGCGTGCCGAAAGTTACCGGCAAGGTTATCTGCCCGAGTGGGGTTGAAGGTAGGCCAGGAATTATCCCGTGGAAGGGCTCCGTACTCGGCCGTAGATCTGAATGAGGGATCTTCATCTCATCCAGGGTCTTGGCGAAGAGGATATTGAGCGCGCTGCCTCCATCTATGAGAACCTTCTTTAACTTGATGTTCTTGACGACCGGGTCTAGGACAAGTGGATAGCGTCCCAGGTGCGAAACCCGATCTGGATGATCTGCGCGGGTGAACATGATAGACGTCTCTACCAGCGCAAATACTGGGGGGCGTCTGTTGTAGAGATTGCGTTGATGTCGCGTGCCGTTAGCTTCTGCTTGCGTTTGGACTCATACGCAGACGGCCCTCCGAAGATGTGGTTGAGCTCAGCCTGGGGATCTTGAAAATCATCGGCTGGGTCCTGATCTGGCTTGTCTTTGCTCTTGTCGGCGCCAGATGATGAAGCCTGCTCGGAGGCAAACTTATTAAGCATAAAGCAGTCTTTGGCCGCGTGTTAGCCTATGGGGTGGAAGGGGCATGGCCCGTTCATGACCTTTTGGTAGTCGTTGTTCCGTTGGGGCTGCGACTGAGTTTGCTCCATGTTGGCCACATCATTGTCTGACTTCTGCTTGCGGTTGCCAGTCTTGTTGTGCGATGACTCGGTGTCGGCTTGCGCCTTCTGATCCTTCTGTCGTGACTCTTTCTTCTCGTCGAGGGCCTCTGCGACCGCTTCGGCCAAGTCGGCGTATTTGTTTGCCATATCGAAAAGAGCCCGGACAGAGGCTGGTGGCTTCCGAGTGAACTTCGCGATGAACGGGGCGTCCTTTACTCCCTTGCGGAAGGCGGCGATGACGGCCTCGTCCTTGATCATTGGGATCTGGCTACGCTTCTCAGAGAACCTCTTGATAAATTCGTGTAGAGACTCGTTCTTCTTTTGGTGTAGCTAATATAGATCGTGCTCGGAAGACGGCCTCTCGTAGGTCCCTTGAAAGTTAGCGATGAACCGCTCCCTGAGTTCTCCCCAGGAACCGATCGACCGCCTCGGGAGCCCTGTTAGCCCTGTCCTCGCTAAGTCAGCCAGGGCGACCAGGAGGTAGTTAGCCATGGCTTTATGGTCACCCCCGGCAGCTCGAATTGCCAGGGTGTATACGGTGAGCCAGGACTCGGGGTTGGTTGAACCGGTGGTCGTTCTGGTGACGCCGCCGATCGTTGTTATTGGTGTTGCCGAGTGAGGTTTGCCACGACTCCCCGTGTGGTTGACTTGAGCCAGCCGCCCGGTGTTGTGCTGATGTAGATGAGCCTGCTGCCGGAGAACCTGACCGTCAGCAGCTGTAATCATTGCCTTGATCCTAGCGATAGTCGGGGTGGCCTGGTGATTAGGCCCGAGCTGGAGTGTGTCCAGCAGAGTTGCAGCGGCCACGACGATCTGTTGTGGCGTGACGAAGACGTCATGGTCGCCGATTTTGGTTTGGAGGATCTATTGCTGAGTGGTTCGCCCAGCCTTGCGTAGCTCATCGTTGCGAGCCTCGCGGTCGGCTTCCTCCTGTTGCCGTAGTCGGCGCGCCTCCTCTTGTTGCTCCTCTTGTAGTCGGCGTACCTCTGGTGAAGGAGTTGAAGCCATGAAGACCTCTCGGGGCAGAAGGAAACTCGCCAGACTAGAGTCCGAACTGGTGTTCGAACCGTTATTCGACCTGGAGTCAGAGTCCGAGTAGTTTATCGGAGTAAGAACGACTCCGACCTCCCTGGGTCCAATCTGGAGCGGCTCTGAGCCATGTCCAAACTGAACTGTGGGGGATCGGGTTTGCCGCATGAAGTGTAGATCTACGGCGTCGCCGAATCTTCATGGGAAATTGACGATCTCTCCCCTTCCTAGCCCAACTTGGGCTAGCTCAAGGCCTAGCGCGAGTCGAACACCGAAGGAGAGAGTTGTCCCGTGGCTCGACGAAGTAGAAGATTGCTGCGTCAGATTGATGATGGTTGTTGCAGCGTCTTGTGGGCCGACTAGCGTGGAGTCGGCTGGTTCCTCGGCCGGTTGGATTGGATCTGCGTCGGCCAAGGTGAGATTGCCGATCTGGTTGGCGACGAAGTCGAGGCTTCCGAAAGTTATTGTGTCTCCGAGGGAGAATTTGTCGCCGTCGACTCCGCTTGTTGGATCCATCGAGATTGTTGATGTTGATTTCGCCGGAGCCCCTACCTGGCGCGCCAACTGTCGATGTTTTACACCGGCAATATGAATATGGGGCTACTCGGCGGATGGAAACTAGGTGGATTGCAAAGGAACAGGGAGAGGTTTATACTAGTTCAAGCCCTCGATGTGTGGTAATATCCTACATCCAATTGTGGTGTTATTCCTTTGAGAATTTGTGTCTGCTTCTATGAGCTCGTATGTTGTTCTGCCCTCAGGGGGCGCCCTGCCTCCCCTTATATACTGGGGGACAGGGGTACAAGGTAGGAGTCCCAGCCAAATACGGCCAAGGGATCTCCTCTTAGAGATACAATCTACCCGACTAGGACTGTATATTTCTTATTGTACAAGACAAAGTCTACCGTGTGCTACTATATCTCTAATTACAAGTCTCGACCCATCCTCTATCCGAATGGCCCATATGCTTGTGATGAGGTACCCGGGGCCCACGGCCTCCACAATTTACACATGTCTTTACAAAACTTTATAGACACCAACTACATGATGGATTGTTCTTACATACCCAGGTCTCGGGTGATCACCTCTGCAGTCGGCCTCGCCTGGGTTATCAGTTCCAGCGCCTCCTTAGGTGTCGTCTCCTCGGCGAAACCCTCCCCGATAGCCTCAAGATCTGCCCTGGGGTAGATTGACTTGGTCATCGCCAGGGTTTGGGCCACGCCGACAACAACACGCTCATCCGAGTACCTCTTCAGGATACTCGGTGCTTCGTTAAGGCGCGCCTACACCTGGGACACCGTGTTGAACTGGTTCCCACATAATGAGGATCCATCACATCAAGGAGCCCTTTCAGGGACTCGGCAAGAATCTCTCGTGACTCCTTGACGACCTTGATCTCCTTTGCAAAGGCTCTAAACTGGGTTTGGGCGTTGGCCCTTGCAGCTGGTTAGATTCATTGGCAAGTAAACTTGTCAGCTAAAACAGCAGTCGGAGTTATCAAAGGATTGGACAAGGTCTTTGTCAGAGTGAGGACTTACTTTCGTAGTTGGCCTCCACCTTGGCTTTGGCCTTCTCTAATTCTATCTTTTCCTTCACGAGTTTGACCTTGGCCCTTTCCAGCTCGGCCTTGTCTTTCTCGAGTTCCGCTTTGGCCTTCTCGGCCTCCTTCAGCTTGGATTCCCCCTTTGTTTGGGTCTTCACCTCAGCTTTGAGGGCTACACATCAGAATGGTCAAGAACCCAAGATTGCAGTTAGGACACAACTGGGCAGTCGGGAAACAACAAAGTTGGAGAAATATGCATGGGATTTAGTCGGGAAGACAAATATGGAAGACTTACTTCCGATCTTCTTGGCCAGAGCCCAGTTCTCATCCCTAAGCTGGTCAACGGCTCCCCTCAGCCAAGTCTCCCTCTCCTGGCTCGACCGCTCCAATTCGGCCTTCGAGGTTTGGAGCTGGCCTAATCGTTGGAGTTGGGGGGCAAGCTGGGTCAGGACCTCGTTCATCCTCTCCGAGCGGTCTATAATTTTCTGCTCGGGGAAAAACAAAGCAAAGCAGAGTCAGTCGGCGGAACACTAGAGACAAAGGAAATCATCGGGGACTCAACATTGCAAGACTCGCTACATACCTGGACCCCTCGGGACGCGGCAATCGCGGCACGGAGAAGCACCTCGCACTCCTTCTCCACCGCCACTTCATCATGTTCATAACTCTTCGCAGTCCCCTCGGGAGTCACCTAGTGGAAGGTTCTCAAGAACTTGCGGGGAGGAGCTTCAAGCCTAGGGAGGTTCGCTTCCTCTGAAGATGACGACAACATGTACGGCGACAAGGTCCTGGCCCCCGACTCAGCGGCTACTGGGGCTTCAAGGATCTGCTCGGGGGCTGGGGCAACAACTTCAATATCTGCCCCTTGGTCAGCCGGTGTTAGCAGCCCTGCAGTCGGGACAGCCTCGGTCTCAGCGACTAGGGTGGTCACCGGCTCGGCAGACGCTCTTGCTGGCGCTGGCTCGGCTAGGGCCGGCTCTACAACAGGAGCAGCCGGCGTGATCTCCTTGAGATCGATGTTGGTGCGCTTCCTGCACGATGAGTCAGATGTCAAGATACTACTATGTTGAACAAGATTTTCAGAAGATCTAAAGTTGTTTACCTCTTGGATTTCTTAAACTTCCATTCGGGGGTTCCGGTTGTCAGCAGCGGAGGGCTGCTGGCTGTCGGGCTCGATGGCGTGCCAGTCAGCGGTGGCGTCTTCCTCTTAGCCGGCCTAGTTTCTAGAGAAGCCGACTGGGGCGCTGGGACGATTGGCGGTGCCATCCTTGGGCTCAATGTTGCTGAGCTCGGCAGCGCTGAACCCAACCTTGTACTCGGTGGCGCTATTCTTGGGCTCGATGTTACTGAGCTTGACTGCGCTGGTCCCGGTAAGGGACTTGGTGGCTTGGGAGCTGAGCTCGTGGTGTCTTTAATCTTCAGTCTCCTAGCTGCAGCACTCGGCCTGCTGATCTTCTTCTTGCCTTGGTCTTCAACAGGCTTCTTCCCCGCTCTCTGGGAGTCGGGCTGGGCAGTAGAAGGACTTAACGTCCTTTTCTTTGATTTCACGGCCGACAGAGTTTGAGAGTCTTCATCGAACTCTTCGCATGACTGCAAGTGGTTCAACGACATACATCATATACTGCAGGACAATCCAAGATATACACTTGCAAGCATTCATCACAGATGGACATCAAGTCAGGATTTCGGTGTTACCTATGGGCGAGGCCTTTTCCTGCTGAAGGCTTTGGGGGTGCACTCTGTATCCTCAGTCTCAATTACCCCGCTGGTAAAATAGCTGAGCAGGATGTCAGTCACCTTGTACTTGTTAGCTAGGTCCGGATATTCTCGGCTGGGATCGTTTTTCCCTTTATACTCCCAGCCGAAGTGGCTCCTCAGTTTCAGTGGCCTGATGCGGCGACACAGGAAACATCTAGCTACCCAGGGGCCAGTCAATCTGGAGTTCCTCAGCTTATCTAGTTTTTCAAGCAATTGAAACACCTGGCCCATCTCCTCGAAAGTTGGCACTGACGACCAATTGGACGAGACCACTGGAGACAAGCCGGTGAATAGGGGCAGAGAAGGCCCGAGATCAGAGCAATAAAACCACTCTTTGTGTCAACCTTTGAGGGAGGTTTTCAAGGGGAGACGAAGATAGATTTTCTTCATTTCACTCCTAAGCTGAGGACCAGCTCCCCCTATCACCTGGACCTTGTTTTTTGAGGGCTGGGGTTTGATGTGGAATAGATACCTAAACAGATTGAAATGGGGTTCCACACCCAGAAAGCACTCACAAAGAGTAGTGAAAATTGAGATTTGCAAGATGGAGTTGGGATTCAGATTCGCCAACTCCAGCCCATAGAAAGAAAGAAGTTGGCGCAAGAAGTCCGAAGAAGGAAGAGAGAGCCCTCGGTCAAAGAAAGAGGCGAAGACAATAGTCTCACTAGATTGGGGCGCCGAGATCGATTCCCCCTCAGCCGGACGCCGGTGGATAACTTCTTGGCTTTGCAATCTCAGCTGCTTCTCTAGAAGCTTCAGCTTAGCCAACCCGCAATCCAAAGTCGGCCAAGTCTCATTGGTCACCTCCGGGATCTCCGATGCTCTCAGCATGACTGGGGGCGAGGAGATTTGGGGAAAAGGCTATTGGGGGCTTGGAATGGACGAGGAGGAGCGGGATTGCCCGAGTTCCAATGGGGAAGCGCAAGCAATGGTGAACCCTAGTGAGGCGGGAGGTGAAATTTCGGCGCCGAAGCTGGAACACGATACGGTTGGTGGATTGGAGAAGATGAGAGAATCTTTTCTCTCTCTTCCCACCTTTTATAGAGCCTGTCCTAATTCGTGGGCTTGGGCTAACAAAGTCGGTACTGGGCTACCAAGATATGAGTTTCTACAGTAGCACGCTCAATGTGGGCCGCTCACTGGCTGTGTTAAAATCACGGTGCTGGTGCTACCAACAGGAACCGATGAGGTAAACAGATATGCTTCATGAAGGCCTAATTGCTGAACATATATGTTCGGGTATCTGTCTTATCCACCAGGTATTGAGGATATATTCTTATTAGGGTCACAAGCTGGTCTTCATCAAAATTGGGGATGCAGGTATCTCTCAAGTACACCTGACCACTGTTGACACCGAAAATCACCGATCAGCGCTGAAGACGAGTTGATGATGTGGTTCGGTGCACTAGACACGCGAAGGCCTGGGATATCTGCTTAGCTCTAGTGCAGGTCCTAAATTTAAGGTTCGTAGGCGTGCTAGTCAATTTGACCCCGTAATTGACAAGGAGATAGAAAAAAGTTAGATCATTGATCCAATCGGCCGACAGGCCGATACAAACTCCTTTCAGCCGATTGCCGATGACACTTGTACATCGGCTAGAGAACCGATGATGATATAAGCAAATAATAAGCCAGCCGACTGCCGAAAAAACACTTGGACATCGGCTAGAAGCCGATGATAGAGTAGATAAGCAGAATAATAATCAAGACAATGCAGTCGGCTTTATCTAGTGAAAGATAACTTATCGGCTAGACACTCCGATAACACATCGCATAAACACCCATCGGCATAAATCTATCATTATTAATCTAGTAGGTCAAACTTAACTGATGCAGCACAGATTAATAATGATAAAAGAACCTCGATGAGCCGATAGATCTAATGCAATCGTGATGAAATATATGATAACTTATCGGCTATACATCCCGATTACCGTAGATCAGCTAGAATATCGGACCTAACCGAGGAAGTCCTAGCCGATAAGGTAGTCGGGGTAACAAGACTTACCCTCTCGCATGAGTTCGGACCTAACCGTTGCAGCCCGGCTTGAGAAGCAAGAACCCATCGAAAAGGGTGGCGATGCGCCGAAGTTGTAGTAGGTCTGTAAGATGATTTACATGGTCCCCGGGCATACGTATTTATACCCCGAGTTGATACAGTCCTGATCGGATACGAAACAGGGGTTTCCTAACTATAAAAGGAAAAACAACAAGCCCTGACCAGACACGAGATCAGGTTTTCCTAAAAATCGTTAAAGCTACCTAATTTATAGATAAAATAATTAACTGCCATGCTGTGGTCTTCACGATTCCTTCCCGAATTCGGCTTCTTCTGGATTAGCTTCCACCGGTTGATATCGGCTTTATCTTAACCGAACATGATAACGAACCGTACCAAATTTTGGTGTTAACACATGCCCCCCAATTTCGGTGTTTGTTATCAAACTTCAAAATTCTTCTGTTTGGGCTTCAGCAATTCCTTCATGGCCTCTTGAAATCAGCTTTCATGAGCCGATACCTTCTGTACTAGGTGTGCTAGGCTCTTAAAGTCTTGTGTTGAAAATATTTCCTTGATCGGAGCCAACAAACCTTGGAATGCTAACTCGGCCAGCTATGCATCATCTAGACTTAAACTATAACATCGGCTTCTAACATCACGAAACCGCTGGATATATCCTGCGACTGATTCATCCGGCTTCTGTACTACCGTTGTTAAATCTGTTAAACTCATCTCCTGAATCCCAGTAAAGCAATATTTGTGGAATTGCTTTTCCAAATCGGCCCAACCCCAAACTGAATTTGGTGGTAACGAAGAAAACCATGTGAAGGCCGATCCGGACAATGATAGCGGGAAAAATCTAATTCTCAAAGCTTCTTCAGCCGATGCCTCCCCACACTGAGCCAAAAATCGGCTGACATGCTCTACTGTAGACACATCATCTTGCCCTAAGAATTTGGAGAAGTCTGGTACTCTGTATCGGCGCGGCAATGGAACTCTATCAAACCAATCTGGATATGGATGCCGATACATAAATGTTTCCTTCTTCAGTTTTAGACCAAATTGTTCTCTCACCACCTCTGTGACTCTTGCTGTCCAATCTTCTTCCCTTGGATCTTCGACGTGATAATGCAGAGGTGGAGTTGGTAGCCGATTCTGCTTCTGACATTCTCTCTGATAATTGTACTTAGGGACAGCTCCTGGATGACTCTGTCGATGCCCCCCATAGTATGCAGTCTGATGATATCCTTGAGGAATTCCATCTTGTTGCCCCCCAGCCAGTTGAATCGGCTCCACCGCCTTCATGATCAAGCTCAGTAATGTGTTCACCAATATCCTAGATTGATTGATCAATGCATGGTGAACTGCTTCATTAATCATCTCTTGAAGTGGCTTCTGTGAACTTACAGGCGATGTATGGCTCGATTCGCCAACCAGAACAAGTTTTGGTGATTGTGACTTCTGAGTCGGCCCTTGATCTGTCATACCGAAGGATTCTAGACAAAGCTTCTGAAATTCAGCAATGTTCTGCTCCACTTGTTGTCTCTGTTCTTTGGTAAAATCTTCCATTGTGACTGGAATCACGTTGTTTGTGCTGACCTCCTTTCCAGCCATGTCGAAGTTCTGTATCCCACCAGGCGTGCCAAAACGTGTTGACAGCGAAAATCACCGATCAGCGCTGAAGACGAGTTGATGATCTGGTTCGGTGCACTAGACAAGCGAAGGCCTGGGAGATCTGCTTAGCTCCAGTGCAGGTCCTAAATTTGAGGTTCGTAGGCGTGCCAGTCAATTTGACCCTATAATTGACAAGGAGATAGAAAAAAGTTAGATCATTGATTAGCTTCCATCGGTTGATATCGGCTTTATCTTAATCGAACATGATAACGAACCGTACCAAATTTTGGTGTTAACAACCACATAATGGATTAAATTTCATAAAGTGGAACTCGGCTTACATGCTTAGCCAACGTTTGCTATGAGCAAATATTCTTCCAGCCGACATGATGCTGAAGAGTCTAACTTCCGAGTAGTGCACTGCCCGGGAAAGACTATAAATATTTCTTTCAGCTGACATAAAGCTGAGGAGTCTAACTTCCGAGTGGGACGTCACTCGGGAAAGACTATAAAACACATTTCCCAGCTGACATGAAGCTGAAGAGTCTCATATACGAGTGGCATGCTACTCGGCAAAGATTATAAATTATTTCCGGTTGACATGATACCGAAGAGTCTCATATACCAGTAGTATACTACTCGAGAAAGACTACAAGGCTAAAGATCTTTGACTTTATGTTTAATTGTTTTCATAATTAAGCACAAAGTTAAGGGCTACACCTAATAGGTGCCCCTATTCGGCGCACACTATTCATACTTCTACATGGAGCCCTTCATAGCCTCGCTACCAGCTGACATGAAGCAGGACTCGAGAAGAAGAAGCACTCGGACAAAGAGTACTTGGGAGCAATGCACCTAGGCAATCTTCACCATGGAGGATGAGCACTCGGCATCAGCTGTGACTCAACTATGAAGGTCTCAGGAGCTGCTGTGGAGGCCATGGGCCCCGGGTACCTCATGACAAGTATATGGGCCACTCGGATAGAGGATGGGCCTAGCCTTGTAATTAGAGATATGATAGAACCCGGTAGACTTTGTCTTGTACGATAAGGAATATACAGTCCTAGTCGGGTAAGTTATATCTCTAAGAGGAGATCCCTTGGCCGTAATCCGGCTAGGACTCCTACCTTGTACCCCTGTCCCCCAGTATATAAGGGGCGGCAGGGCGCCCCCTGAGGGCATAAGCTCATAGAAGCGAACATATATCCTCAAAGGAATACACCACAGCTAGACGTAGGGTATTATCTCACATCGAGGGCCTGAACCAGTATAAACCTCCCCGCGTTCCTTTGCAATCCACCGAGTTTCGATCCGACAAGTAGCCATATAATCATATTGCCGGTGTAAAACATCGACAGGGATTTTGGTCATTTTGTAGCCATAGTCTTGAAGATTTTGTTTCATCCAAAGGAGTTGTGCACAACACGAGTCGGCGGCTATGTACTCCGCCTCAGCGGTGGATAGGGCAATAGAGTTTTGCTTCTTGGAGGCCCAAGAAACTAGAGACCGTCCAAGGAATTGACAAGTCCCTATTATACTCTTGCGGTCAACCTTACACCCGGCATAATCGGAATCGAAATATCCAATTAGCTCAAAATCACAATACTTAGGGTACCAAAAACCAAAAATAGGAGTGTGCACCAAATATCTTAGAATTCTCTTAACGGCAACAAGATCATATTCTTTAGGTGCGGCTTGAAAGCAAGCGCACATGCACACACTAAGCACAATATCCAGTCTAGATGCACAAAGGTAAAAAAGAGATCCAATCATGGAGTGATATCTTTTGATCCACTTGTTTGCCGTTGTCGTCGAGGTCGAGATGGCTATTTGTTGGCATTGGAGTCTTGATGGGTTTGGCTCCCTCCATCTCGAATTTCTTGAGAATGTCCTTGAGATACTTCGATTACGAGATGAAGGTTCTATCCTTTTGTTGCTTGACTTGAAGCCCGAGGAAGAAAGTGAGCTCCCCCATCATCAACATCTTGAACCTCCTAGTCATGATCTTACTAAATTCTTCACTAAAAGAAGGATTAGTAGAGCTAAAGATTATGTCATCGACATAAATTTGGCACATAAATAGATCATTCCTGAATTTCTTAGTGAAGAGAGTAGTGTCAATTTTGCCTATTTCAAAGCCATTTTTAGTAGAAAGTCACGAAGGCATTAATACCAAACTCTAGGGGCTTGCTTGAGCCCGTAGAGTGCCTTGTGAAGCTTGTAGACGTGATTTGGATATTTAGGATCTTCAAACCCGGGCGGTTGCTCCACATACACCAACTCGGAGATTGGTCCATTGAGAAAAGCACTCTTGACGTCCATTTGATAAAGCTTGAAATCATGGTTAGCGGCATAAGTTAACAAAATTCAAATAGACTCAAGGCAAGCAACCAACGCAAAGGTTTCACCGAAGTCGAGGCTCTCGACTTGAGTGAACCCTTGAGCCACTAACCGTGTTTTGTTGTGAGTAACCACTCCATTCTCGTCTTGCTTGTTGCGGAAGACCCGCTTGGTGCCGATGACGTTTTGCTTGGGTCTCTCCACTAATGACCACACTTGATTGCGGGTGAAGTTATTCAACTCCTCTTGCATGGCTTTCACCCTATCTGGATCATCAAGTGCGTCCTCCACCCTAATTAGCTCCAAAGACGAGACAAAAGAGTAATTCTCACAAAAGTTAGCGACCCGAGAGCGAGTGGTTACCCCTCTTTGGATATCACCAAGAATGTTGTCGACGGGATGATCTCTTTGCACGATGTGGTGAATTCTTTATGGTGCACCGGGGGGTTTGAGCTCGCACGGTGTCTCTTGGCTCACTAGTGCCCTCGGCATCGATCCCATCCACTCGTGCTAGATCATCCTCTTGATCAACTCTTGTGCTCGGAGGCACCGCTTGAGTGGAAGGAGCTTGTTCGGTGCCTCTTTGCTCCTCCAACTCTTCTAGCGGCCTCACCTCTCCAATTGCCTTTTTGTTGATGTCGTGTCCCGTGACTCCTTTACCTAGCATCTCAAGCTCAACTTGCTCCACTTGGGAGCCATTAGTTTCATCAAATGTCACATCTCTTGTGGTTTCAACAATTCCAAAGATTTTATTGAAAACACGGTATGCGTGAGCATTTGACTCGTATCTGAGTAAGAGTCCTTCATCCACTTTAGGAGCAAACTTGGATGAGCGAGATCTCTTACTCAAAATGAAACATTTGCAACCAAAGACACGAAAGTAGGAGAGATTGGATTTGTTACCGGTGAGGAGTTCATATGCTGTCTTCTTAAGAAGTTTGTGGAGATAGAGACGACTTAGCGCGTGACACACGGTGTTCACCATCTCCGCCCAAAAGATGTCCTAGGTCTTGTATTCATCTAGCATAGTCCTTACCATCTCGACAAGAGACCGGCTCTTCCTCTCCACCACTCCATTTTAAGGTGGATCATATGGAGCGGAGAACTCGTGCTTAATCCGCTCGTTATCAAGGAATTTCTCCACTTGAGTATTCTTGAACTCCCTCTATTGTCACTCCTAACTTTCTTGATCTTAAGCTCGAACTCATTTTGGGCTCACTTTGTGAATTTTTTGAAAATTCCTTGGGTTTCACTTTTATCTTGCAAAAAGAACATCCAAGTAAAGAGAGAAAAGTCATCAACAATTACGAGCCCATATTTGTTACCTCCGATGCTTAGGTAGGCCACAGAACCGAAGATATCCATGTGAAGTAGTTCCAATGGCCTTGAGATAGTCATGATGTTCTTTACGGGATATGGGTTCCTAATTTGCTTTCCGGCTTGACAAGCGCTACACACACGGTCTTTCTCAAAAGTGACATTAGATAGCCTGAGGATGTGTTCTCCCTTTAGAAGATTCGATAAGTTCCTCATCCCCGCATGGGCTAGCCTTCGATGCCAAAGCCACCCCATTGAGGATTTTGCAATCAAGCAAACTTCTGGGTTCACTTTATCTAGGTTAAAGTCCACTAGATAAATATCTCCCTTCAACCTTCCCTTGAATGCAATGGAACTATCATTTCTTCTAAACGACGGTAACCATCCTCGTCGGTAAACAAGCAATTATAGCCCAATTTGCATAATTGGGACACCGATAATAAATTGTAGCTTAAGGACTTGATGAGAAGAATATTAGAGAGAGATAGATTGTTGGAGATGATAATTTTACCTAGACCCATTACCTTGCCCTTGCCATCATCTCTAAAGGCAATATTGTCCTGATCTCCTCCATTCTCGTCAAGAGTTACAAACATACTCCTATCTCCCGTCATGTGGTTGGTGCATCCGCTATCAACAACTCAACTCGATCCGCCAGAGGAGTATGCCTACAAAAAGATTCAAGCTTGGGATTTAGGTACCCAAACTTGTCTAAGTTTGGGTCCTTGAGCATTAGTCACAAGTGCCTTGAAAACCCACACACAAGCCCTATACTCCTCATAGCAATCACCAATAAAATAAGCAATCACTTTACCACGGTGATCCTTGGTGATCTCATATAACTCATAGTACAGTTTTTCTGGTCGGAGCCTCCTACAAGTCCTCTCGTCTGCCTGGGTTGGCTAGTTGGAACCTCCAACCATTTTGGTCGGAGCCTCCTACCAGCCCTCTCATCTGCCTAGAAGAGCCGGTCGGAAGCTCCAAACTATTTGGTCAGAACCTCCGGCCTATCTGGTTGGAGCTTCCAGCCCCCAGGCTGACCAAGGAACTTTTTACCTCCTCAGCTTGCGATAAACTGTCTTCTTTCACGAACTTCAGACATTGCTTCCCATTCACCATGATCCTTCTGGATGGCTTGCTTTCATGAGAAGAGAAGCCAAAACCATGGCCGTTCTTGTTGGAGTGGGTAGTAAGGGTTTTGTAGAGGGCATCCTTGGATTGGTATGTTTTCAAACATCCAAACTTCACCAAGGTAGCCAATCGCTCATTCTTTTTTGAATGCCTCCAAAGCTTCCAGGTTAGTAGCATATGCATCCAAATCATAATTATAGCATTTAGCACAATCGTTGCTTGTGGAGGCATTGGAGGTCTTAGCGGCCTCATTGGAGGTGGAGGTGCTATTCCAAAGAGCGTCAAATTGCACTTCAAGAGCATTGTGATTTTGATCTAATTTCACAAAGTTTTCTTGAAGTGTTTCATTCACACTCTTAGATAGCGCATTGAGTTATTGACCAAAGAAAGCTCTTTGGTCAATTCCTCAACCCTCTCCTTTTCCTTAGCCAAGTTCTCCTCTAGGGCAAGATTTCTCTCCTTCTCAAGGATGAGCAAGTCCTCTTGCCTTTCGAGGGACTTCTCTTTACCCTCCAATGCCTTCATAAGCTTTGTCAATTGTAACATGGCCGGCTTGCTAAAACCCTTGAGCATCTCATCCATATCATCCTCACTTTCATCATCACTAAGATCATCGTCATCAATTTGAGGAGATTTGGATGGCGAGGTTACCTTTCGCCTTTGTGCCATGAGGCAAGTGGGCTCATAATGGTCGTCATCGTTCAAGTTGTCGAAGAGATGCTCCTCGAACGCTGACGAAGACTTCATAGCAATTGTGGCAACCCCTCCTTCATCACCTTCTTCCTTGTCATCGTTCTCATCATTGGAGAACCGCTCCTCTCCAATGTGAGCACGCCCGGTCTTCTTCTTGACCACCTTAGACTTGCCGCCCTTGTTCTTGAGCTTGGGGCAATCGGCGATGAAATGGCCATACTCCTTGCATTCGTAGCACGTCCGCTTAGATTGCCTCCTTCCTTTGTCGTCTTCCTTCTTGTACTTGCCGAAACCCCCTCGACGAAGAAAGTTCTTGAACTTTCTCACAACAAGAGCGAAGTCTTCATCTTCACTCTCGGAGTCGCTTGAGACTTGCTCCTTCTTGGCCTTTCAGGCAACTTCTTTGTTCTTGATAATTGCGGCGTTCTTGACAAGTGGCTTGACCTCCTTGGCTTCCTCTTCTAGTAGCTCATGTGAGATGATCCTCGAGAGAACGTCGCTTGGGGTGAGTCTCTCGAAGTTCTTCATCTCCCGAATGAGGGTCACCGAGGTAGAATTCCTTGGGGCGATCGCGCGGAGAAGCCTCTTGACCACCACATGATCGGTCATGTCTTCACCACCAAGACCACGGATTTTGTTGACAATGACATCATGCGATCATACATCTCTTGCGGCATCTCGTCGTCTTCCATCACGAACTGCCCAAGTTGTCCTCAAGCAACTCATCTTGGGACTCTCGCACGTCGGGGGATCCTTCATACGACAATTGAAGCGTATCCCAAATCTCCTTGGCCTTCTCAAGTTGGTCCACCTTGTTGAATTCCTCAGGGCTCAAGGAGTTGAAGATGATGCTTGCGGCTTGAGCATTACGGTGGATGAGAGACTCTTGAGCCGGTGTAGGTTCCTCTCCTTCCTCCGGAACATCCGTCATACCTGTGCACACAATCTTCCAAACACTTGGATGCAACGAGATTAGATGCAATTTCATCTTGTGCTTCCACGCGTTATAGAAAGTCCCGTCAAAATGGGGAGCGCATCCGAAAAGCACGGAGATGAATTACTGAGGGGGGATAAACTTATTGTAATCAAGGTTAAAAGCAGCTCCCTTCCTTCCACCCGACTTGCTAGTCGAGCCATCTCCGTCTTCTTGAACTCCAGTAAAATCAACCACCTTCTCGGTCGACATCCTCGGATCAACTCCAAGCGGTTAAGCTTCTTAGGAGTTTAGGCTCTAATACCAATTGAAAGCCCATTGATATCGCCTAGAGGGAGGTGAATAGGCGTTCCTAAAAAATTCTTAAAATGCAGCGGTAAAATTTAGGTAGGAACCTCCGACCAAACTGGTAGGAGGCTCCGACTGGCTCTCTCGGGCTGGCCGAGAGGGCTGGCCGGAAGTTCTAGCCAAGAACGCCGGAGGTTCTGACCCTGATGTTCTGACTCTACCAAGACACTTCAATAATGGATAAATTTATAGAGATCAAGTATAATGCAAATAATAGGGTAGGAGATAGATGCAGGCAAGTGTAGAGACAAATTAAAGCAATAACGAGCAAGTACAACAGAGACACAAAGATTTTTTCCCGAAGTTCGGATCACAAAGATCCTATGTCTCTGTTGAGGAGCTCCAAAGAGCCGAGTCTCGATCGACCTCTTGCCTCACCAAGCGACCACGAAGATTAGCTTGGTGTCCACTAGAATTTACCTCTTTTCCTTGCGGAGGTGAGGTTAACCTTCACAAACTCTTCCTGGGATAATCCACAATTCGAGGAAGCTCGCGGGCGACGCCTAACCGTCTAGGAGGTTTCCCTCCAAGAGAAATAAGCTCCAAGCAACTGATCCACGTCCTCCTCAAGTACACAAGATCCTCCTAGCCTTCTCTCAACAGAACTCCATCAATTCCCCACTAGATTCTCACAAGAATCACAAAGGTGGCACTAGAACTAGTTGGGAGAGCTCAAAAGACCTTAGGAGAAGCTAGAAGACAGTGAAATCGAAGTGGAATAGCCAAGCAACGGCTAGAAACAAGGTTTGGGCTTTATAGGCATTGGCATATATCACTTAGCCGTTACTCACAGATTTTGGCCAGGAGGTTCCGACCCCAGGGGTAGGAACCTCCGACCCTAACACTGAAACTAGCCCAACCCAAGCGTATGTGTTGTGCCAAAGTGATAAACTCTCAGCTATTTGGATCTTAAGCACTTGAGTGGTCTTGAAACACCGTTTGCAACCCCTCTTGATAGTACGGCTTTCCTATGACTCAAAAGAAAATCCAAAAGAATTTAAAATAAACTCCGAGTCACTTCGTCGCTTTGCGTCATGTTTTCGTGGGGGTTTCCATGCACCCACCAAGCAACCTAGGACTAATCTCTGCACAATTCTTGATAAACTCATTAGTCATATAACCGCTTTATCATTAATCCACCAAAACCCACTTAGGGGCTCGATGCACTTTCATCATTCTCCTTTTGGCAAGCATCACAACTTGGATGCACATTAATTGCATGGTGCTAACTAAAGAACAACTGAAATTGCAATCTAGAAGGAAGAAAAGGACAGCCTCAATTGTTGGTTGCTGACATAACCGACACTTACTCTTGGGCTTCAGAAGAAACACCGTTTGGAGTTGTGTCCACTGATCCAAATTTAACAGGCTATGTCAAAGAAAACTGTAGTTAATTTTTACTACGTTGCAACTAAAAATTAACAAGCTTGGGATTGCACAAGATCACTCAAGACCAAGGAGTGGTGAGCAGGAGGCATCCAAGCTGAATTCAGATTCTTCTCCATAGCCCGCCCTGCGATCCCATCCAAATTAAGTAAATGCAACAACAAACATCACCAACCCAAGCAAAAAACAAACTCTGTACTAACTGGAAGCCTTCTCCAATCCATTGGACACAGCACCCTTCCCCTCCGACTTGGCCTACTTTGGCGTCGCTGCCGCCACCACCACCATGCCACCCTTGTTGGCAACCGCCCCTCTCTCCAGGAAGGACGCACTCTGCGACAACACAGGCTTCTTCCCCCGCTTCGGACATCACTCAAGACATTGAAAACAAAGGTTAAGCAAGTTTGCTAGTAAATGTACATGCAAAATTACAAGCTTTTCTTAAAAAAGTGTATCATCACTTTAGAGATAGAAAAGCGAGTACGATTGCTTAACACTTCGATCAGACTTCAGAACATATAGAATTGTATCTACTATGTGATTTGCAGGAAAATAGACGGATGGATGTATATCACTTGTAGATTGTTGCATTCATGCAATGTCTACTATGGAAAATACAACAAACATGCATCAGATCCCATCACTCTTATACATTGCATGCAACTAGTAGAGCAACAGATAGATCTTAAAGTTATCCTCGAAAATATTGTGCAAACATTTTGTAGCATCAAATCTTAACGGCACAGTACAGGGGGGGAACTGGGATTAGTAACCTAATTTAGGGAGGAGGTGAGAAACCATATCTTAGTAACCTGATTTAGAGGGGCGCCATGATCAATTTTTGACGTCTCTGTCGTCTGCAAGCTTGAGATTGTGACAATGGCAGGAGGAACACAGGCAGAACAGCAATGCGGCAGATGGCGAGCCCACCAGGGGCGCGGCCTCACCTTCGAGTGTTGGCGGCGGAAAAGCTAAGTGGCGATGCGGCTGAGGACGATCGGGACGTGGCGAAGTGGATGACGCCTCTCGCTCGTATTGTGACCAGTCGAGGCCAGACGATGGGGGAAGGCCATTGCGCAACCTTTCCTTCACATGACGGGAGGCTGAGGATGAGGGCAAAGCGGCGAAGTGGAGGCGTCTCGCTTGCGGCGCCACTGGACCGGTCGAGGACAGATGCATGGGAGTGCAAAACGTGTGCACGAAGGCAGTCAACCACGGGACTTGTCGACGGTAGAGGTGCTCGATGGCACAGGCGTGGACTGCGACGGGGGTGGATGAGCACCACAATGGCAGTGGTATCTAACCCCTGCAAGCGGCGGCAGGTGCAGTGAGGGGGAGGGGCACTGTGCGGTGAGGGACCGACGACGGCTCGGCGTCTGGCGGTAGGGTCGGTCGAGAGGGAGGGGAAGGGAGAGAAGGAGGGCGATCTGGATGAGTGCTGAGGAGGAGGCCGATCGGCGGCAGCCCGATGGAGCGGCGGTGTGGCGATGGAGGGAAGGGGCACTATGCGGTGAGGGACCGACGACGGCTCGGCGTCTGTCGGTGGGGTCAGCTGAGGGAGAGGGGAATGGGGAGGAGGAGGGCGATCTGGATGAGTGCTGAGGAGGAAGCCGATCGGCGGCAGCCCGATGGCACGGCGGTGTGGCTGCTAGCGGAGGGTGAGGAGAGCGATCAGGAGGAGCCGGCGTCTCAGTGGCTAGCGCAAGGAGCGGCGGAGAGGAGTGCGATCAAGAGGAGGAGAACGGGAGATCGAGATCTGAGGGGAACCAAAAGCGATGTGCGAGGCAAGGTTTGGATGAACGATCTAGGCCGTTGAATCTAGCAATTAGACGGTTAGGAATCCGCGTGTTTGTCAGTGTAGGAGTCACCGCCACCACTATAGTCTTTTCAAGCAGTATAGATTAGAGGTATCGATATCTATAAGTTCATGGAAAATAAAACTAGCACCAAGATTGTAACATCCTCGGAATTTTGGAATAAAAATTGGAAACCAAAATCCCGAACCGACAAAAACTTTTTCGGAAATTGCAACATGCTGGATCTTCTAGAGTTTAATTCTGTTTTACGCCAATGCCAAAACAATTAATACAAAATATATCTTACCCCAGGATTCACTAGGATAATTTGTTAAGCGGGGGATCCGGAGAATGTATATATATTTACATAGTTATGCAAGCGGGGCTAGCTTTTTTTCCTTCAAAAAAAATCCTAACCAAAACTCCCTAAACCCCCAGTGGGCCGGCCCAACCCTTTTCCCCTCGCCCAGTGTCCTTTCCCCCCAGGCCCCTCTCTCTTGCGCCCCTGCTACTGGGCCAAGCGGCCCAGCCGACCTCCCCCGCTAGTTGGGCCCCACCTGCCAGGCATGCCTGCCCCGCACAGCATGCGCGTGTGTCACGCCCAGAATTTCCATCCAAAATTCTGGAGTTTTATTGTGTGTAAACCCTCGTCCAGGAATCAACCGAGGCACACATGACAAAATTGATTATCAAAGTAATTGTTTACATAGCGTAAGCATTTATTACCGAGGTGAATGGTACCTCTCAGTACAATAAGGTTCTAGCAGCGGATAAATAAACAACAGCGTGACGATTCCCACTCCACGCACTTGACTGGGCTCCCTCTTAGTCCTCCAAGTAGTCCTCTTCACTGTAGTCCTCCTCTGAATGATTGTTGATTGTAAGGTGAGCATTGACATACTCCGCAAGCCACACAGCAAGTATGCAAGTGCACGGGATAACAAAGGATGGCATAGTATGGCTCAAGTTTGCATAAAAGCAAGTAATAAAATATTTGCGAGAGTAATAAAATAGTAATTAAATAACAGTATTAATCAACGCTATACCGCTCACCAAAACGGTATAGGCCCAACCACTCTAACCTGGAGCTACACATGTTCCACTGTTCAACCATTAGATTTAGATAGTGTGGGACTAATCATAGAAACATTGCTAGGCTCGCCCTTAACCGTGGGCACGGCTATTCGAATAGTTTTACTCTGGCCAAAGATGTACTAATTTACCCACGAGACACAACTCCACAGCACATCACTGTGCCCCTAAATACCACCACGGTATCTCAGAAAGGAATTGTGACAGGATCATTCATGTAACTCGCCCAATAGGAGAGCCTCCCGCCGAACCTCCGATCTCCAGTAGGTGTGATCAAATACCTCCCCGCAAGATGGTCCGACGCCCGAAGCATGGCCTTAATGGCACTGCCATGTATGGACTTATACCAGCCACAAACACGCCCTGGAGCCTCCTATTGAACTTGGCACACTTCAAACTCCTGCTAGCCCATACTAGCTTGTGGTTAGCACGAGTGTTGCTTCGCAACAAGTAGTCCGCGAACCGGTCCTTAACTGTCACGAGCACCGCTAGCAACAAACACACCCTGGTGCTTGCAACCCACCTTTTATTCAAGTTTTAGTAGACCATGAAGTTCTCCTTGTACGACCACGTCGTAAAGGGATCATCATTTCATGTGACTGAATAATAGTATAGAAATTATTATGACAACCCATAAGTCATTCTATTATTTGCTAGGCGAGGCTAAACAGGGTCCTAGAGTTATTCTAGCTAACCAGTAAATAAAGATAGCTAATCAAAATTATCCCATAGGTACAATGTCATGTGATCAAATCAAAGGGGCCATAAACAAAGGTTAGGGTTTTCCTGTCCCGATGACATTCCAAAATAAAGGCAGCGTTGAAAGAAAACATAGCTTTAATCATAAGAACAATATGTTCAATGAGAAAGAGGAATCTGTGTGACTTGCCTTGCAGCTCTACACAGTCTTTGACACCTGCTTCGACAAACTGCGTCTCTTCCTGAACGTCGGTAGCTATAGGCAAATAACAAAATAAGCAAAAACAGTACATCAACACACATGAACAGTACAATATTATATTTTTAATGGATAGTTCATGATTTTTAGAGAAATTAGAGACTTGAACGACCTCAATCCGAGTTCGTATGAATTAGCTATGATCTTTGGAAGTTTTAACCCTTTTATAGCCTATTTAAAAGAATTAACTGATTTATTGTGTCATAATCGAATTAATTTTATTCGGAAAAAGTCATTTATGACGTCACAGGAGAGAGGGGGCTCTCGGCTGACCAGTGGGGCCCACTGTTAGTGAGAGGGAGGCATCGGGCCCATGGTGAACCGAGTCCACCGTGGTCCACGAGGGAAAAACGACGGCTAGGATTCTAGGGTTTTGATCGGATGGCTACGATCTCGCCACATGTCAAGGTGATCTCCCTACGATCGGACGGATGGAAACTAACCGAGAAGATCCGACAGCCGATGTCGATCCCGATCAGATCGGCTACGGATCGGCTACAGCGACGGCGGCGGCTCTGGACTCGATGGTCGACGGCGATCGGTAGTGCGGCGACGCACGGCGAGAGCGGGAAAAGGTAAAGGAGGTCAAGGCGATCGTTACCGAAGGCGAAACAGCGAAGAACGGCTATGGAGACGGTCGGTGGCGAGCTTAAGGCGGCGGAGGGCTTCGGGTCTTCGTCAATGGCGGTGTTCCGGTGGCTCCCGAGGGCTACGAGGCGGCAGCCTGGCTTCAGCGGGACCCTGCGAACCTAACCGAGGCGGCGACGACCTCCGACGGCAGCTGAGGCGACGGCAGCGGAGCAAGCACGAGACGTGGAGAGGCGGCTAGGGCTAGCTAGAGCTCGATCTAAAGGGCGAAAACGACCCTAGGGGCTCCGAGCTCACTATTTAAGGCGGGGAGAGGCGGACTCCGGCTCGGACTCGACGGGTTTTGCGGCGGCGACGAGAGAGAGAGAATCGACTCGGGAGGCTTCAGGTTTCCTCTCCACGCGTGATCTGGCTCCGGATCCTTAGGGATTAGGTAGAGGAGGATAAGGACTCGGTTTTCTCTCAACCGATTCGGAGAGAACAGGTCCGAGGCGAACGGATTTGCCGGGATTTACGGCGGCGGCGCTCGGGTGCTACAGTGCCGCCCAGCTAGAGGTAGGCGACGACCTGACAGGCGAGCCCCGCCTGTCGGCGACTACGAGCGCGGGCACGGGCACGGGCACGGGCGAGGGCGTGGGCACGGGCGAGGGCGACTGCTAGAGCACAGTAATGGGCCGAGAATTGGCCCAGAGACTGTGAGGGGATTTTAAAAACCTTTTTCTTTTTATTTTATTGCTGTGAGCTTATTTATTTTGCCAAAAATACTTTCCCTAATCAATTAATTCCCAGAAAATTTCAGAAATTAAATAATTAAGCAAATAATTTTATAAAATTATTTTCAAGCCTATTTTTCTTTAGATTTTTCCCTGATTTTATTCTTTTCACTCATTGAGACTTTTAATTCCATTTCTAAAAATTCTTTTTGCACAATATTTTATATAGGGATAATTTCAGGGTGTTACAGTGCGCCCGCCCAACAGCCATCCCGTCGAGCCTCACCTGTTAGGGCCGGTTCGGGATGGCTTCTCCATCCATCTTATTTTTTTTATTTTCCGCGCGCACGCTTTCTAAAACGATAAATGGTACGTTTTTTTAAAAATTTTCTATATGAAAATAGTTTAAAAAAGCAAATAGATCCATTTTTCAACTTTTTAATAGTAAATACTTAATTAATCACGCGTTAATAACGTTTCTCGTTTTACGTACGGATTATTTAAGCCAGTCAAACACCTCCTAAGACCGACGGTGTCGCAGCCCGACGGCCAACTGTGCGCGCCCAACCGCGCGGCCGTCTTCCTCCTCGCTCTATCTCTCTCTCTCTCTTGCCTGGAGTGCGCCACCGCCCACGCGCGCCCTCTCCCCAACCGCCCCGCCAGCAGAGCTCTGCCGTAGTACCAGGCCTCCTCGCCCCTCGCCGCCCTATGCCTCCCCACGCGCAGCTAGACACTGCGGCACCTGCGCCAGCCGCCTGCCACTGTTGCGCCTCGCGATAGGCCATGGACAAGTGGACACATCCCGTCACGGCGTCCACAATCGCCTCGGACTGTTGGACCATAGGGCCTCTCATAATTTCCCTGCCCCTCCTTGCTGCAAAACCCCAGACCCGCCGCGCCCGCCAGCCACGCGAGCACCGTCGCCGCTGCCGCTCCATGGCGCCCGCCGCCGCGCCTATAAAAAGGGGGAGAAATCCCCATCCAGTTCTTCTTCCCCTCCCCCCCCCCCCCCCCCCCACCACCGAGCTTTCCCCACTTCCTTCCTAGCCGCCCCAGCACCGGAGCAAGGTGGGCGCCGCCCGACGACGCTCGACAATGCTCGATGCTGCCAATCCGTCCCGGACCTCCCGCACTCAGATTGTGCCGTTTCCCTGACCGCCGCCCGGTGAGCTCCTCCTTCCCCTCCCCTCCCCTCCCCGCAGGCGCCGCCGCACGGTGAGCTTTCCGCCGCCTTCCCTCTCCCTCCCCGGGGACGCCACCGGTGCCTCGAGCCGCCACTCGGAGCCCGCTCTGCCGTGCCGAGCAGAGCGAGGCGAGGAAGACGACGGGGAGAGGGGATTAATCCATCCCATCCCCCGGTACTGACATTTTGGCCCGCCCTTTTAGTCCTCCGTTAAGAAAAATAATAACCCTCTAATTGCTCTATGACAGGTGGGCCCCAGTCAGTAGCAAACAGGTGTTTAAATGCCTAATTTATCTACTGGGTCACTAACATGTGAGCCCTCCCATGGCTGGGAGGCTTAATCCTCATCCTTAACCAGCCTTGGGCCCCATATGTCAGTGACATAGAAGGATTATTTTGGCTTCCTGGGTGTCTAGCTAGTGGGCCCCAGTTGTCAGTGAGAGAAGTGATTTTTCTTAAAGAAAATAATGCTGCCAACAGTAGGTTTTCACATTTAAATTGTTTTATTCAAATTTAAAACTTTGAAAGCCCATATCTCCTCCATACTAAGTCCAAATCGAGTGAAACTTTCACCAAAATTCATCTAAAATCAAGATCTATCCAATAGCACTGGTTTGGTATTTTTTTCATTTTCTTTATATTTATTTCTCGTTTATTTGTGTTTGGAACGCGAGTATTGACTAGCCATTTTGCCCAAACTAGACTACGTTTGCGACGACGAGCCCCTTGACGCAGAGGAGGAAGTTGCCATAGCCGAGCAAGGCAAGTCACTACGCCCCCTCCTTGAGCATGTTGTACCTAATGCAAAATTGTTTTATTTACAAATAAGTTGCATGCTATATTAAATTACGTCCCTAAATCCCGTTTAAGCCTCCATTGAGTTTGATGCCCTGTACCTTGATGTCATATGCTCTTTATATATGTTTAAGTCATTTATTGACACTGCTTAGTACTACTTTCTAGATATCTCATTTATATGAAATAATGATCAGAATAGGGATGGTCGTTCCAGGTAGGGGACAAACATCATTTTTATGCGAGCGGAGACATGAATTACCGCTTGTGAGACAGATGAAAACTGTTTGTGAAAACAAAAACTATGTAACAAAACCATTTTCGACCGGGGCGGCATGGATTGATTTGTGTGGTTCCTGGAAAAGGCTAGCGCCGACCCTGGTCAGTGGAGGACCAAGTCAAGAAAACAGGCAGGAAACAAACAGAGTACGACCGCAAGTCTCGTATAGGCATAAACCTAGCGGATTAGGGGATTCTAATGGGGCGGCACCCCAATCATGGCCGGTTTTGATCACGGTGTTGTGTTGCGATGAAGACGAAAGAGGATAGAGTATGGGTTAATTGACATGTCGAATAAAACAAACGTTTGCTTCCCTCTCCTTGATACATCTAGGTTCAAGACTCCTCACACCACTCGCAAGGCGGGATTGGAGTGCCAGGGGGTGCATGAGGGCACATAGTCTCTGGAGCGGGTGCCGCAATGCTAGAAGATCCGAAAAACTAGGTCATGGCAAGTCTCATGTGTTGGGTACGCCACGGATTGCGGGTAAAGTGTACATCCACTGCAGTGTGAGTAAAACCAATCTATTTGAATAGTTGTCCCACGGTTAATGGAGCACCAGGACTTGTATTAGTCTTGACTAGACTCGAGATTCTCTTTTAAACTTTGGTTAGGGATGTGGGCGAAATATTGAAAATGAAAACATACATCAGACATGAGGATAAGCCGAACCAGGTGTAACTTGGGAAGGTGGACACATCCTTCATGATGGGTTAAACTATTCGACTAACGGCGTGAATATTTCAGTAGAATGGCTACGTATAGGTTTGTGAAACATTTCTGCGAAAATTGGCTTTGCACAATAAACCCTTGCCTCCCTTGAACCTTGTGAGCATATATTCATGTTGAAGTGGTGGCTTGCGAGTACTCTAAGTACTCACCATTGCTTAATCCCCCTATTTTAGAAATAGACACCGAAGGCGAACTATACGAGCACAACCCGAAGGAGTAGGAACCGAAGGAGACACCATAGGCCCCAAGTTGCTAGTCGAGCGCCTGTGGACTAATGCAGGGTAGCTGCCACTTATGTTTCCACTATCGCACCATGCCTCTTTTGCTAGTTTACTGCAAGACATTTGGCTATTTGGGTCCCTTCACGGGCAACCCCTTTTTGTAATGAACAAGTATTGTAAGACTTTATTTCACAAGATGCAACGGTACCAGTGATGTCATGTAAGTACCAAACTACTGTTCTAGGGATTTGATAGTCTATACATGGAAGGTTTCCGGTCATAAAAACCCGGGGCCGACAAAGTTGTAGTCTGCAATTTATCATAAATCAATTTCAAATAAAATTACATCCATGGTCATGGGCTACTAAACCAAAACAGGATCAACCAGGTTCTAGTATTGATGTAGGATGTTTAGCTGCTACAATAGTTCATGACCACAACTCCACAAGAATATAACCATACTAAGTTACTAACAGGAAGCTGAAGACTGAAAAGTGAAGATATCAGGTGATTGAACATCAAGCAGTTACAATGCTTGACTCTTGGGCATCCTCCCAAGATTCAAGCATTACTAAAGACCAATACCAGATTAAGGAACCTTCAGTCAATCCTGTTTGTCACGAGCAAGCTGAGCCCGATGCCTTAGTTCTGCTCTCTTCCATTTCACCATCAACCGACATAATGTAATAAGGGAGCTAACCTGGAATAGTAAGAAAGAATTCAATATAAATAAAAGCCAAACTGCAAACAGATGGATCATAACACTAACTAATTAATAGGGACTTTAACAACAGGGCATGCAAGATCTTTTACTAACCACAACGACCATCGATATGAAGATAAGGGGACCAGACCAGACAACAGAAACAAAAACTCCAGCATGGTCAAAGTAATTCCGTCTGGCAATGCTCTTCCAGTGCTCTGCCATGTAGTTATTTATCTTTTCAGCTAGATAAACCCCTGAATCTGCAGGCAGATAGGCAACAATGGGACCAATCAGACTCTGATCAAATCAAACAACTCTGATCAAATCAAACAACTCTGATCAAATCAAACAACCAGGTTTTGATTCTAGATAATTTACTGCCACCTAATGTCTTAAGATATTGGAAGGTACCAATTATAGAAACTCACAAAATGTTGATCATTTATAGTGTGCTCATTTTGTTTCATACTACAAGTTTCAGCCTTGTATTTTTCTTTCACACTACAAGTTGTAACCTCCTGACATAATTTTGCCAAATCCTTTCCATTCAAACCTTGAATTGCATTGTGATATCCTGAATATCTCTTGTTCCAACTGCTAATACATCACATGTTTAGAAAGGTTTAATGGTCATTCCAGCCACGCCTTGGTTCTTAACCTTTATGTTCAAAACAACATTTAGGGAAGTACTCTATGTCCTGAAGTTAGAGCAAATGCAAATAATCAATTAAATTGTCGATTGCTATTGGCCCAATTCCTTCGGTTTATACAAATGGCAGATGACAATGTATTAGTCACATAAGCTAAACACACCGAACAAGCACAAAAGAAACAAGAAAAACTCACAGGCAAGAAACAGCAAGAAGAGCTGGAAGTTGGCGTTCCTCCTCAACCCGACGGCCGTCAGCAGCAGAATCGCGTGGAATGCCATCAGGCACATCAGCCATGGCTCCTGAAACAACCTCAGATGCACAAGCAGAAGGTACGCGACCCATCAGTAATAAAAGAGAAAGGCGGCGGCGGCGGCTGGAATCGGTGATCTCCGTTTTGGGGATCGGGGAGTACCGTCCAGTCGACGGCGTGGACGAAGGCGAGCAGGCTGTCGGCGGCGGGCCCGATCCCGCGGCGGAGCTCGGAGGAGAGCGCCTGGATGAGGCCCGACACCTGGTCCAAGTGCGCCATCACGGCGGCCTGCACCTCCTCCATCGGATGGCGCGCGCGGCGGAGGCGCGGAGCTATTCAGGAAGAGAGGAAAACAGGGTAGACTTTGCCCAGAGTATTCAGGAAGAAGAGGAGAGGTGTGTTGCAGAGTTTTGTAACTTCCGTTGCGTGTGCATCCCTGGTGCAGTTGCATTTTCGCAACCTTTACCACAGTCTCTTTATCTCCAAATTTTATCATAGAGATGTGGAATCACACGCATAATAAGTAGGGACTAAAACAGTTATCTGACAAATAGTAAATACCTAGGTCCTGTTTGATATGGCTCGATTCTTGTAGAAAATAAAGTTTACACTAAATTGTGAACAAAATGCCTTTACTATAACGACCTTAATCTCCATGTTTGACGCTGCATAACACAGTATAGCACACTGTTAAATACTGCACATACGAGTATACGACAATCCCAACAGCTATTACTGCTTCAACCAGTAGAAGACATGCATAAATGAGATTAACTCATAAAACAACTCAAATTATGTGATGTAATCTTTGAGTTTCTGCAGTGTATCTATAAACGCATTACACAGCAAGTCATGGAGTTCTCTTACAAACGAGCTGCTGCATAACAAAATTCAGATGAACTAAAAATGAACGATCGTGGGGGCAAATAGGACTTGACGCCATTCCAGCCTGCGTCTATTAATACAAGGAAAATAGCCTGCAGTGGGCATAGCTCAGCGTTTCAAATTAATCCCCTGACAAGCGACAAAGCCGAAACAACATCAGAAGATTCTTCCCCCTCTTTACCTCTTGATCCCAGGTCAGGGAAGTATTGATGGCCAAAAATTCAAATATAAAAGAGTCTAGCAGGCACTGAACTATAGGCTAATCAGCAACTGAATAGCAAAAGCCAATGACTATGGCATATTCTTGATGTTACTAGGATCGGAGCATTTTAACTTTGGGCATGGCCTTCTTCATCTGACGAGCCCTTTCTTTTTCCTCTTTCTTGCGGAGTGCCTCAGCGCTCAATTTGGCCTCTGCCTCTTCCATAAGTTTTTTCTTCTCCGCCTTTTTCCTTTGAAGAGCTTCCTGCCTTAGACCCTGTTGTTCCCTGAAAGCCTCCTGAGCAGCTTTTGTTCGTGTAGCTTCAGTTTTGGAACGAGCCTGCGATTACGACGAATAGGTAGTATTAGACATCATAACAAAAATGATTGTGACCCAAAAGGAAGAGAGAATATACTCACATGGGTGCTGAGCTTGTAACGTCCGACCAAATCAATGTAGTACGGCACGAGAGCAACTAATCTTGTCATCTCGGCCATTTGGCTTGCATCTGGCAGTACAAACTTGAAAGAGAGGACTTTTTTGTAAGAGCCTGCCAGTTGATCTGAAAAATGAAGTGAGATGAACCACTTCCCAAATTTCTCAAATGCTTTGTCACCAAGGACCTGCATAGAAAAGGTTGTAGAATATTATATAGATGTATGCCACTGTATAGCATTGCTCAGTCTTACTAAAGACATGTGGATCATATTAAGCCGGCTTATGACAAAATTTTTGTCAAAGCTACATCGTCCTTAATTACCAAACCTTCCATACAATTTCCTTAGACATGTACCAAAACATGCAACAATTGTATCATAGCATTAAGAAATTGGGATTACTTCAGTCATTAAAAAGATAGATGGTGGCTTTGGTAGAACTATAGCAGTTAAATTCAAGGTACTCCTTCAGTCCTTCCCTATCCAAATACGCAGAAGGTAACAGCTAGGAACAGTACCCACTTTTCCAAGACAAAATATGGCATGTTCAAAATCAACTTTACGTTATGTAAAAAGCCATCATTGTTGATACTACACTCTGCAATTATTAAATTACAAACATAACAAAATGTTAATACAAGTCAGCATCACATTACTTAATAATAGTACGTCACAGTTATATTGTGAAAAATGTTGTTTCAAGAATAGTTATGGACATAGAATCCAATTGGTGCCAATTCTCCCAAAAAAAACAGGAAACTCAGATCAATTTACAATTTAATTCGATTACACTTCATTCAAATTCCAAGTTAGTGATTAATGATATTATAATTCAAGGAAGTGAGATGTTTCTCAGATGACAAATATTGTACCTTTCTCACTTTCGAGGTATTCTATGATAATTCAAAATATATAACATTTCATTTTAGAGGACATTTACCTATTTACTTTCATAAAAATATCAACATCACCAGTATATCTCACTATATCATCTCTTACCAGAAGAAACCATTTACCCAGTTCCACTGAAGTTTAAAAACTGCACTTCTGAAAATAAGTAAGCAGGTTAAATCATCACCTGGTCTAACACGGCTTCAGTAATCATATCCCCAGCAACCTCCTTTGACTCAGCCACTACCGCAAGCTCATCCGCAACCCATCTTCTCCCAGCAGGTGCCGAGGTAAGAACCCCAGCAAATTTTTGCAGGTCCCTCTCCTCCTTCTGCATCGTCTTGGCTGCCTTCTTCCTCGCCACAGCCAACACGACGTGATCCATAACTTCCTCGTTCATCACTACCTCGAACGTAATGGTGTCCTTCCTGGGGAACACCAGTTCCACCAGCTTGGACAGCAGGTCGTGCCGGGCGCGCATCTCCATGGTAGCGAGCATCCCCTGGCAGTACCGCCTGCCACTCGCGTAGAACTTGAACACGTCCTGCCCTTCCTTCATCAGGAGCGGCGTGTCCTTGCCGTCGCCGGTGCCTAGGAGGCTGAAGTTCTTGTCGAAGATGGAGTCCCTGGTGGCGAACCTGGTGGCCCAGGCAAGCGCGATCGCCTCGTTCTGCCGCTTCCCGGTGAAGTAGTTGAGCACGAAGCAGATCAGGAAGCTGACGCAGGCGATCTCGACGGAGTACGCGCGGAGCAGCTCCGCCGGACGCCTTGGCGGAGCCGGCGACGCCTCAGCCGCAGCATCAGCAGTGGGATCTGACGGGGCGGCTTCGGCCGGCGTGGACGATTCGTCGGAGGAGGTAGCTTCCGGCACAGGGATGCCCTCGAACTCGTCCTCATCCCAGAGATCGAGCGCCGGAGTGGGGTTCGGAGGAGTCAGCGTCGGGTTGGGATCGGGGTTAGGGTTTGGGGCGGAGGTGGTGGTGACGGGAGGGGAAGGAGCTGAAGTGGAGAGGGAGATGAGCGGAGGAGGCGGGAGCTCTACTTCGAGCCCCTCGTCTTCATCGTCTGCTGAGGCCGCGTCGGCATGGGTGGAGTGGAGGTCATCGGAGTCAAAGCCCTCGAAGTGGGCGGCGAGGGAGAGGGAGAAGGACAGCCCGAGCAAAAGGAGGAGTAGGGCCGCGCGTGGCGGTCGGATCCAGCTCGCCGTCGCCATGGATGGGGAAGTAGGGAGGCGAAGTGGGGGTAACTCCCCCCTTCTTTTTTCCTTTTTCGGGTGGACGCGTGGGGAAGACGAAGGAGATGTTTGCTACTGCGGCCGGCTGCGGAAGGTGAGAGATAAAGGTCGGCACTACACGGATGTTGTTGATCGTTGGATCTTATCCCTGGCTTTTCGTACTTACAGAATATCACCTTCAAGGATGCAAAAAATTGAACATAAAAAAGCGAATTGCAGTATGCAATCGGTAATTGAGTTGTAATGATGATCAAATTATGGAGAGAAGAAGATTAGGGCTAGTTATTTGTTGAGCAATTGATTTTATTTTAAATTTTAGTCAATTTACACCCTGTTCGGCAGCGCGGCGGTAGATGGCTTAAATAAGCTGGCTTTTTCACTGTAGAACGGTGGCTTAAATAAGCTGTCCCGCTGGCTTCTTCCATCGACGTGCACAGACGGAGCGGAGTCGTTGCCAGCCGGACGGAGCGTCGGTGCGTAGACGGACAGGCGTCGTTGCAATCACCGACGGAGCCACCTGTGCGTTCGGACGGAGCAGTGACCGACCCAGCTCTCACGGGCGCGGCGACGGCGCAGGCCAGCGACGGCAGGAGCGGCGACGGCGCAGGCTGGGGGGAGCGGTGACGGCGCGAGCGGCGGCGCAGGCCTGGGGGAGCGGCGACAGCGCAGGCCACGGGAGAGCGGCGACGGCGCAGGCCAGGGAGCGGCGACGCAGGCCTGGGGGAGCGGCGACGGCGCAGGACAGGGGAGAGCGGCGACGAGCTCCTCCCCGACGGATCGGACCATTGACCGTCATATCGGATCGTCCAACTCCCTAGGATCGGACCGTCCCAATCGTCCATCGGACCGTTGCCCCCACCGGGATCGGACCGTCCGCCGCCATATCAGACCGTCCGACTACCCACCATCGGACCCGGGCGCGGTCGAGTTCTCGGGCGCTGACGTCGGGCAGCCGGGCGCTGACGCCGGGCGCAAGGTCCCGGCAACGAGGGCCCGGGCGCTGACGCCGGGCACGAGGGCCCGGGCACGAGAGCTCACCCGGGCGCGTGCGAGTTCCCGGGCGAGAGGGCCCGGACATGGTCCCCGGCGCTAACAATAAGCAGACAATTTGTTACAAATTGCAAAATAAATACATAAATCTAACCACTTGCCACGTGATTTGCAATCCAGTCACGAATTGTATTCATGGACTCCTCGCTATTTGGCGCATTTTACCGGACGCGGAGCGGCGATGCAAGTGGTTCGATGGCCTGTCCATTGTATAGTTGGTTGACTTGCATGAAACTGTCGTCTTGACAGTCCACCCCAAAGTTATGCAGCATAAATGTAGACTGTATGATGACAGTTTGGACTTCAATATCGTAGCTCGGGACAACTTTTAGAATGCGCCATCTATTTTTAATTCTCCCAAAAAGCCTCTCAATTGAATTTCTCAGAGATGAATGTAGGAAGTTGAACTCTTCATGCAGTCCGTCCGGCTCAGGTGTATTACGTCCGACAAACTGGTCCCGGTGGTAGCGTACCTGGGGATATGGTGGGAGGAATCCCATTCGACAAGGATACCCAGAATCTACGAGAAAATATTTTTCTACAAAACATGACACTGTTGTCAGTACTGATCACGAAGAAATGCAAAACAACAAGATCGAACTGATGCGAAAGGACCATTACAGTGAAACAGACTTACCAAGCGGGGGTCTAGGAAAATAATATGGATATCCATATATAGCATTCTGTAACACACGTTGGTCGTGAACAGACCCAGGCCAACTGCAGTCAAGAAATATCACCCTTTCATCCTAGCCGGTAACCACAAGAGCATTTCTTGTAGTCTCATTGTGCCGATTCCTGTACTCGATAGCCCGATGGTTCGGGACTACAACAGGAATATGCGTTCCATCGACAGCACCAACCGAGTTCTGGAATGGAATGAATCGGTCGTCGTTTAGAAGCCTGTGATGAACTGTACTGAAATTTGGATCAACCGGCTTCAAAATGTCTGCAGCCATACCACGAACTGAGTCCAAAACACGATGAAAGTACACCGATACTGTCGAGCTGGATCGGACCCATCGGTTGTTTGTCGTTCTATTAGCGTGGGGACCTGCCATTGTAAACAAAAACATGCCAAGTGCTTCTAAGCTACAGACTTCATTCGTACCTTGCAGGTTGTATCGGGTTGTTAGCAAATCATGAAGCCTATTTATCTGGTGTGCAGTGAAGCAGAAAATATGACGGCACTGCGCTGGATTTCCCATTGTCTTTAGCATCCAACTGATTCCACTCTACACAGGTACCCGACGCGGTGCTCTTGCATGCAACCGCATGACATGCTCAATAACCTCATCCTCCAAACTGGTATATGAAATGTCATCACCGTCCATACTGCTGTCGTCTGCAATATTATCATCGCTGCTCATGTCTCCGTAACCTGACAACAAAAAACTTCATATATATGATACGTACAAGTACTGGGCCATTACAAAATACATATGAGTACAAATTATAAGTAACCATGTAAAAGTATGAGCTGTTGTAAATGTTTGTACAATTAATAAGTTATACTAGTCTATACGGACAAGCCGGTGTGTAACTTGTTAATATGAAAATTGCATCAGGTAGCAGTACCAACCTAGCAAAAATTGCAATAGTTTCATATGTATTTTCAATTAAAATAACCCAAGACCATAATGAATTAGCACAACGGTACGACACATGAATATCTTACAAATTGTTAAAAGGTTCAGGAATTAATACAGCACAAGAACATAAAAATTTGCAGTCTGCACTAAGCATCCAACGAAAACGAATCTAGCGCTACACTCAACAAAGGTAAACACTACGCACTCATTTCTGTCCACCCTCATCCTCTCCTCTGCCACTGGAGCCACCGACATCTCCACCCTGGTGGAAATCACCCTGTCCCCCGCCCCCAATGCCGAGACCATATGGACAATAATTCCACTGTGCAGGAGCTCCAACAGATGGACCAAACCCACCCTGTCCTGCACCTCCGCCCTGTCCAGCACCTCCACCCTGTGCAGCCCTTCCAACCCCTGCACCAAACTCTCCATACCCCGGACCTCCCCAACCTGGAAAATATCCTCCTGGACCAAAACCCCCCATAACAGGCCCATACCCCCACTGCCCTGCTCCTGGAGCAACCCCCCCATGTCCCTGTGCAGCACCAAAAAAGGCACCACCAAAACCAGGTTGACCTCCCATAGGAGCAGTACCGCCCATGTTCCCTCCCATCTTCAGGTTGAAACTGTTCTCAATGAAGTGCGCTCGCTGATCAGCATTTTTGCAGTTCTTCAAGAAAAACCGACGATAGTATGGGTCATGGAAGAGATGCATAGCTTTCATCCATGTAGGGCTCGTTGTGTTGTGGCCATCGGACTCCACGAGGTCCATGCAAGCTTCTGGGCATTTCTCTTTCATCTGGTCCAACCTCTGGGCCCTACTCTCCATGGCCTCCATCCTTAGGTCAGCTAGACGGTTCAAGGCTGCACCAGCTGATGAGTCCGTAGTAGTTCGTGTTCTCTTGGAAGAGCCCCCTGTAGAAGCATCTTCAGGAATGCTTCTCTTGCCCTTGCCCTTCTTCTGATTGCTTCTGCCTTGAGGAGAGGTTCCTCTGAAAGGAATGTTGGGCAGTGCTTCCAGGTCGATAGGGTCTGGAGGATCAGCTTCTTCCTCCTGAGGTGGCTGCTCAGCTGCTGCCCCTACGACCTGGGAGTGGTCTCCGGTGACTGTCCGTCCACGGAAAACAGCAGTGTGCTCTTCAATGAACCTCAAAGGGGTCTTGCGAAATGTAGCAACATCTTTCTTCGTCTGCGACCATATGAGTATTTTAATTATAGCAATTCAAACATGGGGCATCTCCCATAATTGACATGCATAACAGCAAAAACATATATATAGAACTTCAAAGGACGGCTGCTAGATGGGATAAATTGATTGATTAATGAGACGACATATATATGAGCACTACAATTGAGATTTCGATACTTGGCATCAATGCAACAGAGCCGAAGGTGATGGGCTGTGTTAGTTTCTAAATAAATGGTGTTGTGATTTCCAAGTTACAGACAATGGGAAATTTTAGAAATGAGGATTTCAGTTATAGCAATTCAAACATGGGGCATCTCCCATTTTTGACATGCAGAACAGCAAAAACATATATATAGAACCTGAAAGGACAACTGCTAGATGGGATAAATTGATTGATTAATGAGACGACATATATATGAGCACTACAGTTGAGCTTTCGATACTTGCCATCAATGCAGCACAGCCGAAGGTGATGGGTTGTGTTGGTTTCTACAAAAATGGTGCTATGCTTTTCAAGTTACAAACAATGGGCAATTGCTGAAATGAAGTACTAAACACAACTCAGTGACGATGAAATTACAGACAATCACCCTTTCGGAAGTAAACTAGCTGTTCACAATAGAAGTTTGCGAAACCACATAGACTATGAAATGGCTGTCATAACTATCTAATTTTCAGAATTGCACAACACATACCTAAAATATTGACAATACAGAAGATGTTCACAGAGTGTTGACATACAAAAATGAAAAAGCCAAAAACATTTTATAACAGTGCGTCATCAGTACATATTCACTGAGAAAACAACCATTTGTTTTTTCATGAGGAAGCTATATATCAGTTCATGACCATATAAACAATCAAATAAGCACAAAATTATAGTTAACAGCTCAACTTTGCCAACACATGTCGATTCAAAAATGTACACCGAGAGGACTTACCGAAATCATCCTCTCCCACCACGCGTCGTCAGCTACAATGGCTTGAGTCACTGGATCACGACCGAGACCTGTTGCATTTGATTCAAGCCAGCACCACAGCACCCATCGCTTTTTCAATGCATTCCAGTAGTTTTTGATTTGCTTCCTAGAGACCTTCTTCCCCCTCCTATCAAACAATTTCTTCTCCAAGTTGATGTATCCCATATTTTTTGGGAAGTTGGAGGTGATGTTACCGGCGGTTATCTCTTTCATGCAACATTGGAGGAAGCAAAGCTGGTCGTCGGCGGACCATGTCACGCGACCCTCGCTCATCTATGAATTGAGGTCAACACCGTGGCATCACCGGAAATGTTGCGAAACAATAGTTGTGGCTTACCTTAGGGGGCTTGCTAGATGGGAATCGATCCCAATCGATGCAGCGGACCACAGTGGAAGGGGTCACGCGGCGGACGAACGAACGCAGCGCGTCAGCTGAGGTTGCGACGACCTTGGTCAGGGCACGTGCGGCGACGTCGACGTCCTCCTCAGCCGTGCAGCCGGAGCGGGCGTCGGACTGCAGCGACGCCATAGATCCAGAGCTGGAGTCCAAGGCGGCGGGAGACGACCGGTTGGTCGAGGTGCCTCCGGCTGCTCGACGCTTCAAAGGCGGTCCTCCACCTTCCCGATCGGCACCCACTCGGGTCGCCGGTGGCCGTTTGCAAGGCATCCTGCCGGTGGAGGCTGCTTGAAATAAAGATGAGAGGTCGAAGAAGACGACACGCACATATCAGCAGCAGTCGAAAGAAGGGGAATCTTACCTCACTGTGCGGCACGAGAGGTGGGGATGCCGACAAGCGGTGCTGCCTCCGCCTTCTGGTCGGGAGAGGACGAGGGGAGCAGAGAGGAAGACCGCCTTTCTCCGACGTCAATGCGCACTCGGGCTCCTTGGCTGCCGCGCCCAGAGCACGCCGGCCCCTGGGCTCTCTTTGTCCCGACCGGTCACCAACGGCCGCCTGCTCCTCCACCACCGTCCCCTCCTTGGAGAACTGCGCGCAGCACGACGGATTGTCGGCGATTCCTCCTGCGACGGATCCGCGGCCGGATCTGTGAGCACTGCTGTGGGGGAGTTGCGGCTGGCGGTGGCACGGCCATTGCCCCTCACGCTCCAGACGGCCAGGAGACGACGCGTCACGGCGACGCAACCGTTACGTTCCCACGCGCGGAGCGGGACATGGCTCGTCGCGCGTTCGCAGCTGCCGATTTTTTCGTCGGCTTATTTAAGCCGCACCGATAAGCGCTGCCGAACACAGCCTTAACCATTCTTCTTCTCATCTTACCTTAATTTCTCTCTTGTCCGACCTATTTTGTATTGTTGTCTTTCACTTTGTCGGTGTTTCTCCACCTACACTCCTTCCTTTCTATTATCTCCATCTACTCTAACTCTGATGAATTTCCGTTCATGCCTTTCCTCCTTTTATCTCTAGCAACTCAAGCTACTACATGTGCTACCCTGCCCCTAACCATTTCAAAAAGTCGCCTCCGTCACTAGGCCAACTCGCCTTCTTTGGCTTCGAATGTATGCAGTCTCCCTTTAAAGTTATCTTATCAATCTCACATCCCATTTCTAACCCCAATGATCTAATCTGGTGTGCTTGCCGAGATGGTCAACGCCATCATATCACCGGTAGAGGAAACAATATTGTTGGAACTCTCTTCTATTTGATGCCTCTCTTCTTCCTCTTCGTCGTTGGGCTAAAGGTTGAAGACAATCTCTTACTATGATCTCAATCGAAGGGGCTGGAAGCATGTGACTGATACTAAGAGCTAAGGAAGAAGGGTGATCTAGTTCACAAGCGGCCATTGCATGCATAAGCAACGTGTGCAGCCCATCCATCTTGTGTTGCCAACGCACAGCCCATCTACCTCTCCACCTGATCGTCTTCCTACTCAAACACTAGCCACATGGGAGAAACAACAAGAAAAGACAAGAAGAAATTGAGACAATGTTGCGCACCTCCCTAATGACGCCGACGACCTTGACCTCCTCGACGATGCCAGGACCTAGGTCAGCTCTGCATCCCCCTTGTCCGCCTCCCCTGCATTGCCCCACCTCTCGTGGCTAATAGTGTCGCTGCTACCTTGCCGCACCGTTACCTCCCACGCTGCCACCCTCCACCCCGTCTAACCTAATTGGCTAACGCGTGTTTCCCCTATTGCCAATCCCGCCCACTACCCTCTCACGACCCACAGCCAGCCCTCCCCCCCCCCCCCCCACCACCACTTCCCTCTTCTTCTAGCTGCCCTTCTCACCCTCGTCCCTACCCAGAAATCCTAATCCGCCAAGGAGTCAAAGCAGGCGGCACCATTGCATGCCTCGTGCCGATGGCTATCAGAAACTGTTCGCGGCTAACGAGCGTGCGTGAATTAGCATTCGTGAAGAATATACGTTTATGGGATAAGTCCATATGACCCCCTCCCCCCTCAACTATTGGCTTTGTCTAAAAACACCCCTCAACCCTAAACTGAACATTGGACCCCCCCCCCCCTCCCCGACTCTCAAAACAGTTTAATTTACCCTCTCGGTCAAAACAGAGGTGGTATTCGCCTATATGGCCCTTATGTGGCATCTAGTCAGCAAAACAAATTATAAAAAGAACTAGGGCCCACCTATAAGCCTCCCTCTCCCTCTCCCTCCTCTCCCTCCCTAAGATGTCCCTTTCTCTCTCTCACCTGCTCAGAGATCACTCGCTCGACGAAGGCAGAAGTCGATAGAGAGGACTCAGATCTAGGCGGTGGTAGAGCTTGATGAGTTAGATCACGGACACGGAGCTTGGGCTTGAGCTCGTCTCTGCCAAGCTCTGCGCGCACATCTGGATCTCGACCGCCTCCTTGCTCGCGCAGTCGCTAGACTCGCATGCACCCGAGATGGAGTGAGAGAGGGAGGAAGAAGATGGGCCAGTCATTGACAAGTGGGACAGTCCTCCTCCTTCTCAGCACGGTGGAGCTCGACCTAGTGTTGGAGGCGACGGCGATAGAGAAGCTCAACAAGGTGGCACGACCGACAGATAAGAGAAGATAGAGAGGAGGGAGTGGAAGATGAGGTGTCCCCTTACATGTAGGCCCAACCATTTTTTTATGTTTTATTTTTGTTGACTGGATCACCGTATCAGCTCTACGTGAGCTAAAACCGTCTTGTTTGGACTGAAGGGGTAAATTGAACGGTTTAGATAGTTGAGAGGGGTATTATACTAGTTTTGGAGTTAAGAGATGTGTTTTAGACAACCATGATAGTTGAAGGGGTAAAATGGACATAACCCTAAATTTATCGCCGTTTTCACTTCCCTTGCTGGGCCGGGCCTGACGGAGTAGGCCTGTGCCTTTGTTAGTGCATTCTTGGGCCCTCCTGTGCATGAGCACACGACAATCAGTACTGCGTTTTGGTTAGTTTTCCTCAACACTATCACGCATTTGTGGATCGGTGGCTGATGACGCCGACCGTGTTTTGACTGCAGCTACTCTTCTACTGCATCGTCTGCACCCAGCTTTGCTGCCATATTTTGGTCACATGCTACAAACAGCCAAAGCTACAATAGGCCCGTGTGAGTAGCTAGCATACGAGCAATCTCCCCTTGTAAGCCGTGCCAGTGATTTGTCATGCTGGCATGCATGCGCACCACAAAATGGTTTTCGTGCATCGTGCTAGCAATTGCTATTGCTAGCGCCCAAGCTTCTCAAACCATAGCAAATAAAGGAAAAACCTAAAAGTTGCTGCGCAATTTATAAAGCAGATACTTCATGATATATTTATATTACTTATTTGCTCGTACATGATCGATCGATCGATCACGGCACGGCACATATATGCACACACATCATACATATTTTCAAGTGGCAATACGCAAATAACGGAGTACCTGCAGCAAGCAAGCAAGCATGCATGCAGGCTGCATGGAGAGAGACACGATGGACGGGTGAAGCGTATAGTCGTAGGTAGGTATAGAAGCATATCTAGCTAGTATCACAAGGTTGCCATGCTATCTACTGGATATATCTACTGGATATATAGTATGGATAGCTAGCGGCGCCGGCGGAGGCGGTGACCACCGGCTAGATCGGCCGGCGAGCGGTGAGGGTGGCTGATCAAGGGCACTTGTGGCGGCCGTTGTGGGTGGTCATGTTGGCGTAGCAGGGGCAGACGTTCTCGTTGCCGGAGGTGCCCGGCGGCACGCAGCCACAGCGCTGGCAGCAGGTGTTGCACGCCCTCAGGCACATCTTAGGCCGCCCCGCCTTGCTGCATCGGTACCCGCACCGCGCCGTACAATCTACGAGATACACGCATGCAAAGCAGTCACCATGATCAGTTCATATCACATAGCACAGAAAAACTGAACTAGACGTACGCATGGACACGATTCATGCATTGCTTACCGATGGCGTAAGCTTGTCCGTGGGGAGTAGTAGTCTGTGGATCAAAACAAGAAACAGGATTAATAACTAGAATTTCGTTCATGCAGGTAAAGGATCGGTTTGATATATATATCTGCTGGTAGCTCACCTCGACGAGGAGCAGGACGGCGACAAGAGAGAGGCACAAGAGCACCCTGGCCTTACTGGCCATGATGAACCGGCAGAACGTGCTGAACTCGACTGAATTGCAAGGTGGAATAGGGTCTGATCAGAGGAGCTAGTGGTTCTGCTTGTGAGGAGATGGTGAACCACTGACGCCGGCCAGCAGCTCAATTTATAGGGAGGGAGGACGGATGAGGCTGCCAGATCACTGTGTTTCTGGGGGCACGCCTATGCATATGCAGCACGCAGCACAGCAAGCTCTGCGTGCCCCCAATCCTTGGTGGTTCCGTGTTGGGCTCTCCACGTTGCACACCTTGCATGCACATCAGTCGCTTCTGTGACCAGATTTAGCGCGCAAACAATTTTAGCTACTAATGGATACACTTTTCCTTCCCTTCGGATGAAGAAAATCAGCGGCTGGTTTCATGGAATTCTCACAGGGCATGGCAGTTTCGAGCGGACAGAGTTGTAACACTCTGCAATCGTACACGCTCCCCGCTGCTGATGGGAAAGAGTGGGACGACTTTGGCTAAAGATATCAACATAATGTAGGGCACCCCATCTGAAGGTGTGCATCATATGGTTTCACCGTTTCAGCAAGTTTGCCTTTGTTTTATGCATTGCCAACACCTGAACTTTCGTGATGTTTGTACAGGTTTGTTCCGGCCATCTTGTTGGGTCGGTCTAATGTGTGGCCGGTTATACGTCGGAGACACGCGTTTGTGAATTCCAAGCTCGCCTCGAGCATTTCAACAGCCCACGTACGAAATTCCAAGTACTCGCGGGCGAGCAGTGGCGGCTCTAGCAATTTTTTATTGGGTGGTCCTTCTTAACATACCAAACTTTCATAACATAAAAAACTCAATATACATATATAAAATTAAGTCAAAATACGATACAAATATAGCGATAGTATCTCATAGCATCGCAAATTACTTAAAATCAGCATTTAGATTCGAATTTGCAAAAGTTACAACATAGATAAGTTAAATATTGTCACTGCAATTTGAGGTAAAGACAGGAAGTTATACCTTTAAGGCTTTGAGGAATTGAGAGCTTGGGAAAGCAGTAGGCCGTCGAGGCCGAGGAGGCTGACACCGAGCCGCCGAGGGGACGACGGGTTGACAATGCGCAATGCAGGAGTCGGGACGGCGACACGTTGCCGGCGGCCGGCGCTGCCAGCCTGCGCCCGTGCGCCGATGCACCCTACCCAGCTAGGCGCCTGGGCAGGCACTGGGACGGGGAGCCCCGACGCTAGCGCCGATGCTCCCTTCCTCCTTGGCGGAGGCGTGGTGCGCGACTTTCTGCTACTCTGCTGCTTCCCTTCCTTCCAAGATCTAATGTGCTACAATATTGGGCTGTTCAGTTAATGGGCCGGTTTTTTGGGTGGGGTACTTCTGGGCCAAATTCTAGGGTGGTCCAAGACCCACCCGGACCACCCTCTAGAACCGCCCCTGCGGGCGAGGAGCCCACATACTGTACTATTTTTCCTTTTCGGCTTTCCTTTCCCATTTCGGACGCACCTGTTTGAAATCGAGCCGACGTGCTTCTGAGCCCAACAAGCACCGTGGCTCTAGAAAAGTGTATGTACATACATACATACACTAACTTTAGGCTAACTTTATATCTATACTTAGAATCTTTGCACATAAAAATATTTTGATACCAAAACTTTCTACAAAATAAAAAAAGTTTTTAAAAAACAAAAACACCACTTTATGGATCATAAGGGACATATGACTTACCTACCTACCAGCCCACCACTTTCATGCATTTTAGCCTAGGCACGTCGTATCAGCGCCACATCTTCACTGTGTCACCCCGCCCATCTGCCGTGGCCACCAGATGGACACCACATGCCATCATCCCGAGATCTAAATCAGGATCAATCTCAGCCACCTGATCCCGATCGATTCAATCCTAGCCATCGATTCCCGTAGACCGCTTTCGTGCACCCGGTCCACGGTGAATCGATCTATGCTGATGCAATAAATCATCTTTTTTCTTTTCAAAAATAATTTCTTATTGCATCATAATTCTTTTAATATTTTCTATATATGTTTTAAATTAGGTAAAACTTCTAAAAATCATAATTAATTCATATGAACTCTATTTGGAGTGATTCAACATGTAAAATTTATCTAAAATTGAGATCTACCTAATAAAAATGTTTCCACAAGCTATTTATGTGTTCTTATGTACTGTTTTGCTTGTTTTGTTATTTGCCTTAGCTACCAAGTCGTGAGAGTTAATCCAGAGCAGCAAGGCAAGTCATATAAGTCCAAAATCTCATGAGCATGTTGATCATATGATTTAAATTCCCATTTTCATTTAACTCTTGCATTTATTTTTAAATGCCATCGAATTGGTGAGATTATATTCCTTTGTTACGGTCTTTTTGCTATTTGATACCTGTAACACCCCTCTCCCGCTAACCCGTACAGGTTAACAGAAGGGGAACGTTGTTACCTGTAATACCTGTACCAGTCCCAGGAGACCAGCTGGTACATACAGGATATCGGTGGATCACAGCCAAACCTGCTTTATTTATTAAACATAATCCTTACATAAGTTGCAGCCTCAGACAGACCCCAAGACATTCAACGATATATTACAAAAGTAGGCAGCGGAAAATACACGGACAGACCTATACCCACAAGCAACGGCTTGGGGACCTAGAGCGAAACCCTAAAACTCTTCATACTCGGCTTGATCATGATAGAACCCGCTGATGGAAGGATCTTCATCTTCAAGGACTTCTGGGAGAAGATAAGAAGGGGGAGTGAGTACACGAGGTACTCAGCAAGTCACGGAAAATATGTGGCATGCAAGGCTAGCAAAGGGAGGTTAGGGTTATTTTCGCAAGAGGGATTTTCCAAAGATTTTGTGGTTTAAAAGTCTAAGTGTGCTCTTTAAGTTGTCAGAAAGAAGCTTACGCTTCAATCCATTCCGTGAGTTGCTTTGCAACAACTCACCACAGTTAGTTGGGAAGAGACTCGTGTCTCGACCCATTCCACAAGTCTGAGACTCGTCACAATTTCCGATTCGGAGCGTACCCTCCTCTGGTACCTCCATTTAGGTGGATCCTCTTTATTTCAAACTCATCACTTATCTCTAGCAACTCAACTCTGGTGTCATCCAACACCCCGGGTCTCACTGACCCATTTCAGGCCACATAGGCCATCCATCAGTCACACAGACTGACTCTGGTAACAGTTCCCAACCCGCAAAACAAGTGCACAGATATTTGTAAAAGAAAGTCTACGCTAGAGGAATCACTTCACATTCGCCCATGACCGTGGGCACGGCTGTTCGAACAGTTCATAACAATCATTTGCAAAGGGTGTACGCTTTTCCTACATGACGCGAGCTTACTCCCACACTGGCCAAGTGGGGAGGTTCGCGACAAGGCCTGTCCAAAGCGTCTCCACAATTGCCTGAAGCCAACTGGACGGGTCCCATACCAAGTACCAAGCGAGTCCCAGACTCCTCGTACTCAGGATCCCGTGGGTGCATCTCATATTGCGACCCCGGCGACTCCACGTCCAAAGGCGACCAAGCCAACCCTGGGTCTACTAATTACTTGGACAGGGGCGTCCCATATCACCCGTGTGGTCGCACTGTATTATGCTCAGTGCAATTTCTCAAGGAAACGGTTCTTAAAAATCATGCAGAGTCGGAGCCACACAGGCAGCGACGTCCCATGACCAAGTTCTTTTGTAAACCATTTTATTTCGCAAATTCTCGACCAAGGGTGTCGAGGCTTAATAAATCATTTGATTTAAATCCCTGATTTTTCCCCTCGTCATATTTTATTTTAGATAAAGAGTGTCATCGACATCCATACACACGTACGAACATCAAGATGACAGGGTTACAAAGATCAGGTCATCAATTTATCCAAGGCAGGATCAAATGCAGCAAGTGGGTTAGGCCGAACGGATCCGATTACGGATTACGGTCGAAACTTAATCGTGTCCCTAATTATGCACCATTTTGAAATAAAATATATTTTAAATCATAGGTCCAACATGGTCGAAGGGTGACTTGCCTTGCTCAGGGTCTTGCGGGTCTTCGACAAAATTGTCCTGCGACGGCTCCTCAGGAACGGCCTCTAAACGTCACAAAAAGGAAACACACAAAACACCAAGAATCAGAGCCTAAATTATACAACTAATAGTGCCAATGCATAGATCTCAATTTTAGAAAAATTTTGAGAGTTGAATGGGCTCAATCGGAGCTACGGTTTAAAAGTTATGAATTTCTAAAGTTTGGACTATTTTTTAAAAATAAAAAGGGTTTAAAATCTTTTTGGGAAAGGAAAGAAATAAAAAGAAATGGAGGAAATAGATCAGAGGCTGACATGTGGGGTCACTGGATCAGAGAGAGAAAGAGGCACTGAGGCTGACACGTGGGTCCTATTGCTATAGTGAAATAAGAGGGAACAGAGGCTGGCTTGTGGGGCCGAATGTCAGAGAGTGAGAGGGGGGATGGGTCACTGTGCAAGGACGAGGTCCACTTGGAAGTGACAGAGGGAGAGACTGAGCAGTCGGGCCCGCTGGACAGGGGTACTACGCAGGGCCCGCATGTCAGGGACAGAGAGGGAGACCGGGTGCCGGACAGGCTACAGGAGACGGCCAGCATTGGAGTCGGCGGCCGGCGATCGCCGGAGGCGATCTCGCTGGCGGCGGCGAGGCTCGGCAAGCGGCCGGCATCAGCAGAGAGCGGAGACGACGGCGAAATGGCCCATCGTCTCGGATTGGCCGGAAGGGCGGCGGAAGGAGGTCGGCGATGGTGACACAGAACCATCGGCGGCGGCGGAAAGAGAGGAGCTCGTCGCCGGTGACCAAATTAGTGGCGGATTGGCTCAGGATAGGTTGGTCCAGGTGCGGTGTGTTGCTAGGAAGCTATGGGAGAGGGTTAATTTGTGTTTTACCTCTTGCAACGGCGAGTACCGAAGCGGCGGCGACGGCGGACGGCGAAGGGAAAATTTGGGCGTTTTTGATTTGGCGGTTAATCGGCGGAGATGAATGGCGGTGGGGCTTCCTGGCGACTAGGGGAGTTCGGTGGTGGTGTTGGTTTGGTCGGGGGTGGCCGGAATCGGCGGCGGGAGCTTGGTCAGAAGGCGGCGGAGGGGGCCTCTCGGTGGCGAGGTTACTCGGCAGCTTATCTGGGTGGCCGGGATAGGGGAAACTGTTGCCCTATTTATAGGGAAGCTCCTGGTGCTAGCGGACGGAGGGCGGAGGCAGAGAGGGAGGAGTTATACTCGGGCTCAGCCGACAAGGTCCATCATTGGCGCCGAACGCCGTGGCTCACATCATCGGCTGCAGAGAGGGAAAATGGGACGCGGAGAGAGCGGCGAAGCGATGGGGTGAGGTAACCTGGCGAGGGTGTAGATCTCCGGGGCTCGGCACGGAGGAGAACGCGATGGCGGACATGCCTCGCGCCGTGCGCCGAGCGGCGGGGTGATGATGGCGGAGTGCCTCGCGCCGTGCACGAGCGGCGGGGTGACTGATGGACGCGAGCAGAGAGGTTACAGAGAGAGAAATCGAGAGGAATCCAGAGAAGAGAGAGAGAGAGGCGAGCAGCGGGAGGAAGACGATGCACAGTGCATCAGCTGGCGAGCGGGGTCACGCGTCAGAGGGAATCCAGGCCGTCCGCGTGTGGGCATCGAGCGGCCGGGGAGCGAGCGGAGCGGCGAGCGGCTGACGCGCGGGGCCCGCGGAAATAAAGTCCACGCGCGTGTGCGCCTGGGCCGAGTAGGCCGCACAGAGGGGGAACAGGGATGGGCCGAGAAGTGAAGGAAGCCGGCCCGGCTTGAACAGGAGGTTTTATTAATTTTCCAGAGGCTGTTTCAAAGAGTTTTGGATGTTTTTGATTTTTGAAACCGATTTAAATTGGGTTTAGAAATTCAGAAAAAATCTGGGGAGTGCTACAGAGGTCTTAGGGCTGTTTTAAAAATATTTTAAGAGAGTTTTCTTGAGATCACACATGGCACAAAAATTCCAAATCGATTAAAGAGCCAAAATTTTTGAATCTAGCTTTTTATTAAAATAGTTTTGACACCGATAAAAATGCGATCATTACAATACCCTTACCTTGATAACTTGGGATATAATTTGACAAACCATGATCTTATATATTGGTTTGGCTAGATTAACTAGGTTTTGTTTAGCCATACTTACAAATAATAGTATCATTTCCTGTGGGATGGCATATACTTCACTCATGATTCATTAAAGTTTAATTAATTGTAACTCACGACGGTTGGTTGAGGTTGGTTAAATAATATTCCAACTAAAACTTGATTAATTGTGGGTTGTGAGGACATGGTTTTGCTTGTCGTGCTCATGACAATTAAGGACCGATTTGGGAGCTACTGTTGTGAAACATTTACCATACTAACCACAAGTTACAATAGACAACAACTTGACTTATTGTATAGCATGATCATGAAGTGGTGGTAATAAGTCCATAGGGTCACTGAGTGAGTCTGTTCTGGGTATGGGAAGACTAAGATCTCAATGGGTGAACCATGTTAGATTGTTTTATGTGATGGGTCTTGTCATGATTCCTTTCCTAGGTATTGTGCTGGTATTGAGGCGCATGGTAATATGTTGTGTGATTGTGTCTTGTAGGTAAATTTGTATACCTCTGATCAGAGTAAATATTCGAATAGTCCCGCACTACTCATAAATGGTTAATTTGGATTAATGTAGTTAACATGGAATCTTCGGGTATGGAGAATGGGTCTGTTCAGCCGGGAAGGGTTATTCAGTGTTGTTTAATATTGCTTAATTACTTAACTATTTTATAATTTCTCATATGCTTATTTAAATGCCGTTTATGCAAAATAGTCATATTATACCTACCTTTATTATACCCTGTGCATACTTGCATTTTGTTGTGTGACTTATGAAGTATTCCATTTACTCACCTTGCTTTAATCAACACTATCAGAGGAAGAGTACTTCAATGATGAAGGTGATATGGAGGACTAAGCTGGTGCCTTGTCAAGATGCTTGTGGGGTGGAACCGCCTACGCTAGACGTTTACTTTTCCGCGGCTAGACTTTATTTTAGTTTGAGAGGTTCTATCCACCTTTGTAATAATTACACTGGTTATTTCATACATAAGGTTGTGTACTCAGTTTATCAATTATGTCATTTGTGTACTCTGGTTGATTCCTAGATACACATAAGCGTGCTAAAAATTTAGATGAAAATTCTGGACGTGACAAGTTGTTACATATATGATCCAAATTTCAGTTAGTAATATATACGGATTAGTTTTCTAATAGGTCTTCTAGTCTTTTTCTACTAGGACTCCTATATTTATTCCCCTATATATATTCTTTGTAAGCCGCATGGGAAGGGGTGGCATCCCATTGTTATTCCCTGCGTTTGTAACAAGTCCTCAATAGTGATTATTGCCGGTCAGCGCCCATGTTTTTTTTCCTATAAGGGTTTTTCACATAAAATTTCGTGTCTCTATTTATATCTATTTTTACTAGAAAAATACCCGTGCATTGCTACGGGAAGAAAATACGGGAAAATTAAGGATAGAGGGACTGTGGTTTGCAAATGACTGAGTAAGACAGCGATAGGAAAGATGATTAGTGGACGATCTTAAATTAAGTTTTTTATTCTAAAAATAGAATCAATATTTTTAATATGTTTGTGAAGTACCTATGCATGCCACACTCTCTGCTGTTGCGTGGTGACGTGAGCTAGTCGATTGCACTGGGCTAGGCCGTCGTCTAACACATCACACATATCACGCAAACAAAGTCGCATGTGGTTGAAGCATCGATGAAGCGATAATCAGAACAGAACCAGGGGAGCGACTTATGAAAGTCTGAACACGAAACGGACAACATACGACAGAAATATTATTCTTTTTTATAATAGTATGGCTTGTAAATGGTTGAGTAAGGCAACTATGGGAAAGGTGATTAGAGGACGATATGGAAGCTGAAGCATTATTAGTAATTGATAGGTATTTCTAATGGTTTATATAGGGTTATATGGGATTTTTTTAATTAACATTTTCATATGATTCACTTGTTCCAATAGTGTGCCATGGAATCTGAGTTGTTGTCGAGAGCATAATGTATATAATTTTAGTCTATTTTCGCCAGCAACGATGACATAACGTGCGACTCGAGGCGGCCTACATCGAGGCGGCATGGTGGCGGCAAGCAGTGCACCAAATCCACGCAGCTGGGGGGGAAGGGGGAGATGGGGTGTTGGATCCGGTCAGCTGTGGCGGTGAGCCAGGCGAGGACGGCAAGCTCTCCCGGGATGGTGGTCCTCCTAGTCAACAACATTTTTTTAATAGCTAAGAAAGCATATAAATGAAATCTGGAAATTCTAAATTATATAAAAAACAATTTATTCATTTTGGTCCAGGCTAGCCCAGTGAAGCGAACCGGCCCATTTCTGCAGCGAGCGCGCGCGTAGCCTGGCAACTCACGTGGCCCAAAAACCAGCGCGTGTGGCCCTGGTGCACAGCGGCAGCCCGAGGTTCGTCGGTGCACGTCGGCGTTGGTGGCCCGATAACGAGCGCGCGGCCCAGAAGCTTCGGGAACGGCCCGACGCAAGATGGAGGAGGGCTGTCCAATCTGATGGATGGCTAGGATAGCCCCTGCGCTGGAGAAAACCCCACCCCCCAAACCCCTAACCCTAATTCCTTTCTTCCCCTCTCCCGTTTCCCGATTCCTCTCCGGCGAGCGACCAAGGGAGCGGTGCTGCAATGACGGCGGTCCAGTGAAGTGGCCTTCGTGCGGCGACGGCACGCGGCTCTAGCGATTCACCGGCGGGAAGGACGCAGCCAAGGCCGTGCCAAGCCGCATTACCCGGCCTACGCGTGTCGGTTTTCCATCGCCACGGGTCAATGGAGTGCCGTTACGGTGCGAGCATGGTGGTGCTAGCGCAGCCGCGAGGAGGAGATGGAGAGGCGAGGCGGCACCGAGGCACGCGCATGGCAAGATGCCACGCGCGGCAAAGGCGTCGACCCTCCTTGCTTCCCCATGAGGCCCTCACGACTTCGTGTGGGTTTCCCGATGGTTTTGGGGCTTCAATTAGGTAGGTTTGGTCTGATTGAAGCTTGATTTTGGGGATTTTAGATTTCTAGGGTTTCAAATTTTGAGGATTTTGCAAATTTAGGGTTCTAGGGTTTCTGAAATTTGGGATTTAGGTCTAATTTCGCCAAAAGTGCAACATGTCCACAATTTTGATTTTGGAAGTGCAACATGTAGCTATTTTAGGCATGATTAGCCCTAATCCGAATCTTAAAGACCAAAATTTTGGACCAAATTTGCATTATACTGAAGGATTTTGGTGTTTTGAGGGCACAAATAGCTTCAATTTGGGATGATGAAATGAAGGGATCATGGCGGCTAAGTTTAGGCTCTGATACCATGATGTTGGAGTCTAAATTTTACATCAATTTGATCTTAGCCTATTCATGATCACAACTAAGATCTCTGACCTTGATGAGAAGCATCAAGTCCTTTTCCTTTTGTCTTCTAGATTTTCAAGCATGATGTCAGCAATATGCTATGATGACATTAGCGACGGATGAAATTTTTACTAGAAATACTATTTGTTTTTATAATAATAGAGATAACAACACGCGCACACATGTTGCCCAACAAATAAAAGGGAGACAAACTGAAATAGGAAACTAGTCCTTTCGCAAGGTGTTAACGTCACCGCTAAAAAATAAATCAATAATCTCGGCCATATGAATTTAGGGAGTGTTTGATTATGCTTATGGAGTTTGCTTATTGGCTCGTTTTCCGTAAGCATGTTTCCCGAACTGCTAAGCCGTGCGTTTTTTACAAAAAATTTTTTATATGAAAATATCTTAAAAAATCAAATTGATCCATTTTTTAAGTTTCTAATAGTTAATACTTAATTAATCATACGCTAATGATATTTATTGTTTTACGAACGCCATCTAACAGTTTTTAATTGTTAATACTTAATTAATCATATACTAATGATATTTCTTGTTTTACGAACATCACCTAGGAAGTTAAGTAGAAGCTCTCAAATGCCTACTGGCCCATGCAACAGTATTTGTGCTAGTCAACATTTGCTTGAGGAGAGTCCACTGAGGACTTTTTACTGTTAATAATTTATTTATTTTTTAATTTACAAAACTAATTTTTAATTTTTTTTTGCAGAAATAGCCTCTTGCCGCCGTGGCCCAGGGTGGCAAATGGCCTGGGCCCATAGCGGCATCACCAGGCCATGACGGCGGCCCACGGCGTCAGCGAGCCGGGGGGCCACGTGGCATTGCCGCCCTGGGCCACGGCGGCGAATGGCTCCAGGGGGCCGAATGCAAAAATGCATTCGCCGCCCTCCCCTAGGGCGACGAATGCATTTTTGCGTTCGGCCCCCTGGAGCCATTTGCAAATTACCAAATTTGCGAGTGAATTGCGAGTGCTAATTTTCTTGCCTTATTTTCTTGCTAATTTTTAACCCCAAAAATTTTGAAAATTTATTTCTCAAAATTAGATTCTTAAATTCTATTTATTGTGCCATTGCATTTATTGGGTTGATATTAAAAAAAACCAAATATCATAGATTGTTCATGTCGTGAAGAAAATTTGTCAAACTGAGGGTATTTCCGGATCGCCACTCGCATTTCACTCCTCGTATGTCCGGATCGGCACTCGCAATCCACTCCTCCCCGTCTTTCGCCTACACGCTTCACAAAATTTAGTTTTAATTGTGGTTTAGGGTATGTTTTTTGAGGTTTTTTTTATAATCCGGCGTTAGTGGGCGTTGGTTTGTAAAATCGTACTGATCATTTTTTTAAGTTTATTTTCGGTAATATTTAATTAATGACATGTAATAGCCGTCCGTTTTACGTGAGGGGCTTAGGACCCCCAGGCGAACAGAATGTTAGGGCATATGAATTTTTTCCCAAATTTTTGCGCAATGTACGTACTGAATGATTTTTAATTCGACATTGGGAGACGATATATTGTATTATTCGTGATCCACTCGGTCGATACTTAACGCAGTGCACGTACAATAGCATAGTGATATTAGCTAGATGCAAGCCGTTCGCATTGCGACATGATGAATGCGACACCCATAGTACGAAATACAACAACGGATACAACTTGTGAGCAGTACAATGTATCCACTCGTTGTAGTCACCGGTTCCTAGAAAAGCAGGCGATTCGTTCATGGTACGATCTAGACAGGCTGTAGTCGGCTGGTGATTCTGGTTGCATGTTCCAGTCCGTGATAGATCTCGACGCGTGAAATTGTCATCCATTGTCTGAATTGACACTTCCTTGAGGATCCTATGGGACGAGTTTGATTAGTAAATTCGTCACGTTTGGTGAAAGTAAACTATCTCCAGGAAGTAGTGCGCTTGAACTTACATCATATCGTCGTCAAGATATGTTCGGACAAACAAAGCTTCTACGTCGCAGGTTCCTCTTCTCGACCCACTGACGACCTGGCACGATCACCACAAGCGCACGTTGACGGTCCTCCCATCGCGTATCCGAAAATCGACTTTCTCCAGTCTGCCCCTTCTAGCTCTAGATGTGTTGTTCGCTCCGTCCTCTGCCAGTATTGCCCATGCTTTCGTCTAACGGGGTAGTCATCATTCCGGGTTGTCGTTGTCAATCCACTCGATGAAGCCGCAATATCTTCCCTCGGTCTTTAAGGTAAATATCCTGTGTAAGAGTCGTGGGCGTAAAAACAAATATGACAAAACTTGACTGAAACACGTACCTGGGACTCCGGTGCACGCACTCGAAGTATCTTCCAGCTGTAAGTCTCCTCCTGATGAATACGCATACCGGCAACGGTCACCACAAAGCATATTGAGCGTTCAGCCCAAGTGCAGTACCAAAGCGAAACCTAAATATCGCCAGTTGCAATCTCCATGAAAAGAGGTGTAGAGGCATTGTTCGATGCATGCTACAAGAAGAAAAGGAAATTAGTGAGGCAGTAGTGGCCATAGTTTATAAACGTGCAAAGTTGCCCGAGACTGGTGAAGGCCCTCTGCTACTATGATGTGCTTTTATATAGGTTTGTCGTCTCTAATTCCCTCATGAGACGACAAGTCCAAAATTATACGGACATGCATATGCAAAAAGTGGTTGAAGTGCCAACCATGTATTAGAATGCCCATGACGACGCATGACTAAAGCGACGCGCCGAAAGCTCGCTTGTCGCAATGTGGCTGGCACGCGGCCTATATTATGCAAGTAAAGTGTCCGTACTCCGCATATAGTATGCGCCGAAAGTGGTTTTCCTTTCAAAATGGTACAAACAGGATGAGCAGTACCGATGTAAATTTGTGAAAGATAATCTAAAGGGTGATCGAGCCACAGAGGGCTGAATATGAACAAGAAAAATTTGAACAAGTTATGCAAGACCTATAAATAAATAAAATAACACAACAATACCCTAGTCATATGCCTCCTCGTCCTCCTAGGCTACGCTCGCACGTGCCCCGCCAGTATTCAGGGTCCGCCGGTACCCCACGGTGGCTCGACCGCCTGAGATACTAGGAAAGCACCGCGTCATGCGGCTGTGTGTGCGTCACCTCCGAGCTATGACGACCCAATCACGTCCTACTCCAGAATGAGTCATCCTCGGTAGAATCCAAGCAGAGGTGCTCCGGCAGATCCTCGCCCAGTGTCCCCCAGTGGTGGTGAGATCTGCCCACGTGGCTGGTAAAGAAACGTTCGCGTCAGCCGAATAAATAAAGTGCCAGTTAGTTATGGAGAATATGTTCGAACCTGACGTTACCTGACAAAATCTCGCCGATGTGGAGTCCTGCCATCTCAATCCTCGCTTTTTGTACCCGAAAACCTGCTCCCCACGCTTACCCCCTGCCGAACCCCCTCTCCGATGTTCCCTTCACCCATAGGACCTCGCATATGTATCGCATCGACGGGCGCATCGGTCAATGCAACAATCAGAAGCACGGACGGTCGAGAATGCATCGTGTTGCACATCTGCAAACTGATCGTCTACTCCTGCTGCATAGAGGGATGCCACCTTGAGCTTCTGCCGCAGTAGGCCGACTCCGTTGACCTGCCTAGCATCGTCCGCCTGTTCAGCGGACATGCTGGTTAGTGTGCTCTGTGAACTACCGTTGAAAATAAGTATGAAAATCCATTGACTCACCGCGCAGAGTATCTCTGGTCGCGTGTGGTATGCGTCTCGCACCCCGCCACATGCGCCTGTGGAGCCCCGGGAAACGTCACCCTAGTCTGGTACGACTGTACCAGGAAAGGTACTACTGACCTGTCGGCTGTGTGGGGGTGGATCACCGTGACAACGTCCTCCGTGGCTATAAGCCAAGTCGTTGATGTACTCGATACGTTGGTCTCCCACAACCTACCGCGTCTGGCCATGCCGATTTAACCTGCAGAGCACAACCAGTACACAATGCATAACAATACGAATATTCATTTCCAACATACCTGTGAACGTGTTGCGATGGCCTGAGGTGTGGATGCCAATCTGGCGCATACCAAACTGCCGCATCACACGCTACGGGCAAGCGGCTCGACAGAAATGTCGAACAACCCATCGGCGTCATCGTCAGCCAGTACGCCTGGTCCCTGGTGCAGAGGGACGACAGCCCAAGCGGCGCACGCACCATCACCGCCTCGGTGCTGTACGGCTCCCAGACAATGTCGTCGTCCGTGATCCTATCGAACTCCATGACGAAGTCTAGGTACGACTTCTGCACCTGCATGTGAGCGTACCGACGCTACAAACAGGTAAAGAGTTCTCGTTAGTCCAAGTAACATAAAAAACCGAGACGGTTCTAACACCGAACATACCTCACGACGACACCACACCGTCCCATCGGAATAGTCCTCCGGTGGGACATTCACTACAGAATCGGCTCATACGGACTGTGGTCCACCACGGGGCGGCCGATCACGAACCGCTCTGCCGCCCAGAGCTGTAGGAGGAGTGGACAAACCGTGAAGACCGCTTCTGGCTCGTTCTTCCTACAGCCGTCGCACAACCCCTGTACGTGCGGCAAGACTGTCGATCCCCAACTGTATTGGGAACAGCACCGTCCTCGGCGTCGGCTATCTCCCTCACGTAAGGGATCAAGCCCTTGTCGACTGCGTGGCCATGCGAGTTGGTGAACATCACCCACCGAACAGCCACAACAGGTACGCCTCCAGGCTCCTCTTGCAGTGAGTACACGTCGGCCTCCGGGTCTAGCTGATCAGACTGCAGTAACATATAAGGAAATTGACACTCAATTCTATACAGACTGAAGGACGAACATTAAAACAACAAGAAAGCATTCTTACCGTGTAGCTCATACCCAAGCCTGAGGGGGGCCCGCTTGCGTGTACGGGAGATCTCGCCGACGAGAAGCCTCGGAGCATGGGAACCAGTGCGAACCACTGCAAGATGTCGTCTCGCCACGCCTGAAGCCCGTCAACTGGCCCACCGCCTCACCGGCTAGAGCAGCCCAAGGAGGAGCTAACGTCCTGCAGCGCGGGGCCATCTCACGCATGGAGGTGGAAGGTGTGCGTCTCCGGTCTCCACCGCCACAAGAGTTGTGATCAGCGACCGGTCGATACCCCACTTCTTCGCCGGTCATTCGGTCCGCTGCGGCTGCTACCAGCCTACACAGCGCAGAAGGCCTGCCCTCCCGCCAACCTGACAATCAAAACAAAGCTAGTTAGTAAGTTTACATATACAGCTTCACAGTACAACGTTCGTACGTACCTAGTCGTGAACCGAGGTCCACGGGAAGGAGTCGCCTAGAAGTCGAGGACGTAAGGTACGAGAGGTCGAGGTTCTGCAGCGCCGAGAGAAACGACCGATGGGACTGATCGGTGGCGTGATCCAGCAGCTCAGGCGTCTGGTAGTCCATACCTGCAAGGAAAAAGAAGCGGAACGGATTAACTCAATTAAACATAGTGCATTGCAGTCAGAAAATTAACAGACAGCAAAGTACTTTTAAAAGGCCAGCACTGGCAAAGTGAATACAAAAAGCACATTTCAACAGACGACAATAGATATGACACGCCGATCTGGCGCACACTAAAACGAAAATCAGATAGCAATACATGCAGATTGGTACACATTACAGGGAGATTACATCAGCAACCAGCGGCTATACTACACAACATAACCCGAAGGTGCACGAGGACGCCTGCGATGACGCTGTATCAGTGTGCCTCCCCAGTTGGCCGCCTTCCATCGGCGCCTGATCCTTCCATAGTAACTTCCGCTGCACTTGGGGCCTCGGCGTCTTTCGTGCACTTCTTGTAGGTATGTCCCTCCTCTCCACACCTACTGCAACGTATAGCGCTAACGCCGGCCTCGGATTCGTCCATATCATTGCGAATCCTCCATGTCCGACGGCGGCCTGCCTTGTTCCTTGCCTTCATCGGGTCAGGGATGTAATAAACTGGGCTTGTGTCTTCAGTGAAAGTGCCGACGATACCGAAACCAAAAATCTCGGTACTCCATGTATGCATGATTGCTTCCTTTTTAAAATACGGGGACACATATTGGCGTTCATCAATGCTGCACTCCCCGCAAGCAGCAATGACATGAGAACAGGGCTTGTGGTACAAGCTTGGTTTCCAGCAGGAGCACTTGCATGTCCCATCTTCCTTTAGGACACACTCTTGCACAGGTTTCCTTGCGAATATGCCACGCCTGGACCTGTCGGCACACAATATCTCAAATCTACGCTCTCGTGTGCCCTGCACTCAGACTCGGTGCTCTCTTGCCTTTCTCCTCAAGGTACTCTATCATTTTGGTGCCGAACCAAAGGTTTCCATCGGCCATAGATGGGCCATTCTGTCTGCACTTGTCGTGGAAGTACGTCTGTGTTCCTTGTAGGATGAACTCCACGATGGCAACAAAGGGGAGTTGCCTCACACCACGCATGACCCAGTTGTAGACCTCTGCAAGGTTCGTGGTCATTATGCCGTACCTTGCTCCACCTTCATCGTACAGCAATGCCCATTTCTCCTTCGGCTCGTGCTTGATCCACTGCAAAAATCTGCTAACCGAGGAACCGGGCCTCCTTCTGAATGTACCGTCATCGGTGGGAAGTGCACCTAGAGCTTCAGGGCCGTCAACACCTCTAGCTGCGGGTCTTGCAGAACTCTCGCCTCTATGTTTGGCGTGTCAGCTCATCAAGTCTCCTCCACAGCTCATTGAACTTCTTCTGTTGATTCTGGGCGCACAAACGTTTGAACATGGCCATCAGCTCCTTGTTTCTGAACTGCTTATAAAAGTTTGCGCCCATATGACGCATGCACCATCTGCTCTTTACATCTTCCCACACTGGAGGGTATCCCTTGTCTGCGCAGCCGTTTCGCAGCTCCTCAATTGCACGCAGCATCCCTGCATGACGGTCATGTATGAGACATACCTCTGGCCTCATCCCCACCACCTTTTCTTTAACCAGCTTCAGAAACTAGTACCAACTCTCTGTGTTCTCGCTCTCGACGAAGGCAAAGGCCACAGGCAACACTTTGTTGTTCCCGTCTACTCCGATTGCCCTGTCAACATTTGCCCTCTGTATTTTCCAGTTAGAATGCACCATCGATGCAAGAATGGCCTGCAATGAAGAAATGCAAACATGCACGCCTGCAGAGAGAGGAAGGCCCGTTGAAGGACGGTCTGCCCAGATTTGCTAACCGATGGAAAGTTTTGATTTCGGATAGCTGCTAGATTCCTCGCCACAGATGGTTTGCAGTAGGCGAGGCAAATATTGTACGAAGCTTCAAAACTGCCGAATCTCCTTTCATTATCTCTGTTTGGCCCTCCATGCCTTGGCATATGTAATGTTGTACTTGTACTTCTCCTCGATGCGCCTGATAATTGACTTGGGCTCGAACCGGAGGTTCTCCACAACAGCATAATACAGCTCTGAAGCGATGAATGCAGATGATATGTTCCTGTGGTACTTCTGAACACCCGGAAGATGGCAGTTGTGCTCCGTCACGATTGACACGGACCAATAGTCGTCATATTTCTTCCTGGATGCGTACATCCTCCATGGACATCCATCGCTTGAACTTGCATATTTCACTTCGTACACTGATCTGGTGGACTTTGATACCCAGAACTCCCTCCCAAGTGACACGACCCACATCTTCACAGCCTCTGTCAACTGTACTTTTTTGGCGTACCTAGCGCCTTGCACCACTTCATTCTACCGATACTCCCATGGCATGGTGTGCCCCTCTGAGACAACGAGTCCGAAGAAGTCCTCGTTGTCCCATTCTGCCGGGTATACATCGTCCTCCGAACAATCATCATCCTCTATATGCTCAGGTTCTGAGTCTTCAATTTCCATCTCCTGTACTAGACCTGGGTGTCTCTCCCCTTCATCTGCAAACCCCCCCCGGTCCCATGTCTTCTTGGCCTCCTTCCTCTCCGGCACCCTCTTCTTCTGCTCATTTTGCTCCCCTGTTTCATCGGGCCCTTCTGCTGTACTTGGACCAGCCTGATCAATGCTGACCCTGTCATGCACTACCACTAGGATGCTAGGTGCCCATCCTCGCTGCAGTGCACTCTCCACAAAAAATACCCAGCTGGCCGTCGAATCTATTGGCATCAATTCCCACCAAAAACCTTCCATAGCCCAGCTAACCAGTGCGTACACTGTAATTACATTTACTTGAGGATCTACTCCGAATCCCCTCATTAACCAATTGTAAACTCTAGGAAAACTTCTCTCAGCTGGAGCTATAATTCCCTTTTGTGCTACGTTGAACTCCGATAAATCTACCCCATATTGTCCTTCTCTGACATTTCCTTCACCGTGATATATCGCGAATACAACTCTATTTGCCATTTCTGTTGACAAAAAAGATTTCACTACAGTTGTCGGAGGATGAAAACCTCGACGGCAGGAAGTCTGGAGACCCCCCTTTGAGATTCGGCCAGGGGAGTAGTTCTCAGGCGAATGCGGCATCCGGTGTGGAAGAAAAATCAATCGGTGGATGATGGCACACAAAGAAGACAGGGGGAAGTAGACAGGTTCGGGCCGCTCGGAAGCGTAATACCCTACTCCTGTGTGTATGCTATGTGGAGATGAATGGATATTTTTGAGTTGCTACTACAGTGTGTTCTTCCCAGGCAGCTCGGGCCTTGGGAAGCTCTCTCTAAGCATTTGAGTGGTGTTCGCTGCCTAGCTAAATCACCGGAGCTGAACCTACTGAGCCTGGGGCACGGATCCTCCTTTTATAAGTCAAGGGGACTCCACAGTGCCAGTACGCGGAGAGAGAGATATTCTGATGAGTTCTCCTGTTGCCACGTCCGCCTGCGACGCCCACGTCGGAGTTGGAGGAACATCCAGTCACTCACGCCCGCCTGCTGTGCCCATGCCGGGGTAGGTCTGCTGCAGGTGGCCGAGTCATCGAGACGTGAGGATGTGACAGGATGTGATGGAGCACGCTGCCGAAGTCAAGAGTCTCTGACTACTTGGACTTCGGCGCACGCTCTCGCCACCGAAGTCAAAAGGCTTCCGACTGCACAGGAGCGGGTGACAGGCGCGTCACGCCCCGTCGTCTCATCATTAATGCGGGTGGTTGGAGAGCTGGAGAACGCGCCTCGGGACTGTGCATGTGGGTCCCGGAACCGGGGAGATCGGCACCCGAGACCAGGAGGATCGGCACCCGGGCAGTCGCAGTCGCCTCGGGGCCGGGCATCGGCTCCCGGGAGTAGTCGGCACCCGGAGCAGTCGGCAATCGGCACCCGGTCCGGGGCGACCGGCGCCCGGGACCGGGGGATGCGCATCCGGGCCGGCCAGCTCAGGCCCCGGGGTACTTGGCGGAGAGCGGCCGTAGCCGGCCTTCTCCTTGCGCAAAATGTGGACTCCGGGTATTTGTCGCGGCGAAGACCCTCGCGGTCCCCGGGAACTGGGGGACCCGTCCCATTTCGCGACAGTTGGCCGGGGATCCACGCGTCCCCACAGAATGCGGGACCCCCAGTCCCATTTCACCGACAGTGGCCCCTGGCCCTGTTGCTCGGCCGGGATCAGCCCCGGGCAGGCACAGGGCCACGTCTTGAAGAAAAGAGGTGACGTGGGGTGCGCCTGGTTCGCCATGGACTGGTGTAGCTTGACGACTTGTTGATTTAGACGGGATACGTGCCCGGGACCCGGGCTGAAAACATGGAACGAAGTGTTGAGGAAGCTTGGTCCGAGATGGAGGTGCGGGAGAAGGAAACACTCTCCCGAGGGTAAAGCATCTGGGCCCAAGAGGCCGGGCTCGTGTCTCGGGGGTGTGAGTTCGCCGTGCGCGAGGGAGTCACGGTGGTTCGCGAGGAAGTCGCGGTGGTTCGCGAGAAGGCGCGGGAGGCCGTGGCCGAGACCGCTGCCCGGAGGCAGGGTTCCTCAACCGCGGCGAGCACCTTGTAGAGCCGATGCCTGACGAAGGGTTCGAGGAAGACGCCGGTCCCCTTCTGACGCTGCCCGTGGTCCGGTCCGAAGAAGGCCAGTGACCTCTCCCCGTGCGACGGCGTCTTCGGGCGCGAGTATCTGGTGGAGCCGACGGCCGACGAAGAGGTCGAGGAAGACGCCGGTTTCCTTCTGACGCCGTCCGCGGCCGCCTTCGGGGCCCGGGGGCCCTCCATGCCCCCGAGCGCTCCCCTTCCGACGTCGCCCGGGGTCCGGTCAGAAGTACAACCGGTGACCGCCCCCCGTGCGATCCGGGCCTCGCTCGTGCTTGCGCTCCAGTTTTGCCTGTCTTGTACAAGAAAGGTGTTTGTATAGAAATATGATGACGTTTATATTTTCGTACCTTTGCTTATGGTGTTGTTCCGGGAATTATGGGGCCCTCCATGCCCCCGAGCGCTCCCCTTCTGACGTCGCCCGGGGTCCGGTCAGAAGTACACCGGTGACCGCCCCCCGTGCGATCCGGGCCTCGCTCGTGCTTGCGCTCCAGTTTTGCCTGTCTTGTACAAGAAAGGTATTTGTATAGAAATATGATGACGTTTATATTTTCGTACCTTTGCTTATGGTGTTGTTCTGGGAATTATTCGCGTCTGCTGTTGGTGACGCTGTTGATTTCTCGGGAAACGTCGAGTGCCAGGCGTCCTCTGACCCAGGGCGTCAGCGGCCGTGGACGGTCGCAGCGTCTCGGGTAGCCACCTACCCCGGGAGCCCGGCTTCCGAGAGCGGTGAGAGTCGCCTCGGGAACTCGGCCCCCGAGGATCGTGAAGGGCCCGGGGACGAGTCGCGCGGAACGGTTGAGTCGTTGCCCGTGCCCCGGGAACTTGGTCCCCCGAGGATCATGAAGGGCCCGAGCGCGGGTCTTGGCGAATCGATTAGGTTCGTAGGTTGGACTTCTTCTGTCTTCCAGATCTAGGGGCCCTCCGTGTCTCCGGGCGCCGTTGGCCGTGGGAGCGCCGCGAGGCCGGGGGAACTGGCTTGACCGGGCACGGGGTCATCAAGCAGCGGAGCATCCCGTGCCTCGGCGGTTGCCGGGGAGGAGCCGGCCAGGCCGGGCTCCGCAGCCCGCCCCGGGAACGTAGGCTGTCCACACAAATGGGGGAAGAATACAGTTTATGCAATATGTAAGTCGGATAAGGTTACGTATCTGGACGTTGCAAGTGGCGGTATGGCTCCGCGAGCACAATCCCGGGGCCGGGAGCGTTGCTCGCCCCCGGGAGCGCCGAGTACCGAGTCGATCCGCCGTGAACCGCCGTAGCGCCCAGGTCCCCCTTCGGTGTCCCGGGGTAGCTGCTGGGTCCCGGGTTGGCTGCCCCTCCGGGAGTTCGGTCCCCGAGGGCAGCGAACGTGATAGCCAACCGGCCCGGGGACCCGGCCCCAGGGACTCGGTCCCCGGCGACGCGAGGAACTGGGCGCGAGCCTTCAGGAACGGTTAAGCCCGTAGGCTCGACCCCTTCCGTCTTCCGGACCCGGGGGCCCTCCATGCCCTCGGGCGCTAGCCACCGGCCTCGCAGACGCAGTGAGGTCGCCGGAAGACGATGAGATGGGGCACCCGGCCGGTGCGGAGGTTTGTAAAACCTACCCAGACCTGCCGGAGATGGGTCTAATCTACACACGAGTGAGCTGTGAGAGCGTTCGGTTCGTTCTTTTGTCCATCCATGCTACGAGCCGTGGCGTCAATCACCTCCCGAAGGCGTTCTCGTGGTCGCGCCTGTATGGCGGCTGGGTTTTGCGCATAATCCAGCCACCGTACCGGCGCGGCCCGATGGTACCCCCAGGGGGTGAGACTGCCGCGAATGCAACACACGAAAAAAGACGAGAGGAACGAGACCGGGAAGGATATTAAAAATGCTGCTTATGTAAAGTGTATACATATGGGGCTCCGGCCAGCGCTGAGATTTGGAGAAGTCCGGCGCTGGCTTGGGCACACCGCACTTACAGGATGTATTTACAGATGATTTATGAAGATGCTTGATGTGCTAGGGATGGAGCTCGGGCTCGCTTCCCTCGCGAGCCTGAGTCCGGCATGTGCTCGTGACCCGGGGGCCCCGGCTGTCATGCGAAGGATATGTGTCTGGGACCCGGGGGCCCCGGACTGGAATATGGTTTTGATATAAGCCGGGTTCCGGGGTCCCGGGCTTGAATATGGAATGCGAGACGACCTTCCGGACGCATTCTCGCCGGGGCGGTGCTGTCCGGGCTATCGCGCCCTACTCCGGGTGTCGCGTTCCTAGGCTTGCACTCGGCTTGGCGAGGCCGCCCTGGTTCGGCACCTCGGTGTCGGGCCCGGGGCGTGGATTCGGGAATCCGTACCTCGGCTCAAACATGTGCCAGGGACCCAGGGCCCCGGACTGAAATGTGGTTTGATATGTCCGATCGACATGTGCCCGGGCGCGGGGCCTGGATAAGGACATGGACCATATCGGGACAACTTCCCCGGACCCGCCCTTGCCGAGGCGACGCTGTCTGGGTACTCGTGCCCTGTTGAAGCTGTTCCGGATTGGGAGCGGGATCCGGACGTTGATCATCTTGACCATTGTCGCAATCGGACCGTCCGGACAAGGACCGGACCGTCCAAACCGCCTCGATCGCTCTTGGCCTGCTAAGGCTCCTGCCGGAAGTACTTGACCTGCTTGGCCAAGCTTTGGACGGCACGGCACTCCGTGAGATCGTGCGAACCCGTCTCGTGGACGGCGCACCACTTCCGGACCGCTGTCGGCGGAGACGGCGCACGCGCGGGCCTTCGCCGCTTGTCGCTGTCGTCGTCCCCGCAGGCACTGTCGGCCCGGGGGGCGTCCGTGGCAGCCAAGGCGTAGGCCCCGGCGGCCGCCTTGGACTTCTGGCGCTTCCTCCTGTCTCGACGCGACGTGGAGCATGAGGACTCGCCGTCTTCTTCAGGGCCCTCGTCAGGGGCTTCAGGGCATGGCCTGTTCCACGCCCGGGCTTCCTCCTTGCGGGCGCAGAGGTCGGCGAGGCTGAATAACTCTGTCGTGGTCTGGATGTCGCGGGTGCCCAGCTTCTCCAGCATGCGCTTGTCGCGCACACCTGAGCGAAACGCGTGGATAACCGCGTGAGGAGCGATGTGGGAGATAGTGTTACGGACTTGGCTGAAGCGCTGCAGGAAATGCCTCAGAGACTCGTCCCTGCCCTGACGCAGGTCGTGGAGGTCTGCCTCGGTCCCAGGGCGCGGGAAAGTGCCCTGGAAGTTCGCCACGAACTAGTGGCAGAGATTTTCCCACGAGTAAATCGAACCTTCGGGGAGGTTCATCATCCAGGAGCGAGCCTGGGCCTTGAGGGCGATGGGGAAGTAGTTCGCCATCACCTTCTCGTCGCCTCCAGCCGCCTGGATGGCAGTAGTGTAGAGCTGCAGGTATTCTGCAGGGTCGATGGAGCCGTCGTACTTCTCCGGCAAGCTGGGCCGGAACTTGGCCGGCCAGTGTACTTGCCGGAGGCCTGGGGAGAGCGCCAGGCAACCCGAGCCGCCATACTGAGCAGGCTCGAGCGATGGGTGACGGTTCTCCGTCAGTAGGTTGTAGCTGGAGACCTGGGCCTCGGAACGCCTGGCGGCGTCCGCGCGCCGCTCGCGTTGCCGCTCCATTGTGACACGGGCGTCCTCATGAGCTCGCACCCGGTTTCGCCGGTTACGGTGGTCGCCCTGGCCATTCTTGGTCCCGGGTGTGGTGCGTGGCGCCGCGCCTTGGACTTGATCCTGGCTCGGGGCAGCGGGCCGGCTCGCACTAGAAGTCGCGCGGCTGGCTCTCCCGGCCCTTGTACTGCTGTCGGCGGTGACCTGGCGATGGGCCGCGCCCACAAGGTGGGTGACCTCGTTGAGCCAGCACCTTTCCCGGCCTCCGGCCCTGGTAAACACCGGGGGGTGGCGCAGGAGGGCTTCTGCCGCCAGGAGGGCTCCCTGCGGTGTTGCTGACTGAAAGTTGAGGCCACGGCGCGCCGTGGAACGGCGCGTCCATTCGCGCCTCATGGATGAGGCCGCGGCGGACCCGGCGGGGCATTTGCCGGCTCCCTCCGCAAGGGGAGGGGCCGAAGCCGCGTATTGAGCGTACTCGGCCCGCGCGGCGCGCGCCGCGCGCCCCCAAGAAGACGTAGAGGGAGAATGCGGCGGGCCCACCGCGGGGCTAATGTTGCCCGGCGGGGTGTAGCCGCCGGACTCCTCGTCGTAGTCACGCGGACGATAGCCTCCCGCCATATGCGCCGGTGTTGGAGACGCCGGCGTAACACCTGAAAAGGAAACTCCCCCTACCTGGCGCGCCAGCTGTCGGAGGATGAAACCTCGACAGCGGGAAGTCTGGAGACCCCCCTTTGAGATTCGGCCAGGGGAGTAGTTCTCAGGCGAATGCGGCGTCCGGTGTGGAAGAAAAATCGATCGGTGGATGATGGCACACAAAGAAGACAGGGGGAAGTAGACAGGTTCGGGCCGCTCGGAAGCGTAATACCCTACTCCTGTGTGTATGCTATGTGGAGATGAATGGATAGTTTTGAGTTGCTACTACAGTGTGTTCTTCCCAGGCAGCTCGGGCCTTGGGAAGCTCTCTCTAAGCTATCTGAGTGGTGTTCGCTGCCTAGCTAAATCGCCGGAGCTGAACCTACTGAGCCTAGGGCACGGATCCTCCTTTTATAAGTCAAGGGGAGTCCACAGTGCCAGTACGCGGAGAGAGAGATATTTTGATGAGTTCTCCTGTTGCCACGTCCGCCTGTGACGCCCACGTCAGAGTTGGAGGAACATCCAGTCACTCACGCCCGCCTGCTGTGCCCATGCCGGGGTAGGTCTGCTACAGGTGGCCGAGTCATCGAGACGTGAGGATGTGACAGGATGTGATGGAGCACGCTGCTGAAGTCAAGAGTCTCTGACTACTTGGACTTCGGCGCACGCTCTCCCCACCGAAGTCAAAAGGCTTCCGACTGCACAGGAGCGGGTGATAGGCGCGTCACGCCCCGTCATCTCATCATTAATGCGGATGGTTGGAGAGCTGGTCTGCTTCTGGAGAACGCGCCTCGGGACTGTGCGTGTGGGTCCCGGAACCGGGGAGATCGGCACCCAAGACCAGGAGGATCGGCACCCGGGCAGTCGGTAGTCGGCCTCGGGGCCGGGCATCGGCTCCCGGGAGCAGTCGGCACCCGGGAGCAATCGGCAATCGGCACCCGGGTCCGGGGCGACCGGCGCCCGGGACAGAGGGATGCGCATCCGGGCCCGGCCAGTGCTCGGGCCCCAGGGTACTTGGCGGGAGAGCGGCCGTAGCCGGCCTTCTCTTGCGCAGAATGTGGACTCCGGAGTATTTGTCGCGGTCGAAGACCCTCGCGTCCCCGGGGACTGGGGGACCCCCAGTCCCATTTCGCCGACAGTTGGCCGGGGATCCACGCGTCCCCACAGAATGCGGGACCCCAGTCCCATTTCGCCGACAACAGTTATTAATCTGTACTAATCAATATTTGTTCCATAAAAAGGCTATAGGTATGAGTCAAACCATTACTGTTTCTACATTTTACAAACTAATCCAGCGGCGCTAATAAAGTTATACGCTAGGTTTATCTAACGTGTCGAAATGACGTATACCAACGATGGCTATGGCGGAGCATATTTATTTCTAAAACATCTACAATTTACCACATGTCCGCTAATGTTCTTCTAGTACGGTCAAATAAATTTAACACTAACGATGGTTATGCCAAACCGCTAATATTTTCATACTATGTCGGGTATTACACTACGCGTCTAGTACTAATTAACACTTATCTAAAAAATTGACTACATGACGGAGGGAGAGCAAAAAATACCTGGGTTCGGCTCAAAAATCCGCGAGGGCTTCGCCGCCGTACTGCTCCTCCTTTGCCTCAGTTCTATCGGACGAACACTAGAGGCGGAAGGGGAAAATGACGCGCCGGCGAGTGTGCGAAGGGCTTTTATAGGGGGGGGCTAAAAACCGCCCTCCCCAGGGCGGCGAATGTAAATTTGCATTCTGCCCCCTGCCGACCATTCGCCGCCGTGGCCCACGGCGGCAAGCCCACGTGGCCCCCCGGCTAACGGCGGCACACGCCGTCATGGCCCACTGACGGCCAGACCATTTGCCGCCTTGGGCCACGGTGGTTTTTAAATGCCGTCCTGGCCCACGGCGGCAAGAGGCTATTTCTGCAAAAAAAAATTAAAAATTAGTTTTATAAATTAAAAAAAATTAAATTATTAACAGTAAAAATTCGTCCACTGAGAATCCGAGGCCCAAATGTTTCGCAGCCAGGTTTGCTTTCGCCATATGGGCCTAATGCGGATAGGATACGTTCGTGGACCGGACCAGGCAAGGCCTTGAAACCTGACATGGTTAACCGAAGCACAGAGAACCAGGGTCATCAATCACCGGTCGATCAGCACACCATAGTACCGTACACACAGCCCAAACTGACCATCCTATCGGTACAAAAATAATTTTAAAACGAGAAGAATCGGCCAATCCGCCCATTGACCAAAATTCGTGGTTGAGAACCGAGCCACCCAAGATGTGTAAGTCGCTCGCTGACAGCGTGCTCCATGTATAGGTGGCCAAACGGGCGGACCGGGCCGGCACGGACCGAGGCACGGTCCGGCACGGCCCGCTACGGCACGGCCCGTGTAGGCACGGTTCCTGTAGCGGGCCGTGCCGTGCCGGCCCGCGTGCCTCCCCCCGGCCCAGGCACGGCACGCCGGGGTCGTGGGCCGTGTCGTGCCGGCACGGCCCGTCGGCAGCCCACCGTGCTCGGGCCGGCCCGGTCCGCCGACGCCTGCCGCCGCGCGTCCGGCGTCCCCGGCCTCCGCCGCCTGCCGCCGCCCTCCGCCGCCGCCTCCCCGCCTGCGCGCCGCCCCCTCCCGCGCGCGCCTCCCCGGCCTCCGTCGCCTGCCGCCGCCGCCTCCCCGCATGCGCGCCGCCCCCTCCGCCGCCTCGGCCTCCCGCCGCCTCGGCCTCCTCGGCTCCTCCGCCTCGTCCCGCCGCCTCGGCCTCCTCCGCCGCCTCCCGCGCGCGCCTCCCCGGCCTCCGCCGCCTGCCGCCGCCCTCCGCCGCCGCCTTCCCGCCTGCGCGCCTCCCCCCGAGGCCGCCCTCCGCCGCCTCCCCGCCTGCGCCGAGTCCCGACCGGACTGAGTCACTCTCACTTAGTAAGTGAGAGTGACTGAGTCTGAGAGAGATGAGTAAAAAAAGAAAAAAAAGAGACTTAAAAAATTTTAAAAAATTAGAGGAGTGGTAAAAAAATATTAAAAAAATATAAAAACATTATGTAAGATGAGTAAAAAAATATGAGGGTATTTTTTGATGATATTAGAGGAGGAAATTTTTATATGTTTAAACAAGCAAAATAGAAGAACATATATAGTTATGCAATTTAATTTCTACATAGATATAAAGAAAAATTGCGCAATGACCTTTATTGATTTTGATATTACACAGCTGCCTCATTAAAAACTCTATCATGTAAAAACTCAATTTTGAGAAAACCATGACAAAGAAAAAAGAGTACAGCTAAAGGTCAATACTTAAAAATAAAAAAGATTACTCTAGTTCCTCATTTTGTAGGTAAAGATTTTCGAACTGCTCAGCCAAATCTTGGTTCTCCGTGGTGTGTTGGGCACGTTCCTTAGCTAGCTCCCAGTCTTTAACCGCAAGTAGCATTTCTACCACCTCACTGCGGAGATTTCTTCTTCTCTCCTCAATAATTCTTCCGCAAAGACTGAAGGCCGATTCGGATGATACCGTAGACACAGGCACCGTGAACACATCCCGTGCTAGCTTTGAAAGCACGGGATATTGGGTCTTGTGATCATTCCACCATTGAAGAACATTGAGATCTTCCTGGTTGATCGAGTCGCTGTCCAAGTAGGTGGACAGCTCAAGAGCTTCAAGTGAAGCGTGTGCAGGACTTGCTGCGGCCGAACTTCCACCACCGGTGCTTCTTCGCACACGCCTCAGCATGCCGCCTCAAATGCCCTGTTCCACCAGAAGATTTTCCAGAGAGTTTAGTTTTACAAATTTTACATTTCGCGTAAGTTACCTCCCTTCCATCCGCGGCGGTCTCCTTGATCTCATCAAAATGTTGCCAGGCGGAGGAAGTTCTTGATCTCTTTGAGCCGGTTGCCGTTGACAAGCTCCCGCTCGCAGTTCCGGATCCTTGTGAAGCCGCATGTATTTCCTCCGTATGTTCTTGCGGTGTAGGAGCCGACCCGGAGTTGTCTCCTTGCGACATCGACAGATAGCTCGGGTCGAAGTCGCTCAGTTGGAACGTCGGGTAGTTCGGATCCATCCTGCAATATAAATAGAGAAAATTAGTATTAAAAAAATAGTACGAACAAAGAAGAAAATTTAAGATTTTTTTACCTTGCAGGAGCACCGGAGGCTGCAGCTATTACCTATGAGAATGTGGGAAATTTTTGAATTTTAGACAAAATTTTGTCTAAAACAAAAATTTTGAGCAAAGAGAGCAAAGAGAGGAGAATAGAGCACAAGAGGAGAGATTGGGAGGTTTGGATGAGCAAAAATGTGGCTGGGGGTTCCCCTATTTATAGGAAAAAATTTCACAATTTTTTGGATTTTTTTGATATTTTTTCGGATTTTTTTGGTCATGCAACGGCTAGATTCAAAATCTAGCCGTTTTTTCGGACCGTTGGGACACGTGTCAATTTTTGACTGGGCCAACGCGGCCGAACACTGTAGCAACGGTCAGCGTCGCAACGGGCAGATGTCAGTGCAACGGTCGCCTGCCTCCTCCTCCCGCACGCACCCGGCCAGGCCGGCCTCGACCTCCTCCAGGCCTCCTCTCCTCGGCTCCTCGGCAGCCCTCTGCCTCCTCCCGCCGCCTCGGCCTCCTCCCGGCCTCCTCGGCTCCTCCACCTCCTCCCGCCGCCTCGGCCTCCCGCCGTCTCCTCGGCTCCTCCGCCTCCTCCGCCTCCTCCTCGGCTCCTCCGCCTCCTCCCGCCTCGCCTCCTCCTCCTCCGCCTCCTCGGCTCCTCCACCTCGGCCTCCCGCCGCCTCCTCGGCTCCTCCGCCTCCTCCGCCTCCTCCTCGGCTCCTCCGCCTCCTCCCGCCTCCTCCTCCTCCGCCTCCTCCCTCCGCCTCGGCCTCCCGCCGCTCCTCCTCGGCTCCTCCGCCTCCTCCCGCCGCCTCGGCCTCCCGCCGCCTCCTCCGGCGCGCCCTCCTCCCGGCCGCTCCTCCCGCACCCGCCTCCTCCCGGCTGCCGCCGGCGCCCTCCGCCGGCGCCTCCTCGCCCGGGCGCCTGCCCGGCCTCGGCCGCCGACGCCTGCCACGGCGGCGCGGCCGCAGACGCCGCCTCCGGCGGGCCGTGCCGGCCCGTGCCCCGTGCCGTGCCCCGTGCCCCGTTCCCGTGCCCCATGCCGTGCCCGTGCCCCGTGCCCGTGCCCGTGCTCGTGCCGTGCCCGTGCCGGCCAGCTACAGTCCACGGGCCGTGCCGTGCCGGCCCACCGTGCCGCACCGCCGGCCCAGGCACGGCACGGCTACTCGGGCTGTGCCGGCACGGCCCACGGCCAACCGCGCCGGGCCGGCCCGGGCACGGTTACTGTAGCACCGTGCCCGGGCCGGCCCGACGTGGCACGGCCCATTTGGACATCTATAGCTCCATGAGCTCGCGAAACCACAACTACTAAAAAAGAATTATCCAAACTGGCTCATTATTACCACCAGTTCGGCTCGAACCATCAGGGATCAGGAATCATTATCGGTTCATGACGGTTGAGCGATTTTTTCTGTCCAACCAGTTAAGAACCAGCAGTGATGATAATATTATCATCAGTTTGTGTCATGAATCGGCAGCGATATTATCATTTATAGTTTGCTACTTCAATTGATAGTGAATAGACCGTATGGGTGTCGGTTCCTTGTATGAATCGGCGGTGACGTTTTTCTACCAGGAGTTCATGGCACAACCTGACAGGAGCTTCTCTAGTCCGAATGGTTCTTTCCTGGTCTGGTATGTTCAAATCGCTGTCAGCCTGTACTGTAAACTGACATTGATTTGTGCTACAGTACATATATAACGGTTAGATCCACTTAGCATCTAAGCATATCGCGCATGTGCTTAAGCTAATGACAAGGGAGAGCGGTTTTTTTATTCCATACATTGGATGCCAGTTGAATCTATAATTTTATGATATATCACTTCCTGCTTGTTGTTTGAAGGTTAGTGACACCCGATTTGTTTGATTTGTACCAACATTTGCTTAACAATATTCTATAGGTTGTTGTTTTGGTTTATTTTAGTGTTTGATGAAGTAGAGGTCAAATTTGTGTAACATTATTTTGTAATGTAATGTCAGGAATTTGTTGAACTTTTTAATATTTGACCGTCAATGCTTTGTCAACTTCTTACTTTAAAAGGATATAAATTTGATTGCAAAATTGACGGTGAAAATTTGGGAGTATCTTATAGCCTACTCCCTATTAAAAAATATATGACCAAATATCCTATTTCCTCTGTTCCATAATACTGCTACTTTTACTACTTAAATTTGTCTCAAATACTAATGTTTTCTACCTATCAACAAACAATCACAATCATCTCTTTATTAATTTTTTTACCTACATTTTCATCTTAACCAATTATAACCACTTATCACCCTAATCTTAATTTTCTCAAAAATAAATAAAAAGTTACTATTATTATAGGACGGAGGGAGTATATTTGTAGATGACAGATGGATCGAAATTGAATATGTAGAGATAGTATGATCGTATCGGCCTGTCATACATTGGTGGTGTTGCTAGTTTTATAGCAACCGCTGAGGAGAATAAGTCGAGCAATACTCACACGTTGACTGCAGTAATTAGCAGTTCCGTAACTCAAGTATGCATTTGATTACGAGGGGTTTTACGCGTAACTATTCTCGTTAGGCGCCAACACCAGTGTCGGCGAAATGGGACTGGGGGTCCCACGTTCTGCAGGGACACGTGGCTCTCCGGCCACATCGGCTCCTCCGGGGGACATATCCTGCACGACCGGCGGCCGGCAGAGAGGCCGTGTCTCCCGCCGGTCGTCTGTGCCCGGATGCGTCGCCCGCGGCCCCGGGTGCTCGTCCCCGCGCCCGGACGCGCCGCCTGTCGCCCGGGAGCGCCTCCTCCGGCCCCGGGCGATGCCGCCCGGGAGCGCCGCCTCCGGCCCGGGCGTGTCGCCCGTGCCCGGAGGCGCCGCCTCCGGGCGTGTGTGGCAACCAGGCGACCAGACCAGCCGCCCGCAGCACCCGACAGGGGCTACTCCAGGCGTGGCGCAACAGGCGGCTGCGGGCATGCGCGTGCTCCAGCCGCCCATAGCAGCAACAGCTCCGGCATGGGCGTCGTAGGCAGACGTGTGCACAGGAGAGCTCACCGGAAAAGCTCTCTCTCCGTATTCTGGCACTATGGACTCCCCTAATCTATAAAGGAGGATCCAAGCCACCGAACCGAAAAAAAGCAAGCTTTAGCATTAGGAACCCCGAGCTCGGACTCTGACTAGACCCCGGGCTCTCCGACTCTAGCTCATTCTCAGACGACTGTTCTTCTTCCTCAGCTCCGGCTGAGCTCACTTTGTAACCGCATTCATTCTCCCACATAGCCATACACACAGGAGTAGGGTATTACGCTCCGGCGGCCCGAACCTGTATAAATCCTCCTGTCTCCTCTGTGTGCCACTGTTTCTCGTCTTCTCCAACGCCTCGTACACCTGAGAACCACTCCCCTGGCCGAATCTCAAAAGGGGGTCTCCCGACTTCCCGCCGTCGAGGATTCGTCCTCCGACAACCAGCCATGAGCCCATGAGTCATGTCCAATCCAGTGCCCCCGTCACCGGCCACCGGGCCAACTGGCGCTTCACTTCACCTGTGTGCAACACATGCGTGATGCGTGACAAGTGCGACCTCCCAAAGTCCCTCCTATAGTCCTATTCGTCTATTCCCGTGCAGCGCAAGCGCTAGTAGCCTGGTTTGATGCCGAGTCCTGGACTTTCTAGGTGGCAACTGGCAGCCACGCACGTCCCTTGGATCGCGCCACGGACGGCCGCCCTTGTCCGATGTGGCGCGGCGCGGATGGGATCCCGGTCTTTTGGTGCGGATTTCTCCGTGCCTGCCTGCTGCTCGCCTATTTTAGTCCGATTAGCCGCCGCCGCAGAGCTTACCGTGCAAGTTGCGGATGAGAGCGGTTGGTTGGTTGCGTGTGAGAGAGCGGCCTGACATTGAGAGCGTATCCAACTTGTTGCTGCCATTTCTGACTTCTGGGAGTTCGAGCTAGTTCATCTCTCGGCCTCCGGTCATTCCCCTCTGCCTCTCTGTCACTCCCTGAGCGAGCCGGAGCCGCCCATATATATATATCAAGCTATCACCGGGGCGCGACGATGCCTTCCGGCTCCGGAGCCTCCGACCCGCTGCTTGCGCTGGACGACGGCATGGCGGACGGGGCCGTCGCCGCCCCCATGGACCACCGCGGCCGCCCCGCCCTCCGCGGCGCCACCGGCGGCTGGAGGTCGGCGCTCTTCATCATAGGCAAGTGCTTGCTCGATCAACTGGCAGAAACTGAGACGCATGATGTGCATGTGGTGGTGAATTGACATGGATTGGATTTTGGATCTGCAGCGGTGGAGATCGCGGAGCGGTTCGCGTTCTACGGGGTTTCGGCGAACCTGATCAGCTACCTGACGGGGCCGCTCGGGGAGGGGAACGCGGCGGCGGCGTCGGCCATCAACGCCTGGAACGGCGTCTCCCAGTTGCTGCCGCTGCTGGGCGGGGCCCTCGCCGACTCGTGGCTTGGCCGCTACCGCACCATCCTGCTCGCCTCGCTGCTCTACATCCTGGTAAAACCAAAACGCCATTTTTTATTCTCATCTATTTCTCTCCTAGAAACTATTGGAAAAGAAGGCAAATTGGAAAATATCCCGTTGGTTCGGCGTGGGCGAGAGATCTCAGGAGTGCGCTAGTGCAGGGCCCGCGTGTCAGCGGTACACCGAAGATCTGAAAGGGATCCATGGGTTGGAATTGGTTCTTGGCTCGTGGCTCGTGGCCATGTTGCTAGTCTTGTCTCGGCGTCGCTTCCACGAAGATATTTTTAAGCCTACTAGCAGCTGTAGCACTGAGATTAGAGCCCAGATCGCAAAATTTATTGGAGTTGTTGTGTGGTCTCGTCGAATATCGTCTAACCTACACATTGATACTCATTGATCGTGGAACACGACGAAGAGGGTCTCTTTCTACGATGAAGGCCCTCTCAAGTATTTTTGATTTTTTAAAAGGAAATGATCAATCATTCAATCTCCACTTAGCCATAGACACAGGCACATTAATATGAGTTTATCCATGGCCCCATGTGAGACGTCTGTCACGTATGTATAGCATTTCGGGTTTTTCTTACTGGAGGAGGTTATGTCTCATCCCCGGTAAGACGGTTACTATGTTATTATGTTATTATGGTAACCGCTAAAATTCACGCGAATTTTATCTCTAAAATTTTGAATTCAGGATTTCAAATCTCACAGTAAAGTCGTGTTTACCGTGGTTAGCTTGCGGTACCACGTAATAAAGCCATGTACGTTAAGCTGAAAAGAAAAAAAATTATGAACAAAATTGTAAATGCAATAAAAGTTCTAAAAATTGTAGAAATTTAGAAAATTATGGATATCTCTAAAAAATAATGTAATATTACATATATATTTTATTTATGTAACTCTTGCTATATTTTTTCACTTAAACAAAGTAGAAATTATATCCTAACCTATCTTTTATTTTTTTTAAATTTCAATGGAGCTCCAAAATATGAAGTAAACTTAATCATTTTCACAAATTTTATTCACCAAATAGCAATAGAAATTAGGTACTACTTGTAGGAACTTTTTTGAATTTTTTTCATCTCTTTTTTAAATTTGAATTCGAACAAAATTCATCAAACCCTATCGGTGGTTACCCTTAATGAACCCCTGCAGTAAGCACGGTTACTGCGGTAAGGTGAAGGTGAACCCTGATAACATCTCTGTTCAGCTTTTGTCACTTTGTCTAAAGCCTAAAGGAGAGCATATACATAATAATAAATTCCAATACTTCTACAACTTATATTCATTCGTTTGCATCTAGTAGGGTTTAAACTTTGCCAGTTGTGTCATCGGGGCAGCTAGTATATAGGCGTATGCAGGAAACGCAAGTCGCGCTTACGCCCATGTCCAATTCGGCCAAGGAAGTTGGAAGGTGCGTGTGCATTCCCGACTTCCCCTTTCCTCTCGATGCCGCGCGACCACAGACAAAGCCTCAAACTTCCATATCAAAATCATAAAACATTCTATTTAAAATATGAAACTTTCATCTCAAAATCACAAAACTTCAACTGAAATATGAAACTTTCATCTCAAAATCACAAAACTTTCAATTTAAAATAAGAAACTTTCATCCAAAAAATCACACTGCTTTCAATTAAAAATCTGAAACTATCGTCTCAAAATCACAAAACTTTCAATAAAATCTTGAAACTTTCCTCTCAATGATCACAGAACTTTCAATACTTTCATCTAAACACTCGAACCTTAATTTGAATAAATCATCTTCAAATTACAAAAATTTCAACTCAAACCTTAACTTGGCCATATCCAAGAAAGAAGAAGAGGTGGGCGTTATTGGTGTCGTTGGGGGATAATACATGGTGCTCGTCGGCAAAGAACAAGAGGGGGTAGCGGTGGGCTCGTGGACGTCTTAGTAGGAGGAGGAATTGGGGGTAGAGGAACATACATCGCGGAGGAGGAAGAGGGATAGGACAGAAACAATCGGGAGGAAGGAAGAGGGGTAAGGAGAGAAGCAGTCATTGAGGAGAGAGAGAAGAGAACCCATTTTGGGCTTGCCGATGTCTCACCGAGGAGGATGGAGAAAGGGGACAGGGAGAGGCATGTGCTCACGACTACAAGGAGAGCAACTCAACTGATGAAGAGGAGGAACACCAGCGGCTCAAACATATCGAGGGTTGGAGCGATGAGACATGAGTGAGTGGGGAATCGTTGTGTTCGTGGATAGGTAGATGGATAAAGTGTTCGCTGCTACCTCTATCTTAAAATATAAGCATTTTTTCATATTTATAGTTAGAAATGTTTATATTTTGAGATGGGGGAATACTTCTTTTCCTACCTCGTGCGCAATCTGCGCTGGTCCGTGATGGGCTACGATTTCACTAGATGGAGTTTTGGGCCGAGATGTGCATAAGTTGTGCCTGCAATTTCTTTGTGTACTTTTTGTTGACAAAATGATTTCTCCGACTAATAATCTCTTCTTGTCGCCATCTCTGCGCGCGCGCGTTACTGCGTGCAGGGCTTGGCCATGCTAGCTTTCTCGACCTTGCTCTCCACCGGCAACCACCAATGCAGCGCCGCCGCCGGCGGCGGCAAAACCTGCCCGCCTTCGACTCTGCAGGTGGCATTCTTCTACATCTCCCTCTACATGGTGGCCGTCGCACAAGGCGGCCACAAGCCGTGCGTTCAGGCGTTCGGCGCCGACCAGTTCGACCCGAGCGACCCCGAGGAGTCGGTCTCCAGGAGCTCCTTCTTCAACTGGTGGTACTTTGGCTTGTGCGGTGGCACCGCCGTCACGCTGGTGTTCCTCAGCTACATCCAGGACAACATCGGTTGGGGCCTCGGCTTCGGCATCCCCTGCGTCGTCATGGCCTGCGCCCTCGCCGTGTTCCTGCTCGGCACCCGGACGTATCGCTGCTACGTCTCCGGCAGCAAGAAGGGCCTGGTCGCTCGCGCCGGCGAGGCTCTCGCGGCGTGGCGGAGCAGGCGGAAGTCGAGCCCTCTTCCGCCCCCGGCTTCTCAAGATTGCTATCGAACAGCGACACCGGCGCCGGAGTCCAGGTAGTAGCTAATAATACTGGCTGCAGTACTGCTTCACGCGTCTGGAAATCTTGCACACAAGGTATTCGATCACGTGATGCATATGTTTTGTGTACCATTTTGTAGCACGCGAGTCGACGATGACGAACAGGTGGTGGGCAATGCAGGCCTCATCGAGCAAGCTAAGGGCATCGTCCGGCTGTTCCCGATCTGGGCGACGTGCCTGATCTACGCCGTGGCCTTCGCGCAGTCGTCGACGTTCTTCACGAAGCAGGCGGGGACCCTGGACCGGCGCGTCGGCGACCGGGTAAAGGTTCCACCGGCGGCGCTGCAGAGCTTCATCAGCATCACCATCGTGGCCTTCATGCCGATCTACGACCGCGTCATCGTGCCGCTGGCGCGCCGCTACTCGGGCGTCCCCTCCGGCATCACCATGCTGCAGCGCATCGGCGCCGGGATGGTGCTCTCCCTGGTGTCCATGGTGATCGCGGCGCTCGTCGAGACCCGCCGGCTCCGGTTGGCGCGGGACGCCGGCCTGGTGGACAAGCCGAGCGTCCCGGTGCCGATGAGCCTGTGGTGGATGGTGCCGCAGTACGTGCTGTTCGGCGCGGCGGACGTGTTCACCATGGTCGGGCTCCAGGAGTTCTTCTACGACCAGGTGCCCGACAAGCTGCGCAGCCTCGGGCTGGCGCTCTACCTCAGCATCTTCGGCGTCGGTAGCTTCATCAGCAGCGCGCTGGTGTCGGTCATCGACCGGGTGACGACGGCGAGGGGCGGCAGCTGGTTCTCCAACAATCTCAACCGCGCCCACCTCGACTACTTGTACTGGCTGATCGCCGCGCTCAGTGCGCTCGAGCTGCTCGCCTACGGCTACTTCGCCGTCACGTTCAAGTACAAGAGCAAGGGAGCTCTTCTTGCAACTCCTACCGCCGGCTAAGGTGCACATTCTATATAGCCTGTGTTAGGTATATGGTAGATAAATCAGGAGAGTACATAGTACATATTGTCATCATATTGAAGCTTTACATTGATGTTGTTACGCGATTTGTGCTTACCGGAGAACCGCGGCATTAAGGCCGGGGTTTCAACTTTTGTTGGTATGCTCAACCATGCGAATGCACATGCACTCTTTGCACAATCCCTTCTCTAGCACCACTGTGGACTCTGTCATCAGGAAGGTCCTTGAGAGGTTTCGATCGACAAGTTTGATCGCATCAACACCAAATGACCTGATTGCGGTGCGGTCACTACAAACACCCCCTTCGATCCTGTTCCGCAGGGACGCGGACGGTGGACCCAAACAATGGGCCAAAGTCGGCCACAGCCTACCGTAAATTGAGTTGCCTTTAATGTACTAGAGGAGAGATGAACATAACTTAACAGCCATAGGCATGGAGCTTTTAGCCACTGCAGTTCCTTTTAAAATCTTTAGCTTCTCTAAACAGTTTAAATTTTTACCTATACTTGGATAAACTGTAGTTATTGAACCTAGAAAAAAAATTAAAAGCAAGAAACAACTCCGTCGTTTACTTTTTAGCTTATAAGCTATAGCCAAAATTTAAAATTTAAGTTTTAATTTTGGAGTTGATTTTAAGTTTTTTTATTGTATTCTATTTTCTAGCTTTGGTAAGGACACACGTATAAAAATTTTACTCATAAATTAATTTTTACTCCCTAAGCGAATGAGATTGAACCATACTAAGTTTACTAAGTTGGCCCAAACCTACGTAAGGAGGTTTAAAAAAGACCTAGGGAAGGAAACGGTTTCTATGATTCCTTCTTCTTAAGTGGCATTGTGCTTTTTTGCATTACTACGACACAAGCTCCATATCACTTCTATGGAGATTAAGAATCTGTTTCCTCTCGATCTTGCCGAGGACAACAATGGCAAGATCATTGTCCCTGAAGGCAAGGCACTAATTATCCACCCGCCCAAAGCGACCATGCCAATGGTGTTAATGTGTTATAGTGGAGTGATACAGAGGTGTCAAGCGAGGAAGCAAGGACACTCACAATTAAGTGGGTGTATTGTTGATGGCGTTGATATCAAAGATAGGGACAATTCCCCACATTATGAAAACGACAATATCTCTGTGAAAAAAAGAGAGAGGAAGATGACAATATCAAAGAGACTATATGTTATGAATTTATTTCGGAGACTAGCTATACAACTTCCAACATAAAATCCCTCCAAAATCTTTCAAATATGCCTACAATACAACTATAGTGTAATTACATTATAAATTGCATGTAACCGAATTTTAACTTATATATACTCTCTCTATCCACAAATATAAAGATTTTGAGGAGAAAAAAGTACAACAAACATCACCTTAGTTATCATTCAATCCTTTAACTTGTCGCTTTGTACTTTACTTTTGTTATTAAATATGCCAAAAGTACAACAGACATCACATCAGTTGTACTTTTTTTGTTGCTACCTTAGTTTTTGCTCAAAGTGTCAAAATCACCTATATTTCTAGACGGATGGAGTACTTGGTATGTAACTATACAAGAACAATCGCTTGCTCAATTGGTTTGTGCATTGCACGTGGCAGCGGAAGTTGCGGGTTCAAGCCCCAACCCCTGCACGCACTTGGTTTTATCCCCCACCCCTCCCTGGCGGACAAATCCCAAAGCGTACTCCAATACAGTGCTAAGTCAAACCTTCTTGACTTTGACCGTTAATAGAAAAAAATCATAAAGATAGATGATATAAAAATGGTATTATTAGATTTATCATTAAACGAACTATCATAATATGTAACTTTTTTATTTAAAATAATTTATTTTTATAAATAAAATTGGTCAAAATAGCACATCGAAGACCATGTCAAAGTCTAAAAGTTTATTTTTGGCGTACCTTACTTGCAAGGTTGCTATGGTAAGGCATCAATGGCTAGGAATCTAACCCTTCAAATTATCCAATCAGTCGTCGTACTCACAGCATTGAACTCTGAGACGTATGGAGTGGAGACAACAAAGGTGATTTTCGATGAATCTTAACCGTTCGATATGAAGCGAACGGTACATATCCTTTGCTATAATAGAAAACAATATCGATTTTAAACAATGGCTTTGCTATAGTACTTCACAACAACGGCTTTGTAGTCCTCTTACACTAAAAGTGTACTCTGCAACTTACCTCTGCTAATTAAGTTAGAGGAGCTGCTTCTCGGATATATGACCCATGGATAATTGAGGGTTTTTTTGAAACACATGAATCTAAAAATACAAAAATAGAAAAACGAAGGATTGAAATGTTATGATTTGTTGAATCCTACAGAAAACAAAATCATACGAATTGTACAAAGTGGTTGTTTGGATGTCCTACAGGAAAAGTACATGAAATTTAAGATTTAACTAGTCGAGTGCCCATACGTTACAATTAAAATAAATATCATAATATAGCAGCTAACCTAACCCTAAAATGTGTTTAATTTTGAGCACCACATTATTGCAGCTAGCTTAAGCCTAAAATGTGATTCGTCATCCTACGAAACAGTATTATAAAACAAGATATGTATTGGTTATATGGTATATATAATTGATCATTCACTGAACTGCTATATGAAATATCTAAGTTATTGTATTAGACAGCTGTGATCCAACGGCTCCATCCCCGAGGAGATCCAACCCTCTGGCCCTCTCCTGCCCCCCCCCCAGACGCCCCTCTCTTCTAGACCAATGCATACAGTAGCTTAACTGTTATTGAGTCTTGACACATTGCAATTTTTCTTTTTTTTTGCTCATGTTGGCTCTGCAGGGTAGTACCTCGGCTCCCAACCTGCGCTGGCCGTACTGAGCCCCGACCATCCGAGGCGAGAACCCGCTCATCGACGCCAACTTCGCCTCCGCCGGCATCCACATCCTCATATATCTGACAAGGGGCGTCGGCTAGTTCTGAGTCTGACTAGATTGTGCCAAGCTAGTAGTGTGTTCTGAAAAAAAAATACCGTCAATTAGACAATTACTTAGCTCGATCGTACCTTCATACACTAATTAAGCGTGCAAGCAACAGCTTAGCATCCAAGTGCAGCCGTATAATATATGCATTTTCATAATTAATTTTACAGCTAGCTAGCAACAGATATATGTACGTACATCCCATATAGACATCATCATGCATCATAGCCTAATTAAGGGATGATGATGAGTATTAGGGATTAGTATGTGAGAAGAGAAATTATACTGAACTATATATATCATGTTGATCCATTCGATTTAGGATATAATATAGGGTTGTACAAGGAAATATTAAAGCACAATCCATTAATATTTTTAATTAGCATGCATGACGTCAGTTGCTTTGTTGACAAGATCTGGACCCCCTAAATGTAAATGATGATCATACTTTAGACTTCGCTTAGTAGTCACTCATACAAATTAAAGTTAAATAAACTTAGAAATATTAGCCTTAGGGTGTGTTCTCGATGGAAGATGGAGGATAAAAATGAAACTGAGTTTATGACAATTATTTAAAGACACAAATGAATAAATTAAATAGTTGAAAGTTGATAATTTGATTTTAAAAGTTTTTTTAAGAAATAGTGATGAAGAAAGTTTTGTAAATATTATACCATTTATAAGATTGAAATCAAAACCATGATAATTCTATAAGCTGTTAATAATACACCTGGTGAGCTCACTAATGGCTAATCAACAATAATAAACTGCCAACATAACATATTGTCCCTATTTATAGTTCTCCATTTCTTATATAAATTAATCAGACCGCCTATCACAGTATCACGATAGTTATGAAAAGTCCACGTTACAGGCACTGGACTTTCATATTCACAACTTATTTTCACGCATATATATCTGATAACTATGATGTTTTTTTCTTGTCTCAGAGAAGCAGCTCCAGCAAAAAAATTTCTAGCCAAAGATTAGTTGAAAGACAGAGAAGTATGGCTACAGGAAAAGGGTCCAATAATCATGTCAGCCAAAATATCTGAATACATTTCTTCGGCTTAAAACGGTATTGAAATATAATCCAAGTCAAGAACGTCTAGCTCGACAGTTGCCATCTATTTAGTCCTAGCAGTATCAGATCATCATATGCAAGTTTTGAAGATTTCAAATTCAACACTAAGAAACTATACACCCATGTTCAATTCTCCGTGCATATTCTGCTACGCTTGACTGCTCCTTGTTACCAAATCCAACAATTAAGCCTGGCAGCCAGAGGACCAAGGGAGACATATCGCATGCTGCAATGCCAAAGTCACATAAACAAAAATGCATCAACATAAAGTAACATTGATGCATGGCAATATAAACTACAGACCGTAATAATTCATTTATATTTAAATCTCATTAAGAATCAGCCTGGTAAATCCATTTGGGGGCACTGCAAAAACAAATCCATTTGTTGCACTTCGTTTCGAAAGAACCAGAAACCTACATATGGAGACAATTAAGGAATTAGAGCATGAGCATAAATCAACCAGTACAAGAATCTACTGTAAGCTATATTATTTCCCTCTTTTCACCTAGGAAGGCACTTCAAGTAAAGAAAGAAGTTAAAAATAACAGTTAGTAATTGGTGAAAGAAAAAGAAAATTGATGCAAAAGAGAATAAAACTTTCTGCATATCACCAGGAAAACTTTTTGTAATTTTTTGTAGCATCTCCCCTTGATTCACAAATATAAGTATCAAACAGAGAATAGGTAGATAACATAGTTCTAGCTACCCATGAGGCAGCCAGGATCCCAGGCTATCAAATAAGGCCTTAGAATAGAAATTTAAAAATTACCACCGTTCTACTTTAACAGAAAATTAATACTCTCTTAATCTTAATGAAATTGGTTGATCGAATCCTTCGGCCGACCCGGCAAAAAAAAAATAAATTAATACTAAGCAGGAATATTGATCAGAAAATTAACAGGTACTGAAGTACATCTGTTCTATGTGCACAGCAAGGGTGTAATATGATTTGTATGCTTCTGCATCTTCTTACCTGGTATTTTAATCATAGTTATGCAACTCTCAAAAGAATGGTGTGCTTCAATTTAATAATGAAGGGCAAGCACACATGTCATGTGACACCACTTTGTATAGCAGAGTTCATCAGAAGCTCAAAATTACTTAATGTCTGTACCTGGGTTTATTAGTAGAATATTGCAGTAGTGGAGCTAGTCATCAAGAAGAAGTTGCATATACATCATGATGAACTCGTGGTGTACCTCAGGACTCATATGAAAACATAATTGATCTTTGATCAATAGAGGAAGAAACAAGTCAGCCATAAAATACAGCCCAACTTTGCTTTTACTGTAAAAGATAGGAAAATTAAAGGCCTTCGTATCAATTCGAAGTTTCGAACTATGGTATTAATAACAAAAATGATAATCATATTCTGTTTTCTAACCTAAATCTAGAGATGAATCATGTGCATTAATGCTTACACATAGCAGTAAAGCCTCATATGTTATTTACAATAAGAACCTTATGAAAAAGGAAGAATATGAGTAATTTGTTCAAGTTTCTACTGGTTTGAACTAAAGTTGCGTAGATAGTTCTATTTTGAGTTTTACTGATAACCATCTAGTTGCTAAAAAGGAAATATAGATCACCTGAGTGGATTAGAGGGCTATTAGGGCACATTTTATCAAATGATATGTGTGCAATGCAAATTTGTCAGATCAACCTGGCAGCTCGGCAAGATGGACAACAAAGATGCATGAAATCAATTAACTACAGCATAATTTGGTTATAATCATATATAATTTGGCATTCCAGTCAACAAGCTCCTTTGTAGGATTTTGTTCTTCATCCATGCTTGTTAAATTTAACCAGAGTTTGTGTAAGTAACACCTCAATGATAAGAACATAAGATGTGCACATCAATTTATTTGTTGAACAGTCAGAGATAAATCCGAGAAACTATAGAAAATGCATACCTAAAATCTACAAAAGATGTGCACATCAATGTAGTCATCATAGGGTCTAAAAATCAATTGGAATCCCATTATCATCTCAGAGAAACCACTATTCTGAGACCAACATAGGTCCAACCGAATGTGGTGTGTATCTTCCTTCAATAATCTAACATATGCACAAAAGGAGATAGAAGATGTACTGTTCATATGAGAACTATATACATATATACTCACATTGCAATGGCTGAGAAACCACAATAGCCCTATGTGCAACTGGTATCTCCATTAATCTGAAAGTAGTAAAATATAGAAGGTGGGCTATTGGCATCTGATCACAACAGAGCATCATTGTTCTTGACTATTTGGCGGAAGGAATGGAGCAAGTATGAGAATAACACCACTCGAAAACAATAGCAATTAATATTTCTTTGAATTGTCTAACAGGGTGAAAAGGAAAGTGTCAAGAACAGATCAAAAACATTGTCTATTCTCTATAACTAATTTTAAGTCCTGATATGCATGCAGTTGGAGACTTTGACTTCTAAAAATAATTGTTCTTTCCACATATTTTAAAGAGAGCTTTATTTTAGATTTTCTGAAAATAATCATGAATAGGCAGCAAGGGTAAATCCCATAGTCAGAGAATGAAAGTTACGTAAGACCATGTCTCAGAATAATAGCTATGACCTATAGTTAGCATCATGATTCATGGAGAGCATTAGTGCAAGTCTGCACTGCACTGTCCGTGCACATCCATTTACTCTAAGCTTAAGGATTAAGTTTAGTAGCATGACAAATGGACGTGTGGAGATGACAACAAGAGGCTTATTTTGTCGTGGTGAACACATAATAAGAAACCATAGAGCACATGGTGTAAGGCAGAAAAAAATGAAACATCACAGTAACATACCTCATAGTTCTTTTTGGTTAGCCTTTCAAAGAATGGGGATTTCTCTAGGTGTTTCTTTGCTGCTTCCTATAATATAAAATATGTCATTTTGCCCTGGCTTTATCCTTGAAATGTACTCATCAAGAGAGGCAGGTTTGCCTTCCGGCTTGGTACTGAAACAAATACAAAATCAGTTGTATTTCTACATTGTATCATATGCTAAGGAGACATTGATCTCCTGACCTAAGTACTAAATAAATATATTATGGCTAGATTAAACCAAAATATCCATCCATACATGCAAAAAAAAAAAACTTTAAGGATTCCAAGGCTCAAGCATTTGGTCAGTGATCACCTTGCAAAACAAATCTATTAAGAATGTTAAGGAAACATTAGGAATGGCAAGGAATCTATTAAAAAAGTTTGCATTAATTTCAAATCATACTTTACTCACATTCTGGTGATTTTAAGGTTTGGGATGGGGAAGGGTGGGGCCTTCTATCTTTTGCAAGGTGATCACATGCAACACCTTTTACCCAAACTCATATATATGCTCATTTGCAGAAAATAGTTTACGACTTTCTTTCGTCTGCGGTTTGAACAAGAACTTTTTTGATAATGAATTTAAAGGTCAAGATCTTGTTGGAATCGAACTGGATTGAGCAACTTCAAACCCCAGCCTCCCAGGAAACTAACAATAGGCAATTTCAATTATGCAATATCTTGTCTAATCACATGAGAAAAAACCACAAAAATTCAGGCAAATTTGCAAACTTTGATTGCTACTCACATGCCTGTGGCAGGAGCCCCTTCTCATGCACTGTGATCAAGTTTCCTAATCTGATTCCCAAGCACTTTTTTCTAGAACATGCAGAAGAACATTTTCAAATTGACACATTAGGAAACTTTGTATGACATCAAGAACCCTGTTATCACTTCTGTTCACTTGATGGCATTGCATGGGCATTTAACAGCTCCTCTATGTACTGTAGCAAGGAGTCATGTGAGATTATTTAATTCTAAATATTTTTACTGAAGTAACAGCTATTTTATATGTTTGCCCTTTGTGGAGAACAACTAAATCATGAGAAAATGTTTTTCCCTAATAGATATATGCATCTGTCCTTAAGTATATGTCGTTCTTAAGCTGAATCCAGAAATTTGATAATTTCTTTTGTTAGATAATAAAAGACCAGATGATAAAAGATATGTTAGCAAGGCAGACTGTAGGAAGAACTTATGGCGTGCATGTATATGTGAGCAGGCTGGCGGTAGGGGCAGGATCAAATGGCCTGCATGTGCTATTGGCTGTGATGCCCTCGCGATCCACAGGCCCATGCCACCTAGAAGAAACATAAACAACAAACACATATCGGTGGATGTTTCAGAAAATGCTGAGCTAAAAGAACACATGATGTAAAATTAGTGATCAGATAAAAATCAAGCAGAAAAATGGTGGATTATTTTCTTTTTCCAGAGTAGACTATGGATGTTTCTTTACAAGAGTACAACAGTTATTCTTTAGAGCTAAATTATTTGTAAAACAGGCGTGTATTATTGAGTTGCTATATACTGGTGAGCGCGATGGTGATGCAAATGTTGACACTGGTGAGGAGGAAGATGTTCTCCTGGCACATGAAGGGCAGTGCGGTGATGCCACAGTGACACAGCTAGGTGACAACCCATTTGAGGCAGTAGAAGCTGAGGACGCTGGTAGGCATGTTGAGCCCTGGCATGATGCCGACTACCATGTGGATCCGCAGGCCGCAGCGTCACAAAGCAAAAGACAATACCGAGCAGTATGGCAATGGCCATTGCCCGCAGCGTCACTTGCCCCCATACCCCTGGCTGCGGCTGCCCCTCGAATGCCCGCTCCACCGACGATGCCACGTCCGGGTCACCGATCGTTGCATCCATGGCAGGCTACACTGTGCTCGATCGAGCCTCCTGATCAAGTGAGAGCTTCCTTGGTCACCTATGGCCATTGTGGTGTGGTGGTGTCACTGGTTGGTTCCTCCTCTAGGAGGAATGCATGCATGCATGGAGCCATGTGTTCTGAGAGGTTGAGAGGGAGTGTAGCTGGGAAGGAACAAACATGGCATGCAGAATGGATGCTGGTCGAGGCACCTAGTACTTACTTGGTGGCTGTGAGTGCTTGAGGAGATCGACCATGGATGTGTTTCGTTTGGGAGTAAGTATAATTTAAAAATTGGTCAGGTTTTTCTACATGCCCGAAAATGCTATTAAATGGTGTATTGAAAAAAAATTAGCCTTACCAGAAAGAAAGAAAATTGCTAAAAAAAACTATTATTCAATGTACCAATTTACTTAACTTTCTGGCAGACACATTTCAAGGTAGTGAGGCCATCGGATGATCATGTGTACTTTCTGGACTATAGTCAAATCACTGAATCGGAAATAGCATTACCCTGCAACAAGCAGATTGAGTTCAGAATGAAGATTGCCAAAATCACTAAGCACCGACAATATAATATCAAACTATACAAAACATTGTCTCCGAATCGCCTACCTTGGGGTCGCCCTCCTTCTTAAGCAGGAGCTGCGTGTCGATGTTTTGTATCGGCAATAATAATATGGGGCTACTCGTGAGACCTAAACTGAATGGATTGCAAAGGAACACAAAACGAGTTTATTCTGGTTCAGGCCCTCAAGGTGAGGTAATACTCTATTTCCAGCTGTTGTGTATTGCTTTTGAGGTTTTTCTGGTGAGATTGTTCTGCTTGCCCCAAGGGGCTCCTTACCTCTCCTTATATACTGGAGAGATGAGGTTACATGATAGGAATCCTAGTCGGATTCCGACCTAGGGATCTCCTTCTAGGAATACAACGTACCCGACTAGGACTATATCACTTTTCTTATTGTACAAGGTAATATGCACCGAATCCTGTCGTATCTCTAATTACAGGATTAGGCCCATCTTCTATCCGAGTGGCCACAAAGCTCCTCATGAGGTACCTGTGGCCCATGGCCTCCACAGCAGCCCCTGAGACCTTCATAGTTGAGTCACAGCTCATGCCGAGTGCTCATCCTCTTTGGTGAAGATTTTCCGAGTGCTTTACTTCCGAGTACCTATTGTCCAAGTACCTCTTCTCCAAGTCCTGTTTCGTATCAGCTGGCAACGAGGCTATGAAGGGCTTCATAGGAAAATATGAATAGTGTGCGCCGAATAGACGGACCTATTAGGTGTAGCCCCCGACTTTGTGCTTAATTGTGAAACAATTAAACATAAAGTCAAAGAACTTTAACCTTTTAAGTCTTTTTCGAGTGATATATTTCTCAGAAATTAGACTCTTCAGCATCATATCAGCTGGAAATATTGTTTGCTCAAGGCAATTTGGCTAAGCATGTAAGCCGAGTACCACTTCATGGATATTTAACCCAATATGTGGTGAGGTGTTCTTGAGAGATACCTGCATCCCCAATTTTAATGGAGATCAGCAATTGATACTTATAAGGATATATCCTCAATACCTTGCTAAATAATTCATATACCTGAACACATGTGTTCAGCAATTAAGCTTAACATGAAGCATATCTGATTATTTTAATCGGTTCCTATAAAATAACATCTACACTGTGATTTTAACACAGCCAGCGGTCAGCCCAATAGGACATGCTATGTAGTAACTTATATCTTATAGCCCATTACTGAGCAAGCCGGCCCAAGCCTGCTAACTCAGCGCAGGCCTATAAAGCGGTGGGAGAGAGAAAAGATTCCTCTTTCTACCCCCAATTCACCAAATCGCTTCATCTCCCGCACAGGCGCCAAACTTCGCGCTCTCCGCCCTAGCTAGGGTTTTCTGTAGCTCGAGCTCCCCTCCAGAAATCCGCAAGAATCTCCTTCCCAGCATCGATTCCCATTGTCAAGAAGCTCTTCCACCTAGTTCTATACCCCAACCATGCCGAAAGCTCTATTTGACATCCTTAGCATGTCGGCTGGCTCGTGGCCAAGATCCGATACGTGCTCGACGAAGCTGGCCCTTTTGGAGAAGAGAAAGTGCCTCCAACCGAGGGAGATTATCAACTAGCGGCCCACCATCGGTGAGACAACCCCCTTTCTCGGTCCTGATGAGATTGTGGTTTTCGCCTCTTTTTTCAACCGCGAATTTGCTCTTCCTGTCTCCGATTTTCTTCGTGGCCTTCTTAACTATTATAAGATTGAGCTCATCCATCTCAACCCTAATTCTATTATCCAAATCTCCATCTTCGTGACTCTCTGCGAGGCTTTTTTGGGGATTGATTCCCATTTCAACCCCTTCTGGTTTCTGCTCCACGTCAAGCCACAGCTGTTGGCACCGAAAATCACCGGCAGCGTTGTGGACGAGCCGATGATCTGGTTCGGCGCCTACAGACACGCGAAGGCCTGGGAGATTTGCTTAACTCTAGTGCAGGTCCTAAATCTTGAGGTTCGTAGGCGTGCCAGTCAATTTGACCCTGTAATTGACAAGGAGATTGAAAATATTAGATCATTGAGCCAATCGGCTGGAAGCCGATTTGGACTCATCTCATCGGCCAATGGCCGATATAGACAAAGCACTTATACATCGACTGGAGGCCGATGACGGCATAGATGGATGATAAATAAACCAAGCGGCTAAGGAATCAATAACAATATGAATAAATAGACTAGCCAACTACTGATATATGTATCGGCTAAAAAGCCGATGGCAGTATAGCGTGCCAAAAACGTGTTGAACAAAGCAGTCGGCCTTAATTAACAAAAGATAACCTATCGGCTAAGCACTCTGATAGAACATTGCATAAACACCCATCGGCTCAGTAAGGATGGAATTATTATCACCAGTCTAATAGATCGGACCTAACCGTTGCAGCACAGACTAATGATGATAATAGAACCTCGATGGGCCGATAAATCTAATGCAATCGTGATGTAAAATATGATAACTTATCGGCTATACATCCCGATAAAACACTTGCATAAAACCGATCAACCTAGCAGGAATAACTTATCACGCAGTTTAGTAGGTCGGACCTAACCGATGCAGCACAAACTGACGATAAATTACACCCAGTAAGTCGATAAATCTACGCACGCGTGATGTGATATATCTACTCGGTCTGTGAGATCAAACCTAACTGATGCAGCTGTAGACAGAACAGATATATCGTGGTAAGCCGACCACCGCAGGCCGACTAGAATATCGGACCTAACCGAGGAAGTCCTAGCCGGTAAGGTAGTCGGGGTAACGAGACTTATCCTCTCGCAGGAGGTCGAACTTAACTGATGCAGCCCGGCTCGAGAAGCAAGAACCCGTTGAATAGGGTGGCGATGCGCCGAAGTTTGTATTGATCTAATTGATATCTTATAATGTACCCGGGCATATGTATTTATACCCCGAGTTGATACAGTCCTGATCGGACACGAAACAGGAGTTTCCTAATTATAAAAGGAAAAATAACAAACCCCGATCGGACACGAGATCAGGTTTCCTAAAAATTATTAACCCTGCCTACTTTATAGATAAAATATTAATCGCCATGCTGTGGTCTTCACGACTCCTTCATGAATTCGGCTTCTTCTGGATTTAACTCCCGTCACTTAACTATGATTTTCCTTAACCGAATCCAATAAAGATCCGTACCAAATTTTGGCGTTAACACATGCCCCCCCAATTTCGGAGTTTTCCATAAGACTTCGAAATTCTCTTTCTGGGCTTTTAGATTCCCTTCACACCGAGCCGGCCCAAGGTAGCCCGCTTTCCTTAAATGTTTGAAACAGTGCCAACGGCCTCGATTCCTGCCCGGTCATCATACCTCTATAAACCGCTTTGCCTTCCTAGCCCCTTTTCTTTATGCTTTCACATCACCAGAGTCCCTTCCACTTCCTCCAAGACCTCGACGAACTCCGGCGATCCAGGCGAACTGCTGCGGTCTTCTCCATCAACCTCCGATCTTTGCTCATCTTCTTCTTCCGCAATGGCTTCCGCGAACGCCGTCCCAGAGGTAATCTCCCTGCCGAACCGTCTTCTCCATCTCGCAACCTAGATCGAATCTGCTCTTGTTCTTCGTGTTCTTGTCTACTGTAGCACTTAGAGACCAGATTTTGATTCCGCCGTAATCTCTTTCCGTTTCTCGTGTTTCTTGTATATTGTAGCACCTTAGAGCCCAGATCTTGATTCCGGCCGCCGATTACCCGAACTTCTTCTATCATGGACCCATGGGCAGTGAAGATCCTACAGATTTCATCAACGCCGAAACTCAACGCATCCCCTTCAAGAACTCCGCCATGTTAGTCAGCGACTGGGACAACAGTTTCAGATCATGGCCGAGCAAGCTTCCCGGGTGGAGGAACTGGTACCACAGAGTATCAGCTACAAAGAGAACTCTTTGGGACGAAGCAGACATCGGCCACTGCATCAACCTCTCGCTGGCTGAGATAGAGAGGAATGAACCTCTGCTTGCATCGGCCTCATATTTCTGGTCAGACGCCCTCAACGCCTACCTATTTGGACATGGGTCGATGACCCCAACTCTGATAGATGTAACCATGCTCACCTGCCTCAACACAACGAGTTACATCAATCCCTTCAATCTCCAATTCAAGCCTACCCATCGGCTTCAAGCAAAGAACATCGGCGGTTGGTCCAAGTACATATCAATCCATAACAAAGGAACTGGACCAGTCGATGATCGGGAACATGTCGCTTTCCTGAATCTGTGGTTGGAACGGTTCGTCTTCGGCAGTGCAACCCTTGGTCCAACAACCAATATGCAATGTCTGGCAGAATGTTTGGCCGATCGGAAACAAGTCCCCTTAGGGCAATATCTTCTTGGCGCCACTTATCAACTGCTACATCAAGTGGCAGTCAAGCTATCAGCCGGCCAGCCAGTCGGCCATATCGGAGGTCCTTGGTGGTTTGTGCAGTTATGGCTCAATGTGTACACCTCCAAGGCGATCCCCAACACCTCTTTCCTTAATCTAACCTTCCCAGCCGATCACACGGAAGAACAAGCACCCACCTATCGCCGATGCATCTCAATGGGCGAAGCTGCATTGGCTCTTCTCGGCGGTAAAATGACTCCCGTCGGACTCGGCCAATGGTTCAAAGGCCTTTATTATGGCTTTACCAAGGATGCCACGCTATGGTTCGCATGTGATGATGCGTCATCATTTGAGATGCCCTCTAACTTCAATCCACTTGACGTCTTGGCCGACGATGAATCGAAGATCATCTTCCTATTGGCCATTACTCCCCGTCTTCTACCGATTGGCTTCTCTCAAGGCCGATCACAGCCATCGTACGAATTTTATCACCCAACAGTCAGCTCCTGTCAGCTTGGCCTCGGACAACTCCCCATCGGCTTGTTCTTCATCGACAAACTCTAGGCCCGGGGAAATGTAAATAGCGCTCTGGAGTACGATCGGTTGCGGACACTAACAGATTCCCTATCTCTGGGCACCGCCGCCGATGTGGAGGTATGCACTACCAACACCAAGCTCTTCTTCCGATGGTGGTCAGAATGGAAGAAACACCTATTCAACTCATCGGCCATTCACTACTGCTCTCGCCTCAACTCCAGCTACGTCGAATCTGATGATGAGGTAATATTCCACAATTTTTGAATCACTTTCCGGTCATCTCTTACGTCTCTATCTTGCAGGCTGTTGATGTGGAGCCACCGACAACAAGCGCCAGTGGCCAGCCGATTATATACCAACCGCCATCGGCCAACCCACGCTTAGGGCACGATGCTCCTCCCCCATCGGCTCTTCTCCGAGCGCCACGGCCGACAGGACCAATCCGCAAGAAGCTGGCATCTCTCCCTCACAAAAGATAGAAAACCAGTGCCGATGCCATGATCATGGCGCCGCCTGCTACTCAAACAACATCGGCTCCTTCATCCCCGCAGGTATGCGCCAAGTGTTGACATTATCATCTGTTTCCCATCTTCACACTGATCTTTTTGCCAGCTTGAGTCATCGGCTCCTGAACCTCAACCTTCTGACATCCCTGCAAGCATCGAGCCGATGACCTCTACAGCCATTCCAATTCCGCCATCTAGCCCTGAAGCCGATACTGGGATTGCTCCTACTTCAGCGCCAGACATCGGCCATCTCGAAGAACAACCTACTCAACCATCTGATGCCGATGTCATTCCTCAAGCTGCCCCTTCCCTGACTCAGGTAATTTCTTCATAACCATACTTTATTTCAACTAACTACTGATTCCTTTACCGATGTCAACCTGCAGTCCTTAGCCGATTTGTTCTCCTTCGACATCGGCAAGTACTTGGAGGTAGATGAAGAAACAACCACTAGTGCAATAACCAAGCCATCCTTTCCAGCAGACGTGCGTGAATACTTGCTAAACATCAGTCATCTGCTGGAAAATCCCATCGACGCATTGGTGGAGGATTGCGGGCCGATCCGGGCAAGATTCGTAGAGATCGAGCAACACCCGCCCGAAGAGCTCATCAACGCACTGACCCCTGCAGCCTACCTGGAATCCCACAAATTCCAACTTGTCAAGCTTAGGCGACGTGTAGCCGATCGTGCCAACCAACAGAAGATGATCCAAGACATTCAAACCGATCGGCTATCAGCTCAAACAGAAAAGAAGAAGCTTGATGACATGGTAGCTGCCCCTGAAGAACTCCAACCCAAATTGGATCAGCTGAAGAGAAGGGAAGCCGATCTACTGGCAGAACTCAAAACAATTCGCAATGATATCGCAGTAACAGAATCCTAGCTCATCGGCCTACCTCAAGCCATACAAGATCAAGAGGCCAGAATTGCAGCAGCAGTGCGCCAAGTCATTCATCGGCGCAAGAACATAAAGACTATTCCAAGCTCCGATGAAGACGACATCCGTGCCATAAATGAAATCAACCATATTCGCCTACGTGCTGTTGAAACAACTCAAAAATTCTTGTAAAACTTTAACGTTGACGCCATTGATGTTGCTCCAGAACATGCCGATCATCTTTTGCTGTAACATAATCTGGTCGGCTCTGTTGCTTACTCATCTTATTCCATCTCTGCTTGATAGTATTTTATTTATTTGATCTAAAGGCGATACCAATGGATATCGGCTATCTTTAGGCGATGCAAAAACATCGGCTTTTTTGAACTATTTTAGAAATCGGCCGCATTTAGCCGATTCAGGAGTTGATCCAAACGCTCGGATAGTACTTCTTGAGATATTTCCCATTAAGCGCTTTAGCAAACTCCGTCCCCCCAAGATCTTCTAATATGTAGGCATTGCCAGGCACACAACGATTAATCCGATAGGGCCCTTCCCAATTAGGCGACCACTTTCTGAACTTACTATCTTTGGACCCAATCGGCAAAATCAATTTCCATACAAGATCTCCCTCGGCAAACGACTTATTCATCACCTTTTTGTTATAATGCCTAGCCGCCTTAGCCTTATTTTCCTTGATCCTCTCCAGCGCCCTTAACCGATTCTGAGCCAAATCCTCGAGTTCATCTGTCATTAGGTTATAATAATCATCGGCCGTCAATTGATTCTGCAAAGAAATCCTCCTAGAGCCGATGTTAGTTTCCCAAGGTAGAATTGCCTCATGTCCATACACCAACTGATAAGGTGGTACTCGAGTAGATCCATGACATGCCATCCGATAGGCCCACAATGAATTGGCTAACGTAGTATGCCATCGTCGCGGTTGTTCATCAATCTTCCGCTTGATCAACTTGATTAGACTCTTATTTGAAGCTTCTGCCTGTCCATTGGCTTGAGCATAATAAGGCGACGAATTCAATAACTTAATTCCCATACTGGCAGCAAATTGTTGGAACTCATCGGACACAAAAATTGACCCCTGATCGGTAGTTATCGTCTGAGGAATTCCAAACCGATAAATTATATACTCTTTTACAAACTCAATTGCATCCTTGGACGTGACTTTCTTCAATGGAATTGCTTCCACCCACTTTGTAAAATAATCTGTTGCTGCCAATATGAACTTATGTCCTTTACTTGATGGAGGATAAACCTGGCCGATCATATCAATTCCCCATCCTTTGAACGGCCACGGTTTGATGATAGATTCATAACCGATGCTGGTGCCCTCTGTATATTTCTAAATTTCTGGCAATCCTGACATCCTTTATAGTATCTGAAGCAATCTTCCAGCATTGTCGGCCAAAAGTATCCTACTCTTTTCAATATCCACTTCATCTTATGAACCGATTGATGAGTTCCACAAACGCCTTCATGCACTTCGCACATAACCACTTTAGCTTCTTCCAAATTCAGACATCTCAGCAGAACTCCTTCAAAAGTCCGATAATATAATTCTCCATCAAGCAGCACATATTTAGTAGCCTTATATCAAAGTTTCCTGGAAACCGATTGCGACGGATTTTGCAGATAACCAATTATTTCCTGTCTCCAATTATCGGCTGTACCCTGAATATCATTATCGGCTATTTCAACTTCAACCTGTTTATTCGGCCGATAACCTGAAGCAATTTGTGCAAGATCATTGGCTTCTAAATTCTGTTCTCTAGGGATATGATCCAACGATACCATCCTGAAATCCTTCAATAAATCTCTGCATTCTTCATGATACGACCTCAAAATATCATCCCTGCATTCATACTTCCCAGATAGTTGCTTGATCACCAATAAAGAATCCCCAACAATTTCTATGATATCGGCCCCGATTTCCTTTACGAGTTGAAGCCCTTTCAATACCGCCTCGTATTCTGCTTGATTATTAGTCCGATAGGGTTCAATTGTAAAAGCAAACTCAAAACTTGCCCCCCGAGGCGATACAATGACCAAGCCGATACCAGATCCATGCTTGCAAACTGATCCATCAAAAAACAAAGTCCACGGGATCGACTCTACATAATTTTCACGAACCCCTTTGTGTTGCACAATGAAATCGGCCACCGCTTGTCCCTTGATCGCTTTAGCCGATTCATATCTCAAGTCAAACTCGGTCAAGGCAAAGATCCATTTACCAACTCGCCCTTCAAAACTAGAGCCGACAACATGTATTTCACCTCATCGGCCCTGCAAACCACCGTGCACTCAGCCGATAGGATATAATACCTTAACTTCGTGCATGAGAAATATAAACAAAGGCATAATTTCTCCACCGCAGGATATCTTGTTTCAGCATCCAAAAGCCTTCTGCTTAGATAGAACACGACTCGCTACTTGCCTTCAAACTCTTGGATTAAAACAGACCCGATGGATTTCTTATCGGCCGATAAGTATAATTTAAACGACACTCCTTTCTGCGGCGGAATTAGAACAGGTGGGGAACTCAAATAATTCTTAATTCCATCGAATGCCTTCTACTGATCTGCCCCCACACGAATTCTTGATCGGCTTTCAACTTCAATAACGGAGTGAAAGATTCAATCCTTCCTGACAAATTTGATATAAATCTCCTTACAAAATTAATCTTGCCAATCAATGATTATAACTCTGTCTTGTTGCTTGGTGGCTCTGTAGTCTTAATGGCTCTGATGCTCCGTTGACTAACTTCAATTCCTCGCTCATGAACCATAAAACCCAAAAATTGCCCAGCCGATACACCAAAAGCGCATTTATTGGGATTCATCCTTAATCCGTATTTCTTTTCCCTTTCCAGCACTTTCCGCAAATCGGCTATATGGCTTTCATCACTCTTGGATTTAACCACCACATCATCGATGTAAATTTCCACTAACAAGCCGATGAAATCATGAAATATATAATTCATCGCCCTCTGATAAGTCGCACTGCACTTTCAGTCCAAACGTCATTACCACCCACTCATATAAGCCGATAGCTCCAGGACATTGAAACACAGTCTTATGTATATCTTCTTCAGCCATAAAAATCTGATTGTATCCTGCATTGCCATCCATGAAGCTAATAATCTTGTGGCCCGATGCTGCATCTACCAACAAATCTGCTATCGGCATCGGATATTCATCCTTGGGGGTAGCCTTATTTAAATCCCGGAAATCGATACATATCCTCAATTTTCCATTCTTCTTTTCCACCGGGACGATATTAGAAACCCACTCAGCATATCGGCACGGCCTTATAAACTTGGCATCATATAACCTTGTAATCTCTGCTTTGATTGGCTCATATAATTCTGCCTTAAATCTCCTTGGAGCCTGTTTAAACGGCCGATATCCTGGTTTAATGGGTAGCCGATGTTCAACAATTGATCGGCTTAATCCTGGCATCTCATGATACTCCCAAGCAAAACAATCCCGATACTCCTTCAACAGTGTTATCAATTCTTCTCGAAGTTCAGGGCATAACTTTTTACTTATGTACGTCGGCCTTGGCTTATCTCCTGGTCCTATGTCAATCTCCTCTACATCATCGGCCGACGTAAACCCTTGTCCCAGTTTCCCCTCGAAATCTTCAATGGAGCCCATCAGAGTAACAATTCGGAGCCGACTTGCTGAATCGGCTGTATCCCTTGGCTGGTGACCTTAAGATAATCTCCTTCCCATGTTTTTTCGGACAAACAATCAACACCATCGGCTTCCCAGATTGGCAAATCCGTCATTGCGATGTTAGTCGATTGATCCGCTGGAATTATCTCAACTTGATCTCCCTGCCATTGTATTAGACATTGATGCATTGTCGAGGGCACGCAACAGTTTGCGTGAATCCAATCCCTGCCAAGGAGTAAACTATATGATCCTTTTCCATCGATGACAAAAAACGTGGTGGGTAATGTCTTGTTTCCCACTGTCAGTTCCACGTTTAACACGCCTTTCGCCTCTGATGAATTCCCACCGAAGTCTTTTAGCACCATATTCGTCTTGATCAAGTCTTCGGCAGTTTTCCCCAATTTTCGAAATGTAGCATAAGGCATTAGATTAACAGCTGCTCTCCCATCAACTAGCATCTTCGTCATCGGCTTCCCATTCACATAGCCCTTGATATATAATGGCTTCAAATGCCGATGCTCTGACTCTTTAGGTTTATCAAATATAGCTTGATCGGGTTGCAACGTTAGCTGAGCAAAAACCTCTTCACTTCCTTCCTCGTTCGATGAAAGTGCTTTATATTCCCGAGGCAAAAAGAAAACCATGTTTACTGGAGCCGATGGATCAACTTCATCGTCCTTCGTCTTCACGCGCCATACCCGCTTAGTTCTCTTGTAACGATGATTGGCTTCCTTGTAATCCCGCCGTTGTTCCTCCTGTTGTTCTCTATGCCGTAGCCGCTGTGCCCTTCTTTTCTGATTTTTTATAAATATTCCACTAGGACACCACTGAGGGTTTTGGATTTGTTTTTCATGTACTTCCTCTTCATCATTTTCTTCAAAGAATTCTTCGTGAATTGGCTCTAATCGGCTATGTACCAATGCTCTTTTCCCAAGCAGCCGATCCTACGAAAACCTTTCCTGTTGATCATGTCGATATCCCATGTTACTGCACTCGGGGCAATCTTGAATCGTCGGCAATCTCATACCCCGATCCCAACAGAACCTGAAAAACGGGCAATCCCAATGCGGATTATATCTTTCACCGTCTGGCTCAATCCACCGTTCTTCATGGCTTGAATATTTTTCTATCAGATCCGATGAAGTAATCCTTGTCCTCTTACCCCAACGCCTTCCTCCATCGGCCTGATCCCTTGATGATCCTGCATGAACCATATTCACAGGGAATGGATGTCCATCTATTTTCATCGGCCTTTTGTCTTCAAATTTGATCCTCCCCTGTTCAACAGCCGACTGAATTTGTTGCCGAAAAACTTTGCACTCGTTAGTGTGATGCGATATCGTGTTGTGCCACTTGCAATATCTCTTCTTCTTCAGTTCTTCCACTGACGGAATTATATAATTTGGCGGAAGTTGTATCTATTTCTCCTGCAACAGTAGATCGAAGATTTTATCGGCTTTATTAATGTCAAAATCATACCGTTCTTCCTTGTCGATATCCTTGACCCACGGGCATGATACTGATTTCTTGTTCCTAGCCCACTCCGCCAATCCGACTTCAGCATTGGATTCTTCATCATCTGAGTCCGATGAATAAACCTGTACCTGAGCAACCCTTCTCTGATATTTATCCTTTTTCGCCTCTTGAAATCGGCTTTCATGAGCCGATACCTTCTGTACCAGGTGCGCTAGGGACGCGAACTCCTGTGATGAAAATCTCTCTTTGATTGGCGCTAAGAGACCCTGAAAAGCCAAGTCGGCTAGATGTCCGTCGCTCAGATTCAAGCTGTAACATCGGTTTCTAACGTCCCGAAACCTCTGGACATATTCTGGCACCGTTTCGTCTGGTCTCTGCCTAACCGATGTTAAATCTGTCAGTCTCATCTTGTGGATTCCAGCAAAGAAGTATTTGTGAAACTGTTTTTCTAGATCGGCCCATCCCCGAACTGAATTTGGCAGTAATGAGGAGAACCATGTAAAGGCCGATCCAGACAATGACAAGGGGAAAAACCTAACTCTCAGAGCCTCCTCAGCCGATGCTTCTCTACACTGTGCCAAGAATCGGCTAATATGCTCTACCGTGGATATGCTGTCCTGCCCTGAGAACTTGGAAAAATCTAGGACTCTGTATCGGTGTGGTAACAGCACTCTGTCAAACCACTCGGGATACGGATGCCGATACATAAATGTTTGCTCCTTTGGCTTTATCCCAAATTGTTCCCTCACTATTTCTGCAACCCTCGCCGATAAGTCTTCTTCCCTTGGGACTTCCTGCTGATATTGTATGGGTGGAGTTTGTAGCCGATTCTGCCTGAGGTATTCTCTCTGATAATTACCCGAATCGGCAATACCTCCTGGGTAATTCTGTTGATATCCTCCATAATAAGCAGATCGATGGTATCCGGCAGGAATATCTTGTTGCCCCCCAGCCTGGTTGTGTGAAAACAAGTTTTCCGGTACATCTTTCGCGGTGCCATAAGTAACTTGATTTGGCTCCATCTTTGGCGGGAGATATACTGGACCTCGAGTAGGCTCTTGAGCAATCGATCCGTCCACTGCCTTCTTGATGAGGTTATGGAGCGTGTTCACTAGGATCCCAGACTGATTGATGAGCGCGTGATGTACTGCTTCATTCACCATCTCCTATAAGGGTTTTACTAGTGGACTCTCAGGTGGTGTACGGCTCGATTCTCCAACCAAAACTGGTTTTGGAAACTGAGATTTTTGAATCGGCCCTTGCCGCGTCATGCCGAAAGATTCCAAGCAGAGTTTCTGAAAATTGGCCATATTTTGCTCAACTTGTTGTCTCTGCTCGTCTGTTAAATCCTCCATGCTGACCGGGATCACGTTGTTTGTTTTGATCTCCTTTCCGGCCAGTTGAACGTGTTTGAAATTCCGTGTCCCACTGGTGTGCCAAAAAACGTGTTGGCACCGAAAATCACCGGCAGCGTTGTGGACGAGCCGATGATCTAGTTCGGCGCCTACAGACACGCGAAGGCCTGGGAGATTTGCTTAACTCCAGTGCAGGTCCTAAATCTTGAGGTTCGTAGGCGTGCCAGTCAATTTGACCCTGCAATTGACAAGGAGATAGAAAATATTAGATCATTGAGCCAATCGGCTGGAAGCCGATTTGGACTCATCTCATCGGCCGATGGCCGATATAGACAAAGCACTTATACATTGACTGGAGGCCGATGACGGCATAGATGGATGATAAATAAACCAAGCGGCTAAGGAATCAATAACAATATAAATAAATAGACTAGCCAACTACTAATATATGTATCGGCTAAAAAGCCGATGGCAGTATAGCGTGCCAAAAACGTGTTGAACAAAGCAGTCAGCCTTAATTAACAAAAGATAACCTATCGGCTAAGCACTCCGATAGAACATTGCATAAACACCCATCGGCTCAGTAAGGATGGAATTATTATCACCAGTCTAATAGATCGGACCTAACCGTTGCAGCATAGACTGATAATGATAATAGAACCTCGATGGGCCGATAAATCTAATGCAATCGTGATGGAAAATATGATAACTTATCGGCTATACATCCTGATAAAACGCTTGCATAAAACCGATCAACCTAGCAGGAATAACTTATCACGTAGTTTAGTTGGTCGGACCTAACCGATGCAGCACAAACTGACGATAAATTACACCCAGTAAGCCGATAAATCTACGCACGCGTGATGTGATATATCTATTCGGTCTATGAGATCAAACCTAACTGATGCAGCTGTAGACAGAACAGATATATCATGGTAAGCCGACCACCGCAGGCCGACTAGAATATCGGACTTAACCGAGGAAGTCCTAGTCGGTACGGTAGTCGGGGTAACGAGACTTACCCTCTCGCAGGAGGTCGAACTTAACCGATGCAGTCCGGCTCGAGAAGCAAGAACCCGTTGAATAGGGTGGCGATGTGCCAAAGTTTGTATTGATCTGATTGATATCTTACAATGTACCCGGGCATACGTATTTATACCCCCGAGTTGATACAGTCCTGATCGGACACGAAACAGGAGTTTCCTAATTATAAAAGGAAAAATAACAAACCCCGATCGGACACGAGATCAGGTTTCCTAAAAATTATTGACCCTGCCTACTTTACAGATAAAATATTAACCGCCATGCTGTGGTCTTCACGACTCCTTCATGAATTCGGCTTCTTTTGGATTTAACTCCCGTCACTTAACTATGATTTTCCTTAACCAAATCCAATAAAGATCTGTACCAAATTTTGGCGTTAACAACAGCACTCCAAGTCCAAGATTCAGGTGATAGGGGAGTAGGCCTTCAACTCTGCAATGAGATGAAGAAAGCCTAGTTACATGTTCCCCTGAAAACCTCGCTGAAAGGGTGGCATCAGGAGTGGTTTTATTGCTCCAATCTTGAGCCCTCCTTGCCTCCTTTTTTTGGAAATCCACCTTCGTTACTAGAGAGCTGGACTGCCCTACCGTCGTAGGCTGAGATGGTTCAGGTGCAATTATTGCTGGAGAAGATCGATGATCTGAAGAACAAGGGGCTGATCGGGCCTTGGGTGGCCAGAACCTTCCAAAATCGAAGAATTCAACCTTTGAAGGCCAGGATCCACTTTGGCTACGACTATGAGGGGAAGAATGATCCCACTAGGGAATGCGCCGACTACGTCAACAAGGATGTTATCACCGACGCCTTGCTTGGTACTTTGTCAATGGAGTTGTCGAGACTCTAGACGCCGAGAAGGCCCTCAAGCCGTACTGCAAGGACAAGCCCTGGCCCAAGGTAATGCCTTGTGTGATATCTATCTTGATGTTTGCTTGTAATGCGTTGTATGAACATTGTCCAATTGAGTTTTCCCCGATGCTTGATGTATGCAGGAATTCACCGAGTTCGCTTCTGACCCATCTAATCAGCTGGCTAGTGAATCTAGAAAGCGACCGGCTAGCCCCTCGTCGGCTGGACCAGGCCAAGAAGAATGATGCGCCAAGTAAGGCATCAAGCGGTCCCATGATCAGGGATTCTAGTAGCACAACCCTAGGATCAACCAGCTTCAGAACCGTGCTGCCGACTACCGCCATGCCCCAGTTAGCCGCACCGAGTACCGTGCCGACTGGGCCAAGTTCTTCACCACCGACTGCCGCGCCCATAAGACCTACAACCGGCAACACTCCACCGCCGAGTAGGCCTTCAGGCCCATTGTCAACTATCTCCACTCCTAGTGCACAGGGGTGAAGGTTTAAGACTTTCAAAAGGTATGAAAATCTTTGATCTTTAGAAAATCTTGAGTAGTTTTGCAACATCTTGATTGCTGAGTAATCTTTCAGGAAGCCAAGTGACGCTGACCCCAAGGGGACAGCGCCACCAACCTCCATAGCCGCTCCCATCCCGACTGAGGCTGAGACCGCAGAGCCGCAACCCGAGTTGAGTGCCGTCCCAGGCCCTGAGGTTGAGACAAGCTGCTCGGTTGAGCTGCAAACTTCGCCCAGTCGGAACACCGTAGTTGACGTTCCGGTCCTCGAGCTTGCCAAAGACCCAGCACTGCCAATGGATCCAAGGCCCAGGACTCTCTCTCCTCCACTTTCTTCATCTTCCAATGATGATGACCTTCCCAGGCTCGAGGCTCCTCCACCAAACTTCACCTGGACATTCTACTTGGTTACGCTAGAGGGGGAAGAAAAAACCTTCGAACACAATGAGCAAGCCGCCCAGAGGGAGAGAGTCAACTTAATGGAGGCCGCCGTCACCTCAGCAAGGATTATCCAGGTATATAATCCATCTGATTGTGTCTGCTAATTTGCAGCCCTTCAGAATTTTCTATCAGTATTGCTTATGTCGCCTAACTTCTATGCTTCTTGCGTAGCAAGTGGTCAATCGGTCTGACACGATGGGCCAAGTTCTGTCCCATCTTGCCCTTAGCTTACTCAACTCCGCCAGCTCCAAATTGCCAAGGATGATCTAGAGAAGTCCAACAAGGAGAGGGAGGAGTGGCTGAAGGATTTAGTGAACAAGCTCAGGGACGAGAACTGGGCGTAGACAGGGACCATTAGAGGTATGTTCCCTTTTTGCCCGAGTGACTCTAAACAAATCTGTCCGTATTGCTGATCTTTGACTCTGTTTGGCTGTAGCTCTAGAGACAAATTTGAACAATCAGGCCCTTGAAATTGAACGCCTGAAGAAGGAGCTGGAAGAGCTCGAGATGGCGCAGTCCAAGGTCGACACCGAGTATGCGAGTAAGTCACATATCTACTCTTGTACTCGGTCTGACTAGATATCCTGATTTACTGATGCCTCTTTTCTATGTGAGCAGCCTTCAAAGCCAATTCGTAGATCCAATTCGGTGCCTTTGCGGATGAGATTAAAGTAATAAAAGAGTCACGGAACGTCATAGTTGATTCTGCAAAGACTTTATTAGATATCATGTAGCCAAGCCTAGCCGGGCCCAGCTCCTGTTCCATCTTCCAGGTGGCGCAGCGTCTTGAAGAGGCCCCTGCCCTTCTGAAGAAGTACTCATCGGAGCACGTCGCCGTGGAGCATTGGCTATGACGAAATCTCTCTACCCCTGGATGGACATTGAGGCCATCGGAGAGGGCTTTGCTGAAGGTACTACCCCAGAGGAGGGATTGGAGCTGATAAGCCAGGTTAGGCCTACTGTTGAGGCCATTGTCGAGGATCTACCAATGTAAGCATGAACTTTTAAGTAGTCGGTGCTTGACAGAAACAATATGTAAATATTGTAAATGCTTTTGGTGTTTGTTGTTGCATCTTGTCGAGTACTTGCTTTATTTTATCCATCATTAGTTTTACCCGACTAGCCAAGTTATGCTGAGTGGTTTAAAAGCGACTTTAAAAAGCATTTACCACATGGGGCTATACTAAGGAAAACTTAGCATAATCATTATAAAACTTCATGACTTAGATAAAACAAGATCGAACTTTGTGAACAACAGAGGACATGTATCATCATGTAGCCCCCGACTCACTACTCGGTTGAAACAAGCGACGCAGTGAGTCAGAGTGGCAAACTTTATTTACATGTAAAAGGAGTACAAAACTCAGGTATAGAAAGGACGTAGCTGTTCTACATTCCATGAGCTATTGACTAGGACGCCGTCTTTTGTCTTTAGTCGGTAGGTGCCCGGACGTGTCACCTCAGCGATAATGAACGGCCCTTCCCATAAGGGAGATAATTTATGCCTGTCTTTGGTGGTTTGGATTTTTCTCAAAAGGAGATCTCCCACCGAAAAGGTGCAACCACAAACATTCCGACTGTGATAACGACGCATGACTTGAAGATACTTTGCCGACTGGATGGTTGCGATGTCCCTTGCTTCCACCAACTGATCTAGTTTGACCAGTCAGTCTTCAGTTGATTTTGCATCTGAGTGGGCCCGGACTTGTGGTGAGCCGAACTCCAACTCGGTTGGTAACAGAGCCTCAGCACCATAGACTAGGAAGAAAGGGGATTGCCCAGTTGCCCGACTAATCGTGGTTCTTAAAGACCAGAGAACCGATGGAAGCTCTTGCACCGACCTCCCTGCATATGGTTGTAGTCGGTTGAACACCTTAGTCATGATACCTTATAAGACCATGCCATTGGCACGCTCAACCTGCCCATTGCTTCGTGGGTGTGCCACAGAAGCATAACAGATCTTGATGCCGAAGTCGTAACAGAAATCTTGAAAAATGCCGCTAGTGAACTGAGTGCCGTTGTCCGTTATAATGCGGTTGGGAACTCCAAATCGATATATAATACTCATGATGAAGTTTTTTTTGCCTTTGCCGCTGTTATGGTAGCAACGTGTTTTGCCTCAATCCACTTTGTGAACTTGTCCACTGCGACGAACAAGTGTGTGAACCCTCCTGATGCTTTTTTGAACGGCCCGACCATGTCAAGCCCCCAAACTGTAAAGGGCCTAGAGATTGGAATTGTTTGTAATTCTTAAGCTGGAAGATGTGTTTGCTGCGCAAAGAATTGACATCCCTCGCACGTCCGAACTATGTCTTTTGCGTCTGTAACTGTAGTTGGCCAGAAGAACCCTTGTCAGTAAGCCTTTCCGACTAACGTCCTAGATACAACATGGTTGCCACAGATGCCCGAGTGGATGAATTACAGAATCTGCTTGCCCTCCTCAGGTGTGACGCAGTGCATGAGGACTCCGGATGCACTTCGACGATAGAGATCTTCTCCGTCTACAAGGAAACATTTGCTTCGACGTTTGATCCGCTCAGCTTCACTGCGATCTTCTGGGAGTTCGTCTTCTATTAGGAACTTGATGATTGGAGTCCGCTAGTCCTAAGAGACGATTAGTACTTCACTTGTTGCCGGGGTAGGTTCAGCTTTCGACTGCTTGAGTACTGGCTTCTTTTTGACTGATGGCTCCAATAACTGCTCGACAAAAATTTCGGTCGGGACCACTTCTCGTTTGGATCCTATGTTGGCTAACTGTAACGCCCCTCTTCTGTTAACCAATATAGACCAACAAAAGAGGAACGCCTTTACCTGCAATACCTGTACCAATCCCAGGAGACCAGCTGGTACATACAGGACATCGGTGGATCAATGCTAAACCTGCTTTATTTATTTCACATAGCCCTTACATAGGTTGTAGTCCGGATAGAACCCGAGACATATAACAATACCTTACAAAAGTAGGCAACGGAAAACATGGATAGACCTAATACCCACAAGAAAAAGCTTGGGACCTAGATCGAAACCCTAAACTCGTCGTATTTGGCTTGTTCCTGATAAAACTCGCTGAGGGTGGGGTCTTCATTTTCATAGACTTTTGAGGAAAAAGTAGGCAAGGGTGAGTACACGAGGTACTTAGCATGTCATGGAAAATATGTGGCATGCAAAGGTTAGCAATGAAGGCTAGGGTTATTTTATAAATGTGATTTTTAAAGATTTTGAGTTTTGGAAAATTTCTAAGTGTGCTCTTTAAGTTATCGGAAAGAAGCTCACGCTTCAATCCATTCTGTGAGTTGTTTTGCAACAACTCACCACAATTAAGTTAGTCGGGAAGAGACTCACGTCTCAACCCATTCCACAAGTCATAGATTTGTCACATTTTCCGATTCAGAGCGTACTCTCCATTAGTACCTCCATTTAGGTGGGTTCTCATTTTTAAAACCATCACTTAACTCAAACAACTCAACTACGGTGTTAGTCAACACCCCGGGTCACACAGGCCCATTTTAGGCCACACAGGCCATCCATCAGTCACACAGACCGATTCTGGTAACGAATCCCAACCCGCAAAACAATTGCACAGATATTTGTAAAATAAAATCTACGCTAGAGAAATTACTTCACATCCGCCCATAATCGTGGGCACGACTGTTTGAACAGTTTATAAACCTTTGCAATGGGTGCACGCTTTACCTACAAGACACGAGCTTACTCCCACACTGGCCAAGCGGGGAGGTTTGCAACAAGGCCTTTCCAAAGCCTTCTCAGGATAGCACGTTGCCCTATAAATGGGTCCACATAACCAAGTACCTGGAACTCATTTCCGGTACTCAGGGATGGGGGTATATCGCCCTCATGGCACCTAGCCGCTCCCATATTTATTAGCAACCGAATGATCCTAAGAACACTAATTACTCGGCCAGGGGCATCCCATTCCACCTGAATGGTCCTTATATGCCACGTGAAGTTGGAGCCACACAGGCAGCGACGACCCATGACCAAGTTTTGTAAAACTATTTTAATTCGCAAACGCTCGACCAAGGGTGCTGAGATTTAAAACCATTTTAAATAACCCTAGTTTTCCCTTCGTCAAGTTTTAATTTAAATAAAATGGAGTCATCAATACTCGTACTCAAGTACGAATAACAGGACGATGGGGGTTGCAAAGGGCAAGGTAACAATTCATTCAAGGAGGGTACTATGCAGCAATTAGGTTGGGCCTGACGGATTCAATTACGAATCACGGCCAATAATAATCATGTTCCTAAATATGCATATTTCATAAATCAAAGCAAATTTTTAAATCATGGGTTCAATATGGTTAAGGGTGACTTGCCTTGCTCCTGATCCTGCGGGTCCTCGGCGAAATCCTCGATCGACAGCTCCTCAGTACCGGTTTTAAAGAAAACAAGCAAAAACACCAAGAATCAGGACCTATCATGTACAACTAATAATGCCGGTGTGTAGATCTTTTTTTTAGAAAAATTTTGAGAGTTGAATGGGCTCAAACGGAGTTACGGTTGAAAAGTTATGATTTTTTAAAATTTAAATCAATTTCTTGTGAATAAAAAGAATTAAAGTTATTTAGGAAAGAAAAGGAATAAAAGAAAAAGAAAAGAAGAAAACTCAGAGGCTGACTGGTGGGGCCCTGATGTCTGAGGGGAGAGGGAGGGCTGAGGCTCAGGCTGACAAGTGGGGTCGGCTGGTCAGTGGGAGGAAGAGGGGACAGAGGATGACAGGTGGGGTCAGGGTGTCAGTGAGATGGGAGAGAGAGAGTGGAGACTGACAGGTGACACCGAGGTGACAGCGGGAGGAGAGAGGATGGGTGCTAACGTGTGGGGCCAGATTGTCAGTGACTAGGAGGGGGAGACCAAGGGGCCCGCGGTGGCCTGCGTCGGCTGATGCGGCGCCCACGTGGCACTCCACGTCGGCATGGACCGACGCTTAACCTTGGTGTGGAGGCCATGGACCCCGGGTACCTCATGAGAAGCATTTGGGCCACTCGGACAGAGGATGGGCCTAACCTTGTAATTAGGGATACAATAGGACTCGGCATACATTACCTTGCACGATAAGGAAATGATATAGTTCTAGTCGGGCACGTTGTATTCCTAGAAGGAAATCTCTTGATCGGAGTCCGACTGGGATTCCTAACCTCTAACCCTATCCCCCAGTATATAAGGGGAGGCAGGGCACCCCCTGAGGGCAGAAGAAATACAATGTCACCAGAGAAACCTCAAAGGCAATACACCACAACTGGATGTAGAGTATTACCTCATTTCGAGGGCCTGAACCAGTATAAATTATTTCGTGTTCCTTGGTAAACCATCAAGTTTAGGTCTCACGAGTAGCCCTATATTCTTATTGCCGGTATAAAACATTGACAGTTGGTGTGCCAGGTAGGGGCATCGACGAGATCATCTTCGACAAGCCTAATGGATTCAACCACCAGAGTCGACGGCATCAACTTCTTCCCCAGGCAAACAATCACCTTCGGGAGCCTCGACTTTGTCACCGACAAGTTCGGCCATCTTACCCTGTCCGACTCGGATCCGAACCGATCAGCTAGGGACCAAACTGACTCCATGCCGATCGGCCCACGCGACGTTGCAGCGGTCCTTGTCGACATGTGCTGCAATATTCAACGTGCCCGGGTCTCGGGACAACTCTTTCTTTCGGTGTTCGACTCGGACTCGGCCTCGAGCCAGCCGAGATCGGGCTAAGAAAGGAAGAGATCGTCAATCTCCTGTTCAGACTTGGCAACACCGCGGATATCCTCAATCAGCATCCGATGCGGCAGACCCGATCCCCTAGAGTTCAACTCGGATACGGCCCAGAGCCGCTCGAGATTGGATCTAGGGAGGTCAGAGTTGTCATTACCCCCATCAACTACTCTGATTCTGACTCTAAGTCGGACAGCAGCATGGCAAGCTTCTCTCCGCCACATGAAGTCTTCATGGCGTCCAAGGGCTCAACTCCCACTCAAGAGGCACGCCGACTATGCGATCAACAAGGAGAGGGGGCCCGCCGACTACAGGAGGAAGACGCAAGATGCCTACAGGCCGAGCGTGATGCACACAACGATGATCTATGCAAGGCTGGGCGGACTACTCAATAGCAAATCCTCCAAACCCGGGTCGGTGACCACAACGTTTTTGTAACTCCTCAACAGAACGTTGTGGCCACTGCTACTCTGCTGGATATACTACAATTTAGGCTTGATCACCAGGCCACCCCGACGATAGCAAGGATAAAAGCCATGATCACCGCTACTGCATGTTAGCAGCATCAATAGTCAGGCGACACTCTCATACCGACCAACAGGTCGGCTTCCCCAACAACAGTCTCATTTGCCTCGACACGATGCCGAGCGGCCGACTCCAGTCAGCCACACATGGAGTCACGCCACATATCACTCGGCAACCACAATAACGACCGGCGGCGTTGATATCAAAACGACCGTCAGGACAACTAGGATCTCCGAGGCTGACTACGACGTGATCTCCGGCAAGACATCAATGCACGGCGTCGCGAGCACGAGGAAGACGAGCGTCGCTATGGAGGCCATGGGCCCCGGGTACCTCATCAAAAGCATATGGGCCACTCGGATAGAGGATGGGCCTAGCATTGTAATTAGAGATATAGTAGCACCTGACAGACTTTGCCTTGTACAATAAGGAATATACAGTCCAAGTTGGGCAAATTATATCTCTAAGAGGAGATCCCTTGGCCATATCCGGCTAGGACTCCTAATTTGTACCCCTGTCCCCCAGTATATAAGGGGAGGCAGGGCGCCCCCTGAGGGCAGAAGATCATAGATCGACACAAATCCTCAAAGGAATAACACCACAACTGGACGTAGGGTATTACCTCACATCGAGGGCCTGAACCAGTATAAAATCTCCTTGTGTTCCTTTGCAATCCACTGAGTTTCCATCCACCGGGTAGCACTATATTCATATTGCCGGTGTAAAACATCGACAGTTGGCGTGCCAGGGAGGGGCTCCGGCAAGTTTTACATCTACAAGCTCGATGGATCCAGCAACCAGAGTCGATGGCGGCAAATTCTCCCTTGGAGACACAATGACGTTCGGAAGCCTCAACTTCGTCGCCGACATGTTCGGCAATCTCACCTTGGCTGACGCAGATCCAATCCAATCGACCGAGGAACCAGCCGACTTCGCGCCAGTCGGCCCACAAGATGCTGCAGCCACCCTCGTCAATTTGCTGCGGTGATCTACCACCTTGCCGGGTCTTGGGACAACTCTCTCCTTCGGCGTCCGACTAGCGCTTGGCCTCGAGCCAGCCCGGGTTGGGCTAGGAGGGGGAGAGATCGTCAATCTCCCTTGCAGACCCGGCGATGCCGCGGATCTACATCCCACATGGCTGACTCGATCCTCTAGGCTTTAGTTTGGACATGGCTCCGAGCCACTCCAGATTGGATCTAGGGAGGTCGGAATTGTCCTTACTCCGATTAACTACTCAGATTCCGACTTCAAGTCGGGCAACGCTTCGGACACTGGTTCGGATACCAGTTTGGCAAGTTTCCTTCTGCCCCCCGAGATTTTCATGGCATCAACCCCCCCGCTGGAGGTGCGCCAAGTACAAGAGGAGCAACAGGAGGAGGCACGCCGACTACGGCAACAGCAGGAGGCCGACCGTGTGGCTCGCAACGACGAACTATGCAAGGCTGGGCCAACCGCTTAGCAACAGATACTCCAGACTAAAGTCGGCGACCACGACGTCTTCGTTACGCCACAACAGAACGTCATGGCTGCTGCAAACTTGCTAGATACACTCCAGCTTGGGCCTGATCACCAGGCCACACCGACTATCGCCAAGATTAAAGCCATGATCACAGCTGCCGCATGTTAGCAGCACCAGCAGTCGGGCGTAACACTTATACCGACTAATCGGTTGGGTTCTCCAGCGGTAATTTCGTCCACATCAGCGCGACACTGGGCGGCCTGCTCAAGTCAGCCACACGAGGAGTCATGACAAACATCACTCAGCAACACCAACAACAACAATCGGCGGCGTCATCAGAACGATCGTCGGTTCAACCAGGACTTCTGAGTTTGTCTACAACGTGACCTCCGACAAGACATTAATGCCCGGCGCCGTCAACGCGAAGAGGACGAGCACCGCCGACTGGAGGACGAGAACGAGCGCTTTGGCCTCCACCACGAGTGGTTCAACCGCCGCGATCGAAGCCGGAGCCCTCACAAAGATGAAGGCGTTCTAGCTTTCACCCACGAGTTACAGGATGTTGACTGGCCATCGGGCTTCAAGCCTACGGGAATCGAGAAATACGACGGCAAAACCAACCCCGAATCCTAGCTCACCGTATATACTCTGGCAATTCGAGCTGCTGGAGGTGACCACAAAGCCATGGCTAACTACCTTCCGGTCGTCTTGGCCGACTCAGCAAGGACATGGCTAACAGGGCTCCCGTGGCGGTTGATCGGTTCCTAGGGAGAACTCAGGGATCGGTTCTTCGCTAGCTTTTAGGGGACCTACGAGAGGCCGTCTTCCGAGCATGATCTTTATCAGCTGCACCAGAAGAAGAACGAGTCTCTACGAGATTTCATCAAGAGGTTCTTCGAGAAGCACAACCAAATCCCAATGATCCGGGACGAGGCTGTCATCGCCGCCTTCCGCAAGGGAGTAAAGGATGCCCCATTCATTGCGAAATTCATTCGGAAACCACCGCCGTCTGTCCGGGCTCTGTTCGACATGGCCAATAAATACACCGACTCGGCCGAGGCGGTCGCAGAGGCCCTCGATGAGAAGAAAGAGTCCCGGTAGAAGGACCAAAAGGCGAAAGCTGACAACAAGCCGTCTCAAAACAAGTTTGGCAGCCGCAAGCGGAAGTCGGACAACGAGGTGGCCAACATGGAGCGCACTCGGTTGCGGCCCCAGCGGAATAACGACTACCAGAAAGTCATGAGCGGGCCATGTGCCTTCCACCCCAAGGGCAAGCACGCGGCCAAAGACTGCTACATTCTCAAGAAGTTTGCCTCCGAGCAGGCTTCATCGTCTGGCGCCGACAAGGACAAAGACAAGCCAGACTCGGGTCCGGCTGATGATTTTCAAGATCCCCAAGCCGAGCTCAATCACATCTTCGGGGGGCCGCTCGCGTATGAGTCCAAGCACAAACAGAAGCTTTCAGCGCGCGACATCAACACGGTCTCTACAACGGACACCCCCTAGTACCTACGCTGGTCAGAGATGGCCATTACCTTCAATCGCGCAGATCACCCGGATCGGGTTTCTCATCCGGGACGTTATCCACTCGTCCTGGACCCGGTCGTCAGAAACATCAGGCTGAAGAAAACCCTCATCGACAGAGGTAGCGCGCTCAACATCTTATTCGCCAAGACTTGGGACGAGATGAAGATTCCTCGTTCAGAACTACGGCCGAGTACTGCGCCCTTCCACGGGATAATTCCCGGCCTGTCATGAACTCCACTCGGGCAGATAACCTTGCTGGTAACCCTCAGCACGCCGGATAACTTCCGCACGGAAAACGTCTGCTTCGAGGTTGCCGACTTCGAGACCGCGTACCACGCGATACTCGGACGACCAGCACTCGCCAAATTCATGGCGATACCACACTACGCATATATGGTGCTCAAGATGCCTGGGCCAGCAGGAGTCCTCTCCCTCCGCAGCGACATCAAGCAAGCCTTCACCTGCGACAAGGAGAGCTGTGAACTGGCTCAATCACAAGAGGTGGCAGTCGAGTGCGATAGCATTCGGCAAGCCATCACAACTGAAGTCGAGCAGGATCAAGTTTCGGCAAAAAAGGCAGTGAAGTAGGGAATTTCAGCGGACTCTGACACAAAGAAGATCCCCCTGGACCCTTCCGACCCCTCCAAGACTGCTCTAGTCGGGACTGGACTCGACCCCAAATAGGAAGACGCGTTCGTCACCTTCCTACAAGCCAATAAAGATATCTTCGCATGGAAACCGTCCGAAATGCCGGGCATACCAAGGGAGGTGATCGAGCACGCTCTCAATGTGAAGATAGACGCCAAGCCAGTCAAGCAACGGCTGCGGTGCTTCGCTCAAGACCGCAAGGATGCTATTCGGGAGGAGATTACCAAGCTCCTCACAGCCGGGTTCATCAAGGAGGTCTATCACCTGGATTGGCTGACAAACCCAGTTCTGGTCCGGAAGCAAAAGGTAAATGGCGCATGTGCGTCGACTACACCGATCTCAATAAGGCGTGCCCCAAGGACCCATTTGGTCTTCCCAGGATAGATTAGGTGGTTGATTCCACGGTAGGGTGTGACCTACTTAGCTTTCTCGACTGCTACTCGGGATACCATCAAATCAGCCTGAGGGAGGAAGACTACTTAAAGACATCTTTCATCACGCCGTTTGGAGCGTACTGCTATATCACAATGCCGTTCGGTTTGAAGAATGCTAGAGCAACCTATCAATGGGCCATTCAGCGGTGTCTGCACACTCAGATCGGGTGCAATGTGGAAGCCTACGTCGACGACGTGGTGATCAAGACCAAGTCCAAAGAAGACCTCATCGCTGACTTGGAAGAAACCTTCCAAAACCTTCGAAGATTCAAGATGAAGTTGAACCCAGAAAAGTGCGCCTTCAATGTGCCATCCGGAAAGTTACTCGGCTTCATAGTCTCGCATCGAGGCTAACCCGGAGAAAGTCAACGCCATAATGAACATGGCTCCCCTGACTAACCTCAAAGACGTCCAGAAGCTGATAGGCTGCATGGCGGCACTCAGTCGGTTTATTTCCCGACTGGGCGAACGGGGTATGCCCTTCTTCAAGCTACTCAAAAAGGCGGACAACTTCCAATAGACTCCGGAAGCCCAGCAAGCCTTCGAAGACTTTAAGCAATTTCTCACATCACCTCCCGTGTTGGCGTCACCTCTGCCCCAAGAACCGCTAATGCTATACCTGGCAGCAACCACTCAGGTAGTCAGCACAGTGCTGGTGGTTGAGCGATCTGAATAGGGTCACATCCAGAAAATACAACGGCCAGTCTACTTTGTCAGTGAGGTGCTTGCCGACTCGAAGACGAGATATCTGCAGGTCCAGAAGCTGCTATATGGCCTACTCATCACAGTCCGGAAGCTGGTGCATTATTTTCAAGCACATCAAGTCACGGTGGTCACAGCATTTCCACTTGGGGATGTCCTTCATAATCACGAGGCCACTGGCCGAATCGCTAAATGGGCACTCGAGTTGATGGCGTTCGATATCACTTTTCAGCCACGGATAGCAATTAAATCACAAGCTCTAGCCGACTTCGTAGCCGAGTGGACAGAAGTTCAATTGCCAACATCAACAGCAAAGCTAGAGTACTAGACAATGTACTTCGATGGTTCCCTACGGATCAGCGGCACCGGGGCTGGAGTCATATTGACATCCCCCACCGGTGAAAAACTAAAGTACGTTCTACAAATCCACTTCCCGGCTTCCCACAACGTCGCCAAGTACGAGGCACTTATTCACAGGCTCCGCATCGCTATATCACTTGGCATACGTCGACTGGTTGTGCGCGGGGATTCTCAACTCGTGGTAAACCAAGTCATGAAAGACTGGACTTGTCTCGACGATACCATGGCGGCATACTGTTAGGAGGTCCGCAAGCTGGAAAACAAGTTCGACAGGCTAGAAATAACACATGTCCTATGTCAATACAACGACACGGCAGACGAGCTGGTAAACATGGGATCCAAGCGAGAAGCAGTTCCGACTGGAATCTTTGTCAAGCAACTCATGGAGCCATCAGTCAAGAAGAAACCGGCACCGGAGCAGCCGGGAGGCGAACCTACCCCGGCCACAGACGAAGTGCTGCACATATGTCAAGACTGGAGGACTCCTGTTGTCAAATTTCTCCTGGACGACGAACTCCCAGAAGATCGCAGTCAAGCCGAGCAGATAAAGCGTCGAAGCAAAAGCTTCCTACTAGTCGGAGAAGACCTGTACCAAAGGAGCGCATCCGGTGTCCTCATGCGTTGCGTCACCACCGAGGAGGGCAAGCAGATTCTGCAGTCGATTCACTCGGGCATATATGGCAACCATGCCGCATCCAGGACGTTAGTCGGAAAGGCTTAGCGGTAGGGATTTTTCTGGCCCACAGCAGTAACAGACGCCAAGGACATTGTTCGCAAGTGTGAGGGTTGCCAGTTCTATGCAAGACAAATAAATCTCCCAGCCCAGGAACTCCAAACCATTCCCATTTCTTGGCCATTCGCAGTATGGGGGCTCGACATGGTCGGGCCTTTCAAGAAAGCGCCAGGAGGGTTTACACATCTATTCGTCGCGGTGGATAAATTCACCAAGTGGATTGAGGCTAAACCCGTTGCAACAATTACAGCGGCACGAGCAAAGGACTTCATCATGAGTATATTATACCGGTTCGGGGTCCCTAACCGCATCATCACCGATAACGGTACTCAGTTCACGGGCGGCGTATTCCAAGACTTCTACGAAGATTTCGGCATCAAGATCTGCTACGCATCTGTGGCACACCCGCGGAGCAACGGGCAGGTCGAATAAGCCAACGGTATGGTCTTACAAGGCATCAAGGCCAAGATATTTGACCGACTACAACCATATGCGGGCCGGTGGGTACAAGAACTCCCATCTATTCTCTAGTCTCTCAGAACCATGGTTAGTCAGGCAACAGGGCAATCCCCTTTCTTTCTGGTCTACGGTGCCGAGGCTATGCTACCGATAGAGTTACAGTTCGGCTCTCCGTGAGTCTGGGCTTACTCAGAAGATGGCTCAAATAACACCCGACTGGTCGAGCTAGATCAGTTGGAAGAAGCAAGGGACACCGCAACAATCCAGTCGGCAAGGTATCTTCAAGGCCTGCATCGCTACCACAATCTCAATGTCCGTGGCCGCGCCTTTTTGGTCGGGGACCTCGTCCTGAGGAAAATACAAACCACCAAAGACAGGCGCAAACTATCCCCAATCTGGGAAGGGCCGTTCATTATAGCCGAGGTCACGCGGGCAGGCACCTACCGACTGAAGACCAAAGACGGTACTCTCATCAGCAACTCATGGAGCATAGAACAGCTACGTCCTTTCTATACCTGAGTTTTATACTTTTTTTATGTGTATAGTTTCTCTGACTCACTACGCCGCTTGTATCAACCGAGTAGTGAGTCGGGGGCTGCATGTATATATGTGCTGTCAATAATATACGAGCTTGTCCTACTCAGTCACGAAGCTTTACTACAACTGTCGCGTTTGCCCGAGTTTAGTTTCCTACTTTGAACGATTTTACTAAGTTCTAACAGAATAACTCGGCACAGACTCCACGGTCAAGTAAAGCTAATGACGACTGAGTACATAAGCTTGGTGGCGCCGCACATATATTTACACATGTTTTCCACAAAAGTTTATACATACCGACTACATAATATGTTGCCTTTACAGACCCAGGTCTCGGGTAATTATCTTAGCAATTGGCTTCGCCCGGGCAATCAGCTCCAGCGCCTCCTCGGGCGTCGTCTCCTCGGCAAACCCCTCCCCAATGGCTTCGATGTTTGCCCTCGGGTAGATGGATTTGGTCATCACCAGGGTTTGGGCCACGCCGGCATCAACGTGCTCATCCGAGTAAGACACTTGGTGCATTCTCAAGACGCACCTCTATTTGGGGGATCCTGCTGCAACTGGTTCCCACAGGGCTAGGATCTATGAGGTCAAGAAGCCCTTTCACGGACCCAACGAGGGCTTCCCATGACTCCCTGATCACTCTTATCTCTTCTGTGTAAAACCGATACTGGGCCTGGACATTAGCTCTCATGTCTGCCCAGGTCCGCCGGCAAGTAAACTTGTTAGGCTCGGTTGCAGATAGATTGACTAATGGATTGGTTAAGATCATGGTCAGGCTGGGGACTTACTTTCGTAGTCGCACTCCCACTTGGCTATAGTTTTCTCCAGTTCGGCTTTTTCTTCGCCTAGCTTGACGGCGGCCTCCTTCAACTCGGCCTTCTCCCGTTCGAGCTCGGCGTTGGCCCTTGTCATGTCGGCCTTGACCTTCTCAAGCTTGGCCTTGGCTCTTTCGGCCTCCTTCAGCTGGGCTTCCCCCTCTGTTCGGGTCTTCAATTCAGCTTCAAGGGCTGCACGACAGATTAGTCAAGAACTCGACCGTGTAGCCAAGATGCAACTGGGCAGTCAGGAACAACTCAGCTGAAGAAATACAACAAGGGTTCGGTCGGGAATATGCATTCGGGGACTTACCTCTAATCTTTCTGGCTTGAGCCCAAGTTTCCTCCTTGAGCCGGGTGGCGCCTTCCTTCAGCCAGGCTTCCCTCCCTGAGTGACGCTCCTCCATCTCGGCCTTCAATGCCTGGAGCTGCTCCAATTTTGCGAGGTGGGGAGCCATTTCGACCAGGATCTCTGTCATCGCCTCATTACGGTCGACAAGTTTCTGCTCAGGGAAAAGAACAAATCAAGAATGGAATCAGACGTCAAAACGAGAAGATCACCATGACTTCGCCACAAGAATTATACCCCGACTCCCTGGGACCCGCTGATAGCGGCGCGAAGCAAGCTTTCGCATTCTCTTCTCGCGGCAACTTCGTCAAGCTTGAAGCTCTTCACGGTCCCGCCAGGCGCTGTCCAGGTGAACGTCCGAGGCATCCTACGCGGAGGAGCTTCAATCCGAGGCAGGTTCGGATCTCTGGCGGCGGCGACGACCACAACGGCGACCACAACGGCGACGGGGTCCCGGCCTCCACGCCGCTGTCCCCCGCAGCCTTGGGGATCGGCTCGGGGGCTTCGACAGCGGCCTCTGCAGCAGGCGATGATTCAGGGGCTAGGACATCAGCCTCAGCCACTGCTCCTTGGTCGGGCAGCACCAGCAGCCCCGCAGTCGAGACCACCTCAGTCTCCGTGACTAGAGTGGCTACCGGCTCAACGGGTGCGCTCACGGGCGCCGGCTCGGCTGGGACGGGCTCTTCAAGGGGAACGGTCAGGGCGGTCTCCATGAGATCGATATCGGCCCGCTTCCTACATGACGAAACAAGACATCAAAACACTACTCCAACACGCAAGAATTTCAGAAGATCCGGAGCAGCATACCTCTTGGAGAACTTCAGTTTCCTACCGGGCGAGCCGGGTCCTGGCGGAGCGCTAGCTCCGATTGTCGGCCCGGCTGGCGAATTGGTCGGCGTTACAGTCGACAGCGGCGCATCAGCTCGAGTCGGCCCCGATTCCGGTGTGGTTGGCTTGGGCGCCTCCGTCCTCGGCGGTGTCTGCTCTGGCCGGCCCCTCGACGGCGCTGTTGCCGGACTCGGCAATGTTGGGCTCGACCCCACAGGTCTCAACCTGGGGCTTGATCGCTTGGGCGCCATGGCGACGGTGTCCTTTATCTTCAGGCTTCCTGCCACGGCACATGGCGTCATGGTCCCCTCCCCCCGATACAGAATGGGCTTCTTCCCCGCTCTCTTGGAGTCAGGGTGGGTAGCAGAGGGTCTCCTCGGCCTCTTCTTCGATGCAACGGCCGACAACGGGCGGGAGTCTTCATCAAGCTCTTCGTGCCACTACAGACGAGTCAACAAAATACATCATGCAGTGCTGAACAATCGCAGACACAAGCCCACAGGCATTCATCACAGAAGAAGATTAAAGATTACCTTGGTCCGGGGCCGAATGAAGCTATAGGCCGCGACCCAGCGATTATCGTCTTCGGTCGCGATCACCCCCTCGGAGAAGTAACCAAACAGGGTCTCGGTCACTACGCGCTTGTTGGCTGACTCGTTGCTTACTCGGTCAGGATCATTTTTGCCCTTAAAGGCCCAGCCAAATGCGCTCCTCAGCTTCAGCGGCTGGATGCGCCAAGTCAGGAAGTGATGAGCCACCCAAGGTCCTGTCAGGCTAGCCTTCTTGAGGTCATCTAAGTTCACCAACAATTGATGTGCCTGGCCCATCTCCTCAAAGGATGGCTCTGCTGACCAATTTGGTAAAACCACAGGCGGCAAGCCGTTGAATGGGCGCAAGGAGGAAGCCAGATCTGCGCAATAGAACCATTCCTTGTGCCAGCCTTTCAGAGAAGATTTCAAGGGGAGATCAAGATATGTCTTCTTCCCATCACTCCTTAGCTGGAGACTAGCCCCCCAATCACACTAATATTATTCTTGGAGGGTTGGGGTTTGATGTGGAACAGATGCCGGAAGAAAATAAAATGGGGTTCAACACCCAAGAGGCACTCACAGAGAGTAACAAATATGGAGATCTGAAGAATTGAGTTGGGGTTCAAATGCACTAACTCCAGCCCGTAGAAGTCAAGGATGCGGCGGAAGAAATTGGAAGATGGAAGGCACAAGCCCCGATCGAAAAAAGAGGCGAAAACTACTGTTTCACCAGGTTGGGGTTTTGGGACCGACTCACCCTTAGCCGGCCGCCAGCGAATCACCTCTTGGCTGGGCAACTTCAGTTGACTCTCCAGCAGCTTCAGCTCCACCGAGCCGCAATCTGAAGTTGGCCAAGCACTCTCCGGCGCACCCGCAAGATCCGAAGCTTTCGGCATGGCTAGAAGCAGCAAGGTTTGGGGAAAAACGAATCGGGGGCTTGGAACAAACGATAAGGATTGGAATCGCCCGAGTTCGGGTGGGGAATAGCAGCAGCTAACCCTAGCCGGGCGGGAAGTGAAAAGTTGGGCGCAAAGGTGGAAGACGAAGTGATTGGTTGATTTGGGGCAGATGACGGAATCTTTTTCTCTCTCCCTGCTTTTATAGAGCCGATGCTGACTAGATGGGCTTGGGCCTACACAGTCAGCACTGGGCCACCAAGATATGAGTTCCTACAGTAGCATGCTCCATGTGGGCCGCTCGCAGGCTGAGTTGAAATTATAGCGCTAGTGCTACTAACAGGAGCCGATGAGGTAAACAGATATGCTTCATGAGAGCCTTACTGCTAAACATATATGTTTGGGTATCTGTTTTATCCACCAGGAATAACACCTCAACTGGACGTAGGGTATTACCTCACATCTAGGGCCTGAACCAGTATAAATCTTCTCTGTGTTCCTCTGCAATCCACCGAATTTACCTTCGCGGAGTAGCCCTATAGTTTTATTGCCGGTGCAAAGCATCGACACGGTCGTCAAGAATATCAAGCTGAAGAAGGCCCTCATAGATGGAGGCAGCGTGCTCAATATCCTCTTCGCCAAGACCCTGGATGAGATGAAAATCTGTCGTTCAGAACTGCGGCTGAGTATTGCGCCCTTCCATGGGATAATTCCTGGCCTGTCTTCAACACCCCTCGGGCAGATAACCTTGCCGGTCACTTTTGGCATGCAGAATAACTTCCGCACAGAAAACATCTGTTTCGAGGTTGCCGACTTTGAGACCGCGTACCACGCGATACTTGGACGACCGGTGCTCGCCAAATTCATGGCGATACCGCACTATAGCTACATGGTGCTCAAAATGCCTAGGCCAGCAGGAGTCGTCTCTCTCCACAGCGACGTCAAGCAAGCCTTCACCTACGACAAGGAGAGCTGCGTGTTGGCTCAATCACAAGAGGCAGCAGTCGGACGCAACAGCATTCGGCAAGCCACCACAACCGAAGTCGAGGATGATCAAGTTCCGGCAAAAAAGCAGCGAAGTCGGGAATTTCAGCGGACTCTGACAAGAAGAAGATCCCCCTGGACCCTTCCGACCCCTCCAAGGCTGCTCTAGTCGGGACCGGACTCAACCCCAAATAGGAAGATGTGCTCGTCACCTTCCTCCAAGCCAACAAGGATATTGTTAACACCAAAATTTGGTACGGTTCATTATCATGTTTGGTTAAGGAAAGAGGCTATATTAGCTGATGGAAGCTAATCCAGAAGAAGCCGAATTCGGGAAGGAATCGTGAAGACCACAGCATGGCAGTTAACTATTTTATCTATAAATTCGGTAGCTTTAATAATTTTAGGAAAACCTGATCTCGTGTCCGATCAGGGCTTGTTAATTTTCCTTTTATAGTTAGGAAACTCCTGTTTCATATCCGATCAGGACTGTACCAACTCGAGGTATAAATACGTATGCCCAGGGACCAACCGATGCAGCACAAACTGACGATAAATTACACCTAGTAAGCTAATAAATCTATGCACGCGTGATGTGATATATCCACTCGGCCTAAGAGATCAAACTTAACTGATGCAGCCGTAGACAGAATAGATACACCGTGGTAAGCCGACTACCATAGATCAGCTAGAATATCGGACCTAACCGAGGAAGTCCTAGCCGATAAGGTAGTCGGGGTAACGAGACTTACCCTCTCGCAGGAGTTCGGACCTAACCGATGCAGCCCGGCTCGAGAAGCAAGAACCCGTCGAAAAGGGTGGCGATGCGCCGAAGTTGTATTGATCTATGTTGATAGTTTACATGGTCCTCAGGCATACGTATTTATACCCCGAGTTGATACAGTCCTGATCGGATACGAAACAGGAGTTTCCTAACTATAAAAGGAAAATTAACAAGCCCTGATCAGACACGAGATCAGGTTTTCCTAAAATTATTAAAGCTACCTAATTTGTAGATAAAATAGTTAATTGCCATGCTGTGGTCTTCATGATTTCTTCCCAAATTCGGCTTCTTTTGGATTAGCTTCCATCAGCTAATATAGCCTCTTTCCTTACCCGAACATGATAACGAACAGTACCAAATTTTGGTGTTAACAGATATCTTCGTGTGGAAACCGTCCAACATGCCGGGCGTACCAAGGGAGGTGATCGAGCACACCCTCAACGTCAAGACAGATGCCAAGCCAGTCAAGCAATGGCTACCGCGCTTTGCCCAAGACCGTAAAGATGCTATCCGGGAGGAGATTGCCAAGCTTCTCACAGCCGGGTTCATCAAAGAGGTCTATCACCCGGATTGGCTGGCAAACCCAGTCCTGGTCTGGAAGAAAAACGGTAAATGGCGCATGTGCGTCGACTACACCGACCTCAATAAGGCGTGCCCCAAGGATCCATTTGGTCTACCCAGAATAGATTAGGTGGTGGATTCAACTGCAGGGTGCGAACTTCTCAGCTTTCTCGACTGCTACTCGGGATACCACCAAATCAGCCTAAAGGAGGAGGACTGCCTAAAGATGTCTTTTATCACGCTGTTTGGAGCGTACTGCTACATCACTATGCCGTTCGGTTTGAAAAACGCTAGAGCAATATATCAACGGGCCATTTAGCGGTGTCTACACACTCAGATCGGGTGCAACGTGGAGGCCTACATCGACGACGTGGTGATCAAGACCAAGTCCAAAGAAGACCTCATCACTGACCTGGAAGAAACCTTCCAAAATCTTCAAAGATTCAAGATGAAGTTGTGTGGGTGCCATGGGCCCCGGGTACCTCATGACAAGCATATGGGCCACTCGGATAGAGGATGGGCCTAGTCTTGTGATTAGAGATATAGCTAGATTCGGCAGACTTCGCCTTGTATGGAAAGGAATATACAGTCCTAGTCGGGTGCGTTATATCTCTAAGGGGAGATCTCCTAGTCGTAATCCGATGGGGACTCCTACCTTGTAACCCTGTCCCCCAGTATATAAGGGGGGCAGGGCGCCCCATGAGGGCAGGTTGAGTTGGTTCACCAGAATCACCACCACAAATCCTCAAAGGAATAACACCACAACTGGACGTAGGGTATTACCTCACATTGAGGGCCTGAACCAGTATAAAATCTTCCTGTGTTCCTTTGCAATCCACCGAGTTCCCATCCGCCGAGTAGCCCCATATATTTATTGCCGGTGTAAAACATCGACAGTTGGCGCGCCAGGTAGGGGCCTCGGCGCGATCTACATCTACAAGCTCGACGGATCCAGCAACCGAAGTCGACGGCGGCAAACTCTCCCCCAGAGATACAATCGCATTCGGAAGCCTCGACTTCGTCGCCGACCAGATCGGCAATCTCACCTTGGCCGACTCGGACTCGATCCGATCTGCCGGGGAACCAGCCGACTCCGCGCCAGTCGGCCTACACGATGCTGCGGCGATCTTTCACGACATGCTGCGGCGATCTCCCATACGCCCAAGTCCAGGGACAACTCTTTCTTTCGGTGTTCGACTCGGACTCGGTTTTGAGCCGGCCGAGATCGGGCCAAAAAAGGAAGAGATCGTCAATTTCCCGTTCGGACTCGGCGACGCCGCGGATATCTACAATCTACATCCAACGCGGTGAACCCGATCCTCTGGAGTTCGACTCGGATACGGCCCAGAGCCGCTCGAGATCGGATCTAGGGAGGTTGGAGTTATATTCAACCCCATCAACCATCCCGACTTCGACTCGAAGTCAGACTCCGACTTCCAGTCGGACTACGACTCTAAGTCGGACAGCAGCTCGGCAAGCTTCTCTCCGCCACGAGAAATCTTCATGGCATCCAAAGGCTCCACTCCTACTCAGGAATCACGCTGACTACACGAACAGCAAGAGGAGGAGGCCCGCCGACTGCGAGAACAACAAGAGGAAGAAGCAAGACGCCTGCGCGCCCGCAACGACGATCTGCGCAGAGCCGGGCGGACTGCTCAGCAACAAGTCCTCCAAACCCGAGTCGGCGACCACGACGTCTTCGTCACGCCACAACAGAACATCGTGGCCGCCGCAACCCTACTGGACACTGTCCAGCTTGGGCCTGATCACCAGGCCACCCCGACGATCGCAAGGATAAAAGCCATGCTTACCGCTGCTGCATGTCAGCAGCACCAACAGTCGGGCGATACCCTCGTACCGACCAACCGGTCGGCATCCCCAATGGCAGTCTCGTCTACCTCAAAGCGACGCCGAGCGGCCGGCTCTAGTCGGCTGCACACGGAGTCACGCCAAACGTCACTCGGCAACCCAAACAACAACCGGCAACGTCGAAGTGACCGTCGGGACAACCGGGATCTCCGAGGCCAACTATGGCGTGATCTTCGGCAGGACACCAATGCTCGGCGCCGCGAACGAGAAGAAGACGAGCAACGCCAACTGGAAGACGAGAACGAGCATTTCGGCCTCCACCACGAGCGGTTTCGCCGCCGTAGTCGGGGTCGGAGTCCTCATGAAGACGAAGGCATACCGGCCTTCACCCAAGAGCTACAACAGGTCGACTGGCCATCGGGTTTCAAGCCTACAGGAGTCGAAAAATACGACGGCAAGACCAATTCCGAGTCCTGGCTCACGGTCTACACTCTGGCGATCCGAGCAGCTGAGGGAAATCACAAAGTCATGGCTAACTACCTCCCAGTCGCTTTAGCCGACTCAGCGAGGACATGGCTAACAGGACTCCCAAAGCGATCAATCGGCTCTTGGGGAGAACTCCGGGAACGATTCATCACCAACTTCCAGGGAACATACGAGAGGCCATCTTCCGAGTACGACCTATATCAGTTGCGCCAAAGGAAGAACGAGTCTCTTCGTGACTTCATCAAGAGGTTTTCTGAGAGGAGGAACTCAATCCCGAAGATCAAGGACGAGGTCATCATCGCAGCCTTTCGAAAAGGAGTCAGAGACACCTCGTTCATCGACAAATTCACGCGGAAGCCACCCAACTCTGTCAAGGCCCTATTCGACATGGCAAACAAGTACGCCGACTCGGCCCACGTTGTTGCCGAGGCCCTCGATGATAACAAGTCACCCTGACAGAAGAAGCGGGACGACACCAACGACGTGGTCCCGACTAAAGCTGGGAATTGCAAACGCAAGTCGGACGGCTTCATTGTGGCAGTCGGTCACAATCGGCTTCGACTTCCTACAACTGAAGATTATCAGGACAACAAGTGACATGCTTGGGGGCTCACAAGCTCAAACGCAAGGATGGCATCCCCACTCCCAAATACCGAACAGCTAAGTCGCTTTCTGATAAACATCTCCTCACTCGGCCTTGCTAGTGCCACAGCCGCTTACACCTAATAGGTGTACAAGCTGCGCATTTACTTTTTTCTGTTTTTGCTCTTAAATGATTACAAAAGTACTCGAGTAGCATAAATCTCGATCCGTGAAACTCTGCTCCATGTAAGACGAACTCAAGTCACCCAAAACGCGTGCCTGGGAAAGAGCCATGAGCCAACTCCCGACGCTCGGGGGCTATGACTAGTCGGGCAGAGTGCTTAAACGTAAGGGGTCAACTACTCGAGGAAATTAATATCAAAAAGAGGAAGAACACGTATTTACATACATTGTAAAATACATTTTATTCGGGTGATTATTTCCATCATCAGATGCTACTCATCCGATATTTTTATATTGCAGGCCCAGCTCCGGATATGCGTGACAGGAACTCAGGGCTGTGAGCCTATCTCCTACGCTCGGGGGCTGGACAAGTCTGCTAAAATACACTCGGGATGCTCCATGAGGGCTACTGACCGAGTACTTGCACCAGTCGGGATGTCATCTTCCCCGGCTACGCTCCATGCGAGCTAATAATCGACCTCCGACGCCAGTCGGGGCTGTGTACTACTCGGCTAAGTAGGGTACGCCCCATGAGGGTCGCCAGCCGAATCCTACGCTACTGCTAGGTTCGGGTACCTTATTTGGTCACAGCTCTGTTGGGTAGGGTATGCCCCATGAGGGTCGCTAGCCGAATCCTATGCTAATGCAAGGTTCGGGTACCCTGCTCGGCTCTTCTGAAGTCAGAGAAGACTTACATCGTCAAAGCGCATCCGGAGTTCTCATGCACTGCGTCACACCTGAGGAGGGCAAGCAGATCCTGCAACATACCTGCTCGGGCACCTATGGCAACCAGGCTGCATCCAGAACATAAGTCGGAAAGGCTTGCGAATAAGGATTTCTCTGGCTGATTGCGGTTATCGACACCAAAAAACTCATCCTGACAGACGATGAATGATACTTCTATAGAGCTATGCCGGATAGGTCGGCTCAGGCCGGCTTATTTCGTAGCAGCCACCAAGATATGAGTTCCTACGGTAGCATGCTCCATGTGGGCCGCCCGCAGGCTGAGTTGAAATTATAGCGCTGGTGCTACCAACAGGAGCCGATGAGGTAAACAGATATGCTTCATGAGAGCCTTATTGCTAAACATATATGTTTGGGTATCTGTTTTATCCACCAAGTCTCGAGGATATATCCTTACAAGGATCACAAGCTGGTCTTCATTAAAATTGGAGATGCAGGTATCTCTCTCGAGTACACCTAACCACGTAATGGATTTATTTTTCATACAGTGGTACTCGGCCTACATGCGTGGCCACCAGTTGCCATGAGCAGCATTATTCCCGCTGACATGACGCGGATGAGTCTAACTTTCGAGTAGTACACTACTCGGGAGAGACTATAAAATTCTCATTCCCGCTGACATGACGCGGATGAGTCTAACTTTCGAGTAGTACACTACTCAGGAGAGACTATAAAATTCTCATTCCCGGCTGACATGATGCCGGCGAGTCGAATTTTCGAGTAGTACACTACTCGGGAAAGACTATAAACATCCTTCCAGCTGACGAGCTGAAGAGTCTAACTTCTGAATGGGACGCCACTCGGGAAAGACTATAAACACCTTTTCCAGCTGACATGAAGCTGACGAGTCTAATTTTCGAGTAGTATATTACTTGGGAAAGACTATAAATAATCATCCCGGCTGACATGATGCCGACGAGTCAAATTTTCGAGTAGTATACTACTCGGGAAAGACTATAAATACCCCCTTTCCAGCTGACATGACGCTGAAGAGTCCCATATACGAGTAGCATCCTACTCGGCAAGACTATAAACACACATTCCGACTAACATGAAGTCGAAGAGTCCTATATACGAGTGGTTCCCTACTCGGCAAGACTATAAATTATATTCCGGTTGACACGATACCGAAGAGTCTCATATACCAGTAGTAATCTACTCGGGAAAGACTACAAGGTTAAAGATCTTTGACTTCATGTTTAATTGTTTTCACAATTAAGCACAAAGTCGGGGGCTACACCTAATAGGTGCGCCTATTCGGCGCACACTATTCCTACATCTACATGGAGCCCTTCATAGCCTCGCTGCCAGCTGACATGAAGCAGGACTCGGGAGAAGCAGCGCTCAGACAAAGAGCACTCGGGAGCAATGCACTCGGGAAGACTTCACCGTGGAGGATGAGCACTTGGCATCAGCTATGACTCAACTATGAAGGTCTCGGGGGCTACTGTGGGTGCCATGGGCCCCGGGTACCTCATGACAAGCATATGGGCCACTCGGATAGAGGATGGGCCTAGTCTTGTGATTAGAGATATAGCTAGATTCGACAGACTTCGCCTTGTATGGAAAGGAATATACAGTCCTAGTCGGGTGCGTTATATCTCTAAGGGGAGATCTCCTAGTCGTAATCCGATGGGGACTCCTACCTTGTAACCCTGTCCCCCAGTATATAAGGGGGGCAGGGCGCCCCATGAGGGCAGGTTGAGTTGGTTCACCAGAATCACCACCACAAATCCTCAAAGGAATAACACCACAACTGGACGTAGGGTATTACCTCACATCGAGGGCCTGAACCAGTATAAAATCTTCCTGTGTTCCTTTGCAATCCACCGAGTTCGCATCCGCCGAGTAGCCCCATATATTTATTGCCGGTGTAAAACATCGACAAGTTGAATCCGAAAAAGTGCTCCTTCGGTGTGCCATCCGGCAAGCTGCTCAGTTTCATCGTCTCGCATCGCAGCATCGAGGCCAACCTAGAGAAAGTCAATGCAATCATGAACATGGCACCCCCGACTAGCCAGAAGGACGTCCAGAAGCTGACAGGCTGCATGGTGGCACTCAGCTGGTTTATTTCCTGACTAGGCGAACGGGGCATGCCCTTTTTCACGCTATTGAAGAAAGCAGACAATTTCCAATGGACTCCCGAAGCCCAGCAAGCCTTCGAAGACTTTAAAAAATTTCTCACATCATCACCCGTGTTGGCGTCACCAATGCCCCAAGAACCATTAATGCTGTATCTGGCGGCAACTATTCAGGTAGTCAGCACGGTGCTGGTGGTCGAGCGATCCGAACAGGGTCACATACAGAAGATTCAACGGCTAGTCTACTTTGTTAGCGTGGTCCTTGCCGACTCGAAGATGAGATATCCGCAGGTCCAAAAGCTGCTGTATGGCCTACTCATCACTGTCCGGAAGCTGGTGCATTATTTCCAAGCACATCAAGTCATGGTGGTCACATCGTATCCACTCGGGGACGTCCTGCATAATCGCGAGGCCACCGGCCGAATCGCTAAATGGGCGCTCGAGTTGATGGCGTTCGACATCACCTTTCAGCCACGGACAGCTATCAAATCACAAGCTCTAGTCGACTTCGTGGCCGATTGGACCGAAGTTCAAATGCCTAGATCAACAGCGAAGCTAGAGTACTAGATAATGTACTTCGATGGTTCTCTACGGATCAGCGGCGCTAGGCCGGCGTCGTACTGACATCCCCTACCGGCAAAAAACTCAAGTACGTTCTCCAGATCCACTTCCCGGCTTCCCATAACATCGCTGAGTACGAGACACTTATCCACGGGCTCCGCATGGCTATATCACTCAGCATCCGCCGACTGGTTGTGCGAGGAGATTCTTAACTCGTGGTCAACCAAGTCATGAAAGACTGGAAATGCCTCAACGACACAATGGCGGCATACTGTTAGGAGGTCCGGAAGCTGGAAAACAAGTTCGACGTGTTGGAGATAGCACATGTCCTACGACAATACAATGATGCTATAGACGAATTGGCCAACATGGGATCTAAGCGAGAAGCAGTCCCAACAGGGATCTTTGTCGAGCAACTTATGGAGCCATCAGTCAAGAAGAAACCAGTGCTAGAGCAGTCGGGAGGCAAACCTCCCCCGGCAACCGATGAAGTACTAAACATATGTCAAGACTGGCGGACTCCTGTTCTCAAATTCCTCTTGGACGATGAACTCCCAGAAGATCGCAGTCAACCCGAACAGATCAAATATCGAAGCAAGAGTTTCCTAGTCGTTTGAGAAGACCTGTACCGAAGAAGTGCATCCGGTGTCCTCATGCGCTGCGTTACCACCGAGGAGGGCAAGCAGATTCTGCAATCGATCCTGTTGAGGCCATGGGCCCCGGGTACCTCATCACAAGCATATGGGCCACTCGGATAGAGGATGGGCCGAGACTTGTAATTAGAGATATAGTAGCACCCGGCAGACTTTGCCTTGTACAGTAAGGAATATACAGTCCTAGTCGGGTAAGTTGTATCTCTAAGAGGAAATCCCTTGGCCATATCCGGCTGGGATTCCTATCTTGTACCCCGGTCCCTTGGTATATAAGGGGAGGCAGGGTGCTCGCTGAGGGCAAGAAGATCATTGATCGACACAAATCCTCAAAGGAATACCACCACAACTGGACGTAGGGTATTACCTCACATTGAGGGCCTGAACCAGTATAAAATCTCCCTGTGTTCCTTTGCAATCCACCGAGTTTCCATCCGTCGAGTAGCCCCATATTCATATTGCTGGTGTAAAACATCGACAGTTGGTGCGCCAGGTAGGGGCCTTCATTGAGATCTACATCAACAACCTTGATGGATCCAAGAACAGGAGTCGACGGTGACAAATTCTCCCCCGGGGACACAATTTCGTTTGGAAGCCTTGACTTCGTCGCCGACAGGTTCGGCAACCTCGCCTTGGCCGACGCAGACCCAATTCAACCGGCTAAGGAACCAGCCGACTCCGCGCCAGTTGGCCCACAAGACGTCGCAGTCACCATCACCGATCTACTGCGGCAAGCTTCTACTTTGTTAAGCCTTTGGACAACTCTCTCCTTTGGCGTCCGACTAGCGCTAGGCCTTGAGCTAGCTCGGATTAGGCTAGGAAGGGGAGAGATTGTCAATCTCCCGCACAGGCTCAGCAACGCCACAGATCTACATCTTACGTTGCAGACCCGATCCCCTGCAATTCAGTTTGGACATGGCCCAGGGCCGTTTTAGATTGGATCTAGGGAGGTTGGAGTCGTTCTTACTCCGATGAACTACTTGGACTCCGACTCTAGCTCGGACAATGGTTCGAACACCAGTTTGGACTCCAGTCTGGCGAGTTTCCTTCTGCCCCGTGAGGTCTTCATGGCTTCAACCCCTCCACCAGAGGTATGCCGACTACAAGAGGAGCAACAAGAGGAGGCACGCGGACTACGGTAGCAGGAGGAAGCCGACCGCGAGGCTCGCAACGATGAGCTACGCAAGGCTGGGCGAACCGCTCAGCAACAGATCCTCCAGACCAAAGTCGGCGACCACGACATCTTCGTCACGCCACAACAGAACGTCGTGGCCGCCGCAACCTTGCTGGAGACGCTCCAGCTCGGGCCTAATCACCAGGCCACCCCGACTTTTGCTAGGATCAAGGCGATGATTACAGCTGCTGCTTGTCAGCAGCACCAGTAGTCGGGCGACACACTTGTACCGACCAACCGGTCGGGTTCTCCGGTAGTAGGCTCATCTACATCAGCACGACACCGGGTGGCTGGTTCAAGCCAGCCACACGAGGAGTCGCGGCAAACATCACTCGGCAACACCAATAACAATGATCGGCTGTGTCACCAGAACGACCGCCGGTTCAACCAAGACCTCCGAGTGCGTCTACAGTGCGACCTCCGCCACAACATCAACGCTCGGTGCCGCGAACGCGAAGAGAACGAGCGCTGCCGACTAGAGAATGAGCATGAGCATTTCGGTCTTCACCACGAGCGGTTTAACCGCCGTGGTCGGAGCCGGAGCCCTCACGAAGATGAAGGCGTTCTAGCTTTCACCCACGAGCTACAGGACATCAATTGGCCGTCAGGCTTCAAGCCTACGGGGATCGATAAATATGACGGCAAAACCAACCCCGAATCCTGGCTCACCGTATACACCCTGGCAATTCGAGCTACCGGAGGTGACCACAAAGCCATGGCTAACAGGACTTCCCAAGCAATCAATCGGCTCTCGGGGAGAACTCCGGGAACGTTTCATCGTCAACTTCCAGGGAACTTACGAGAGGCCATCTTCTAAGTACAATCTGTATCAGTGGCACCAAAGGAAGAACGAGTCTCTTCGTGATTTCATCAGGAGGTTTTCTGAGAAAAGGAATTCAATCCCAATGATCAAGGATGAGGTCGTATGTCGACAACGTGGTGATCAAGTCAAAATCCATGGAAGACCTCATCGCTGACTTGGAAGAAACCTTTCAAAGCCTTCGGAGATTTAAGATGAAGTTGAATCCGGAAAAGTGTGCCTTTGGTGTACAGTCTAGAAAGCTACTCAGCTTTATCGTATCGCATCGAGGCATCGAGGCTAATCTAGAGAAAATCAATGCTATCCAGAACATGGCACCCCCAACTAGCCAGAATGACGTCCAAAAGCTGACAGGCTGCATGGCGGCACTCAGCTGATTCATCTCCTGACTTGGTGAACGGGGCATGCCCTTTTTCAAACTATTGAAGAAAGCGGACAATTTTCAATGGACACCCAAAGCCCAGCAAGCCTTAAAAGACTTCAAAAAATTTCTCACGTCACCACCAGTGTTGGCATCACCCATGCCCCAGAAACTGCTAATGTTATATCTAGCAGCAACAACTCAGGTAGTTAGCACAGTGCTGGTAGTCGAGCGAGCAGAGCCAGGTCATATACAGAAAATACAAAGGCCAGTCTACTTTGTCAACAAGGTACTAGCCGACTCCAAGATGAGATATCCTCAAGTCTAGAAGTTGCTATATGGCCTACTCATCACTGTCCAGAAGCTGGTGCACTATTTTTAGTCGCATCAAGTAATTGTTGTCACATCGTATCCACTCGGGGATGTCTTACATAATCACGAGGCCATTGGTAGAATCGCTAAATGGGTGCTTGAGTTGATGGCGTTTGACATCATCTTTTAGCCACGGACAGCAATCAAATCTCAAGCTCTAGCTAACTTCGTGGCCGAGTGGACAGAAGTCCAGACGACTACAAACACGGACAAGCTAGAGTACTGGACGATGTACTTCGACGGTTCTCTACGGATTGGTGGTGCAGGGGCTGGCGTCGTGCTGACGTCGCCCACTGGTGAAAAAATAAAGTATGTCCTCCAGATTCACTTTCTGTCTTCCCACAATGTCGCCGAGTACGAGGCACTCATCCATGGGCTCCGTATTGCCATATCGCTTGGCATTCGCTGACTGGTCATACGCAGGGATTTTCAACTCGTGGTCAACCAAGTCATGAAAGACTGGACATGTCTCGACGATAATATGGCGGTGTATTGTCAGGTGGTCCGAAAGATAGAAAACAAGTTCAATGGGCTAGAGATAACTCATGTATTGCGATAATACAACGAAGCTGTAGACGAATTGGCCAACATGGGATCCAAACGAGAAATGGTCTTGACTGGGATTTTTGTCGTGCAACTACTGGAGCCGTCAGTCAAGAAGAACCAGTGCTTGAATAGTCGGGGGCTGAACCTACCCCGGCAACAAATGAAGTGCTAATCATCTCTCAAGATTGGCAGACTCCAGTTCTCAAATTCCTCTTGGATGACGATCTCCTAGAAGATCGCAGTGAAGCTGAACAGATCAAACGTCGAAGCAAATGTTTTCTTGTAGTTGGAGAAGACCTATACCGTTGAAGCGCATGTGGAGTCCTCATGCGCTGCATCACACCCGAGGAGGGCAAGCGGATTCTGCAGTCGATCCACTCGGGTATTTGTGGCAACCATGCTGCATCCAAGACTTTAGTCGAAAAGGCTTACTTGCAGGGATTCTTCTAGACGACTGCAGTAACATATGCTAAAGACATAGTTCATACATGCGAGGGATGCCAATTCTATGCAAGACAAACACATCTTCCAGCTCAAGAACTTCAAACAATTCCAATCTCTTGGCCCTTTGCAGTTTGGGGGCTTGACATGCTCGGGCCATTCAAGAAAGCGCCAGGAGGGTTCACACACTTGTTCGTCGCAGTAGATAAATTCACAAAGTGGATTGAGGCAAAACCCATTGCTACCATAACAGCGACACGAGCAAAGGACTTCATCATGAGTATTTTATACTGATTTGGAGTTCCTAACCGCGTCATAACGAACAACGGTACTCAGTTCACCGGTGACGTGTTTCAAGATTTCTGTGACGATTTCGGCATCAAGATCTATTATACTTCTGTGGCACACCCACGGAGTAATAGGCAGGTCGAGCGTGCTAATGGCATGGTCTTACATGGTATCAAGGCTAGGATATTCGACCGACTACAACCTTATGCAGGGTGGTGGGTACAAGAACTCCCATCTGTTCTCTGGTCTTTAAGAATGACGGTTAGTCGGGCAACAGGGCAATCCCCTTTCTTCCTAGTCTATGGTGCTGAGGCTGTGTTACCAACTGAGTTAGAGTTCGGCTCTCCGTGAGTTCGGGCCTACTCAAAAGACAAATCACACGAAGACCGATTGGTCGAACTCGATCAGTTGGAGGAAGCAAGGGACATTGTAGTTATCCAGTCAGCAAGGAATCTTCAAGGCCTATGTTGTTATCACAGTTGAAATGTTTGTGGCCGCGCCTTTTTGGTGGGAGATCTCGTCTTGAGAAAAATACAAACCACCAAAGACAGGCATAAACTATCCCCTTTGTGGGAAGGGCTGTTCATCATCGCTGAGGTGACACGTCCGGGCACCTACCGACTAAAGACTGAAGACGGTGCCCTAATTAGCAACTCATGGAATATAGAATAGCTACGTCCTTTCTATACCAGAGTCTTGTATTTGTCGATGTTTTACACCGGCAATATGATTATAGGGCTACTCAACAAGGGGAAACTCGGTGGATTGCAAAGGAACACAAGGAGATTTTATACTGGTTCAGGCCCTCGATGTGAGGTAATACCCTAAGTCCAGTTGTGGTGGTATTCCTTTAAGGATTTGTGTCGATCAATGATCTCATGCCCTCAGGGGACGCCTGCCTCCCCTTATATACTGGGGGATAGGGGTACAAGATAGGAATCCCAGCTGGATATGGCCAAGGGATTTCCTTCTTAGAGATACATCTTATCCGGCTAAGATTGTATATTCCTTCTTGTACAAGGCAAAATCTACCGGTGCTACTATATCTCTAACTACAAGACTCGGCCCATCCTCTATCCGAGTGGCCCATATGCTTGTGATGAGGTACCCGGTGCCCTTGGCCTCCACAGTAGCCCCTGAGACCTTCATAGTTGAGTCACAGCTAATGCTGAGTGCTCATCCTCCACGGTGAAGATTGCCCGAGTGCATTGCTCCCGAGTACTCTATGTCCGAGTGCATCTTCTTTCCGAGTCCTGCTTCATGTCAGCTGGCAACGAGGCTATGAAGGGCTTCATATAGATGTATGAATAGTGTGCGCTGAATAGGCGCACCTATTAGGTGTAGCCCCTGACTTTGTGCTTAATTGTGAAGACAATTAAATATAAAGTCAAAGATCTTTAGCCATATAGTCTTTCCCAAGTAGTATACTACTGGTATATGAGACTCTTCGGTATCATGTCAACCGGAATATAATTTATAGTCTTGCCGAGTAGCATGCCACTTGTATATGGGACTCTTCAGCTTTATGTCAGCCAAAAAAGGGGGTTTATAGTCTTTCCCGAGTGGCGTCCCACTTGGAAGTTAGACTCCTCAGCATCATGTCAGCTGGAAAAGATATTTATAGTCTCTCCCGAGTAGTGCATTACTCGAAAGTTAGACTCTTCAGCATCATGTCGGCTGGAATAATGTTGCTCATGGCAACTATTGGCCAAGCATGTAGGCCGAGTACCACTTTATCAAATTAAATCCACTACGTGGTCAGGTGTACTCGAGAAAGATACCTGTATCTCCAATTTTAATGAAGACCAGCTTGTGATCCTTATAAGAATATACCCTCGATACCTGGTGGATAAAACAGATACCCAAACATATATGTTTAGCAATCAGGTCTTCATAAAGCATATCTGTTTACCTCATCGGTTTTTGTTGGTAGCACCTGTACTGCGATTTTAACGCAACTAGCATATGGCCCATATTGAACGTGCTACTATAGAAACTCATGTCTTGGTGGCCTAGTACCGACTGTGTAAGCCCAAGCCCATTAGTCGGCACAGGCTCTATAAAGGCTGGGGGAGAGAGAAAAGATTCCCCTATCTTCCCCAAGCGACCAATCCTTTCGTCTTCCCAGCTCCGCGCCAAAATTTCTCCTCCCGCTCCGCTAGGGTTCGCCATTGCTTGCTCCTCCCCATCGAAGCTCAAGTGATTCCACTTTCCTTTGTCCATCCCCAGCCCCCGACCACATTTCCCCGAAATTTCCTGTCCCCAGCCATGCCGAAGGTTCCAGATTGCGTTGGGGCGTCGGACGAGGGGTGGCCAACCTCGGATTGCAGCCGGTCGAAGCTAGCAAGGCTGGAGAAGTCGCTATGGCTGCGAAGCCGTGACATTATCCGCTGGCGCCCGGCTGAGGGTGAGTCAATTACAAATCCCCAAGCTGGCGAAACTGTTGTTTTTGCCTCTTTCTTTGACCGGGGTTTGTTTCTTCCGTCCTCTGCATTCCTCCACCGTCTTCTTAGCTTCTACGGATTAGAGTTGGTGAATCTGAATCCCAACTCGATTTTGTAAATCTCTGTCTTCGTGACTCTTTGTGAGTGCTACTTGGGTGTAGAGCCCCATTTTAATTTCTTTAGGCACTTATTCCACATCAAGCCCCAACCCTCCAAGAATAGAGTCCAGGTGATTGGGGGGCTGGTCTTCAGTTGAGAAGTGAGATGAAGAAAGTATATATCGATCTTCCTTTGAAATCCTCCTTGAAAGGTTGGCATAAGGAGTGGTTCTACTGTTCTGATCTAGAACCCTCCCTGCCTCCATTCACCGGCTCGCTGCCGGCGGTCTTGCCCAGTTGGTCATTGGATCCAACCTCTGAAGAGATGGGCCAAGTGCATCAGTTGCTGGCAAGGTTGGAGAAATTCAAGAAAGCCGGCCTGACTGGCCCCTGGGTTGCCAAGCGCTTCCTGACTCGGCGCATCCAGCCACTGAAGCTGAGGAGTGAATTCTGCTGGGATTACCAAGGGAAGAATGACCCTGACCGAGAAAGCCGAGAGGTGATTGACCAGCAGAAAGTGACCGAAATATTGTTCACTTATTTCTCCAATGGGGTGATCGAAATCGAGGATGTAGAGCGCTCCATTGCGGCTTATAGCTGAAGCCGGCCTCGTGCCGAGGTAACCTTTGCTTCTCTTCTGTGATGAATGTCTGTAGACATGTATCCATAGTTGCTCAGTGTCGTGAAATGTATACTGTTGAATCGTTTGCAGTGGTGCAAGGAGTTTGATGATGACTCCCGTCCGTTGTCGGCCACAAAATCAAAAAAGAGGCTGAGAAGTCCTTCTACCGCCCAGCCCGACTCCAGAAGAGCAGGGAAGAAATCCACTGCGGATCTGGGCAAGGAGAAGGTTGTGAAGCCGAGTGCCGCAGCCGGGAGTTTGAGGATAAGAGACCCCGTCGGCACAGCAGCCAGGCCATCGAGTCCCAGACCGGGACCGGCGCGGTCGAGCTCAACACCATCGAGCCCAACCCAAGTGCAGCCGAGTACAAGGTCGACCCCAGCGCCGTCGAGTACCCGAGCGCCCTAGCCGACCACACTGCGAACGGGGCTGACTAGGACAGAAATGCCGCCGCCGACTGCCGTGCCCTCAGGCCCGACAGCCAGCAGCCCTCCAGTGCCGCCCTCTGGATCTTCCGGACAGAAGCTCAAGTTCTCCAAGAGGTAGGCCATTCTGGGTCTTCTAAAAATCATGTTCAGCATCATAGCGCCTTGATGTTTGACTCGTTACGCAGGAAGCAGGCCGACATTGATCTTAAGGGGACCCCGCTGACTACCCCTACTGTTGAGCCTGCCCCAGCCGATCCAGCGCCGGCGAGCACTCCTGCTGAGCCGGCGGCGGTCCCAGTTACAGAAACTGAGACTGTCCCGACTGGAGGGCCACCAACCCTGGCCGACCAAGGGGTGGTTCTTGGAGCTGTTGCTCCAGCCCCTGAGCCGGAGCCCATTGTCGAAGCCGTCGCTGCAGCTCCTGAGCCAGCGCCTAATGTCGAAGCCACCGCTGCAGCTCCTGAGCTAGGCCCCGAGGCCTCGGAGGCCACCGTGTTGGGGGCCAGGAGTCCGTCGCCATCCTGGTCGTCGTCATCGTCATCGGCACTGTCCCTTCCTTCGGACAGATCCGACCTCCCTAGGATTGAGGCCCCTCCACGCAAGTTCCTAAGGACGTTCCACTAGACGGCGCCCGACGGAACTACGCGGAGCTACAAGGTTGATGAGGTGGCAGCGGAAAAGGAGCGTGAAGACCTGCTTCGTGCCACAATCGCCGCGTCCCAGGGGATTCAGGTATGACTTCCATTGTATTGGAATCTCGATAGTGTTTCTTGACGCCTGACTCTGCTTTGACTTGTTACTCCCCGAGCAGAAGATTGTTGATCGCTCGGAGAAAATGCACGAGGTGCTGACCCGAATCGCCCCCCAACTCCAAGAATTGGACCAACTCCGGGCCTTGAAAGCCGAAGTGGAAGGGCGCAGCGAGGAGAGGGAATCTTGGCTGAGGGAGGCTGTCACCCGGTTCAGGAGTGAAAATTGGGACCATGCCAAGGAGATAAGAGGTGAGCCTCTGGGACACTTCTTCTTGACCAAATCCTTAATATATTTCTCCAGCTGTGTTATTTCCCGACTGTCTAGTTGTGTCTTGACCGCAACGTTGAGTTCTTGACTAATCTATCATGCAACCCTTGAAGCCGAGTTGAAGACCCAAACGGAGGGAAAAGAACAGCTGAAGGAGACCGAGAGAGCCAGGGCTGAACTTGAAAAAGACAAGGCTGGCCTGACAATAGCCAATACCGAGCTTGAGCGAGAGTAGGCTGAGTTGAAAGAGGCCAATGCCAAGCTCGAGAAGGGAAAAACTGAACTGGAGAGGACCATAGCCAGGTGGGAGGCCGACTATGACAGTAATCTCCTTTTGACAATGATCTTAACCAATCCATTAATTACTCCATCTGTAGCTTTACCTAACAAGTTTACTCGTTGTTGAACCCGGGTAGCTGCTAGAGCCAATTCCCAAGCCCAATTTCAGGCTTACGCAGAGGAGATAAGGGTCGTCAAGGAGTCACGGGAGGCACTCCTCGGATCCGTGAAAGGGCTCCTTGACATCATGGATCCTCTCCCCGTGGGAACCAGCTGCAGCTTGATCGTGCAAGTGGAGGCACGCCTTGAGGATGCACCGAGTGCCCTGAAGAGGTACTCGGATGAGCACGTCATTGTCGTGTAGCCCGAACCCTGGCAATGACCAAGTCCATCTACCCAAGGGCAGATGTTGAAGCCATCGGGGAGGGGTTTGCCGAGGAGACAACTCCTGAGGAGGCGCTGGAGCTGATAGCCAAGGCAAGGCCGACTGCCGAGATTATCACCCGAGACCTGGGTCTGTAAAAACAGTACATCTTGCAGTCGGTGTATTTTGGATTTTTTGTAAGGACATGTGTAAATATATGTGCAATGCCGCCAAGTTTTAGACTATTACTCAGTTGTATTAGCTTTACTCGACCATATAGCCTACACTGAGTTAATCTATAGGAACTTAATAAAAACGTTCACTGTAGAAAGCTATACTCAGGCAGACATAGGAAAGTCGTAGTAAAACTTCATAACTTAAGTAAAATAGGCTCGTATATTATTGACAGAGCACATATAATACATGCAGCCCCCCGACTCACTACTCGGTTGAAACAAGCGGTGTAGTGAGTTAGAGAAAAACTATACATATGAAATTTGTAAAACTTAGGTATAGAAAGGACGTAGCTGTTCTATATTCCATGAGTTGCTAATGAGGGCACCGTCTTCGGTCTTCAGTCGGTAGGTGCCTGGCCGAGTAACATCTGCTATAATGAACGGCCCTTCCTAGATTGGGGATAGTTTATGCCTGTCTTTGGTTGTTTGTATTTTTCTCAGGATGAGATCTCTGACCAAAAAGGCGTGGCCACGGACATTGCGATTGTGGTAGCGGCGCAGACTTGAAGATACCTTGCCGACTGGATTATTGCGATATCCTCGCTTCTTCCAACTGATCAAGTTCGACCAATCTGGTATTGTTGGACATGTTTTCTGAGTAAGCCCGAGCTTGCGGAGAGCCGAATTCTAACTCGGTTGGTAGCACAGCCTCAGCACCGTAGACCAGAAAGAAAGGGGATTGCCCTGTTGCCCTACTGACCGTGGTTCTGAGAGACCAGAGAACATATGAGAGTTCTTGGACCCACTGGCCTGCGTATGGTTGTAGTCGGTTGAATATCCTGACCTTGATATCTTGTAAGACCATACCATTGGCTCGTTCAACCTGCCCATTGCTCTGCGCGTGTGCCACAGACACATAGCAGATCTTGATGCCGAAGTCGTCACAGAAATCTTGAAACATGCCGCCCGTGAACTGATGCGTTGTCGCGTAATGATGCGGTTAGGACCCCGAATCGGATATAATATACTCATGATGAAGTCCTTTGCTCGTGCCACTGTTATGGTTGTAATCGGTTTAGCCTCAATCCACTTGGTGAATTTATCCACTGCGACGAACAAGTGTGTAAACCCTCTTGGCGCTTTCTTAAAAGGCCTGACTATGTTAAGCCCCCATACTACAAAGGGCCAAGAGATTGGGATTGTTTGGAGTTCTTGGGCTAGGAGATTTGTTTGTCTTGCGTAGAACTGCCATCCCTCGCATGTGCGAACAATGTCTTTTGCATCTGTTACTGCTGTTGGCCAGAAAAATCCCTGCCGGTAAGCCTTTTCGACTAACGTCCTGGATGCGGCGTGGTTGCCACATATGCCCGAGTGGATCGACTGCAGGATCTGCTTGCCCTCCTCGGTGGTGATGCAGCGCATGAGGACCCCGGATGCACTTCTTCAGTATAGGTCTTCTCCGATGACTCAGAAACTCTTGCTTCGACGTTTGATTCGTTCGGCTTCACTGCGATCTTCTGGGAGTTCATCGTTCAGGAGGAATTTGAGAACAGGAGTCCGCCAATCTTGACATATGTGCAGCACCTCGTTTGTAGCCGGGGTAGGTTCGCCTCCCGACTACTCTGGTACTAGTTTCTTCTTGACTGAGGGCTCCATAAGTTGCTCGACAAAGATCCCTGTTGGGACCGCTTCTCGCTAGGATCCCATATTTGCCAATTCATCTGCAACATCATTGTATTGCCGTAGGACGTGTGTTATCTCCAGCCCGTCGAACTTGTTTTCCAACTTGCGAACTTCCTGACAGTATGCCGTCATGGTATCGTTGAGGCATGTCCAGACCTTCATGACTTGGTTCACCACGAGTTGAGAATCCCCGCACACAACCAGTCGACGTATGCCGAGTGATATAGCAATGCGGAGCCCGTGGATAAGTGGCTCGTACTCGGCGATGTTGTGGGAGGCTGGGAAGTGGATTTGTAGAACGTACTTGAGTTTTTTGCTGGTGGGTGACGTCAGTACGACGCCAGCCCCGGCACTGCCGATCTGTAGAGAACCGTCAAAGTACATTGTCCAGTACTCTAGCTTCACTGTTGATGTAGGGATTTGAACTTCTGTCCACTTGGCTACGAAGTCGGCTAGAGCTTGTGATTTGATTGCTGTCCGTGGCTGAAAGGTGATGTCGAACGCCATCAACTTGAGCGCCCTTTTAGCAATTCGGCCAGTGGCCTCGCGGTTATGCAGGACGTCCCCGAGTGGAAACGATGTGACCACTGTGATTTGATGTGCTTGGAAATAGTGCACCAGCTTTCGGACAGTGATGAGTAGACCATAGAGCATCTTCTGGACCTGCGGGTATCTCGTCTTCGAGTCGGCAAGGACTGCGCTGACAAAGTAGACTGGCCTTTGGACTTTCTAGATGTAACCCTGTTCGGATCGCTCAACCACCAGCACCGTGCTGACTACCTGAGTAGTTGCCACCAGATATAGCATCAACGGTTCTTGGGGCATGGGTGACGCCAGCACGGGGGGTGATGTGAGAAATTTCTTGAAGTCTTCGAAGGCTTGCTGGGCTTCTGGAGTCCACTGGAAATTGTCTGCTTTCTTCAATAACTTGAAAAAGTGCATGCCCCATTCGCCCAGTCGGGAAATAAACCGGTTGAAGTGCCACCATGCAGCCTGTCAGCTTCTGGACATCCTTCTGGTTAGTCGGGGGAGCCATGTTCATAATTGCGTTGACTTTCTTCAGGTTGACCTCAATGCCGCGATGCGAGACGATGAAGCCGAGTAACTTGCCGGATGGCACACCAAAGGCACGCTTTTTCGGGTTCAACTTCATCTTGAATCTTCGAAGGTTCTGGAAGGTTTCTTCTAGGTCAGCGATGAGGTCTTCTTTCGACTTAGTCTTGATCACCACATCGTCGACGTAGGCCTCCACGTTGCGCCTGATCTGAGTGTGTAGACACCACTGAATTTGCCCGTTGATACATTGCTTCCAGCGTTTTTCAAACGAATGACAATAGTGATGTAGCAGTACGCTCCAAACGGCGTGATAAACGACGTCTTTAGGCAGTCTTCCTCCCTCAGGCTGATTTGGTGGTATCCCGAGTAGCAGTCGAGAAAACTGAGAAGGTCGCACCCTGCTGTTGAATCTACCACCTGGTCTATTCTCGGTACACCAAATGGGTCCTTGGGGCACGCCTTGTTGAGATCGGTGTAGTCGACGCACATGCGCTATTTACCATTTTTCTTCTGTACCAGAACTGGGTTGCTAGCCAATCCAGTGATAGACCTCTTTGCTGAACCCAGTTGCGAGAAGCTTGGTTATCTCCTCCCGAATAGCATCTTTGCGGTCTTGAGTGAAGCGCCGCAGCCGTTGCTTGACTGGCTTGGCGTCTGTCTTCACGTTGAGGGCGTGCTCGATGACCTCCCTTGGTACGCCTGGCATGTCAGACGGTTTCCACGTGAAGATATCCTTGTTGGTTTGGATGAAGGTGACGAGCGCGTCTTCCTATTTGGGGTCAAGTCCGGTCCCGACTAGAGCAGTCTTGGAGGGCGGAAGGGTCCCAGGGGGATTTCTTTGTCTGAGTCCGCTGAAATTCCCGACTTCACTGTTTTTGGCGGAACTGGTCTTCCTTCCGACTTCGTTGTGGCGGCTTGTCGAATGCTGTTGCACCTGACTGCTGCCTCTTGTGATTGAGCCAATTCGCAACTCTCCTTGTCGCAGGTGAAGGCTTGCTTGACATCGTTGCGAAGGGAGAGGACTCCTGCTGGCCCTGGCATCTTGAGCACCATGTATGTATAATGTGGTGTCATCATGAACTTGGCGAGTGCCGGTCGTCCGAGTATCACGTGGTACGCGGTCTCGAAGTCGGTGACCTCGAAACAGATGTTCTCCGTGCGGAAGTTATCCCGCGTGCCGAAGGTGACTGGCAAGGTGATTTGCCCGAGTGGTGTTGAAGATAGGCCGGATTATCCTGTGGAAGGCCCATACTCGGCCGCAGATCTGAACGAGGAATCTTCATCTCATCCAGAGTCTTGGCAAATAGGATGTTGAGCGTGCTGCCTTCGTCTATGAGAACCTTCTTCACTTGATGTTCTGAAACCGGGTCAGGAAACGAGTGGATAGCATCCCGGGTGTGAACCCGATCTGGATGATCAGTCGCGGGTGGTAAAGTGATGGACGTCTCTGACCAGCGTAGATATGGGGGGTGTCTGCTGTAGAGATTGCGTTGACGTCGCGTTGCTGTTAGCTTCTGCTTGCGCTTAGACTCATACGCAGACGGCCCTCGAGATGTGGTTGAGCTCGGCTTGGGATCTTGAAATCATCAGCCGGGCCTTGATCTGGCTTGTCCTTGTCCTTGTCGTGCTAGATGATGAACTGCTCGGAAGCAAACTCTTGAGCATGAAGCAGTCTTTGGCATGTGCTTGCCTTTTGGGGTGGAAGGGGAATGGGCCCGTTACATGACCTTCTGGTAGTCGTTGTTCATTGCCCGCGACAGAGTTCGTTCCATGTTGGCCACCTCGTGTGTCCTACTTTCGCTTGTGGTGCCGGACTTGTTTTGTGATGGCTCATTGTCGGGCTTTGGCCTTCCTGGTCCTTCTGTTGGGATCCTTCTGTCGAGGGTCTTAGCGACCGCTTAGCCGAGTTGGCGTATTTGTTCGCCGTCAAAGAGAGCCCGGATGGATGATGGTGGCTTCCAACGTGAACTCGTGATGAACATCGTCTTACTCCTTGTACGGAAGGCGGCGATGATGGCCTCGTCCTTGATCATTGGTATTTTGTTACGCTTCTCGGAGAACCTCTTGATAAAGTCGCGTAGAGACTCCTTCTTCTTCTAGTGCAGTTGATATAGATCATGCTCGGGAAGATCGGCCTCTCGTAGTGTCCCTTGAAAGTTAGCGATGAACCGCTCCCTGAGTTCTCCCCAGGAACCGATCGACCGCCTCGGGAGCCCTGTTAGCCATGTCCTGGCCGAGTCGGCTAGTGCGACTGAGAGGTAGTTAGCCATGGCTTTGTGGTCACCACCGGCAGCTCAAATTGCCAGGGTGTATACGGTGAGCCAGGACTCGGGTTGGTTTTGCCGTCGTATTTCTCAATCCCAGTAGGCTTGAAGCCCGACGGCCAGTCGACGTCCTGGAGCTCGTGAGTGAAAGCTAGAACGCCTTCGTCTTCATGAGGGCTCCGGCTCTGATCACGGCGGTTAAACCACTCGTGGTGAAGACCGAAATGCTCGTTCTCATCCTCTAGTCGGCGACGCTCTTCTTCTTCGCGTTGGTGGCGCCGTGCGTTAATGTCGTATCGGAGGTCACGTTGTAAATGAACTCGGAGGTCTTGGTTGGTGGCTGGTGATCATACTGGTGACACCGCCGGTTGTTGTTGTTAGTGTCGCCGAGTGATGTTTGCCGCGATTCCTCGTGTGGCCGACTAGAGCCTGTTGCCTGACGTCGTGCTGGCGTAGATGATCTTGCCGCTGGAGAACCCGACCGATTGGTCGGTACGAATGTGTCACCCGACTGTTGTTGCTGCTGACAGGCAGCAGCTGTGATCATCGCCTTGATATTGGCGATAGTCGGGGTGGCCTGGTGATCAAGCCCGAGTTGGAGCATGTTCAGCAGGGTTGCAGCGGCCATGACGTTTTGTTATGGCGTGACGAAGACGTTGTGGTCGCCGACTTTGGTCTGGAGAATCTGTTGCTGAGCGGCTTGCCCGGCCTTGCATAGCCTATCGTTGCAAGCCTCGTGGTCAGCTTCCTCTTGTTGTCATAATCGGCGCGCCTCCTCCTGCTGCTCCTCTTGTAGTCGGCGCACCTCCGATGGTGGTGTTGATGCCATGAAGATCTCGCGGGGTAGGAGAAAACTTGCCAGACTGGAGTCGAACTAGCATTCGCCCGTTGGCGACTTGGAGTCGGAATCCAAGTAATTTATCGGAGTGAGAACGACTCGGACCTCCCTAGATCCAATTCTGTGAAATGGCTGGGCCGTGTTCCAAACTGATCGCAGGAGATCGGGTCTGCCAGTGTAAGATGTAGATCTGCCCGCTGTGCGCCGAATCTGCGTGGGAGATTGATGATCTCATCCCTTCCTAGCCCAACCCAGGCTGGCTCAAGGCCTAGCGCGAGTCGGACGCCGAAGGAGAGAGTTGTCCCAAAGTCTCGTGAAGTTGAAGATTGCTGCATTGGATTGATGATAGATGTGCGCAATGTCTTCTGAGCCGACCCTGGCGGCGGTCAGCTGGTTCCTTGGCCGGTTGGATGATCTTCATCGGCCAAGTGAGATTGCCGATCACTGGTCGGGTGATGAAGTCGAGGCTTCCGAAGGTTATTGTGTCTCCTGGGGAGAAACTTTGTCGCATCGACTCCTGATGTAGGATCCATCAAGATTGTTGGTGTGATCTCGCCAAAGCCCCTACTGGCGCGCCAACTGTCGATGTTTTTACACGACAAATATGATTGTAGGGCTACTCGGCAAGGGGAAACTCGGTGGATTGCAAAGGAACACAAGGAGATTTTATACTAGTTCAGGCCCTTGATATGAGGTAATACCCTACGTCCAGTTGTGGTGGTATTTCTTTGAGCGATTTCTGTCGATCAATGATCAACCATGCCTCGGGGGGCGTCCTGCTCCCCCCTTATATCACTGGGGGGGGGTACAAGATAGGAATCCCAGCCGGATACGGCCAAGGGATTTCCTTCTTAGACATACATCTTATCCGGCTAAGATTGTATATTCCTTTTTGTACAAGGCAAATCTACCGGGTGCTACTATAATCTCTAACTATAAGACTCGGCCCATCCTCTAATCCGAGTGGCCCATATGCTTATGATGGAGGTACCCGGGGCCATGGCCTCCACAATATTTCTTTTATACATATGTATATAGTTTTTTCCTCTGACTCACTACGTCGCTTGTCCCAACCGAGTAGTGTGTCAGGGGCTGCATGTATTATGTGCCTTGTTAATAACCTCGAGCTTGTTTTTCTCTAAAGTCAAGAAGTTCTACAATGATTATGCTATGTTTGCCCGAGTATAACTTTTAAAAGTGAATGCCTTTTGTTAAATTCCTATCAATATACTCGGCGTAGACTACATAGTCGGGTAAAGCTAATGACGACTTAGCATAAGCAAGTAGTTGGCAGTATTCAGATATTTACAAGTTGCCTTTACAAAAGTTTACATGCTATCAATAATCACTGACTGCATAATTGTTCTGTTTTTTAACATACCAGTCTTGGCATATTTGCCTCCGCATCGGCCTCACCTGGCTAATCAGTCCAGTGCCTCTTCAGGAGTGTTCCCCTCGGCAAACCCTCACCAATGGCTCAAAGTCTACCCTAGGTATATTGACTTGGTCATGGCAAGAGTTGGGGCGACGCCAAACAGCTACATCGCTCATCCGTAGTACTTTTTCAAGATACTCAGGGCTTGCTTAGGCGTGCCTACACCTGGGTGACGGTACTAAAGGAGCTTGGTCCCTAGGATGGAGAGGTTTCCATGATGTCTAGGAAGCCCTTTCACGGGATCCGACGAGGATTTCCCGTGACTCCTTGACAATTTTGATGCTCCTCCGCGAGGCGTAAATTGAACCAGGGCGTTGGGCTTTTGAAGCTGTTCAGATGCATCAACAAGAATATTTGTTAGCCGAGACATGCAGTCGGAGCAACAAGTAGTCGAGCTAAGATCATTGTCAAGCAGGAGACTAACTAGCATAGTCGGCCTCCACCTTGGCTTTGGCCTTCTCCACCTCAACTTTGGCCTTTTCTACGTCCTTCAGCTTGTTATCTTGATTTTCCTTCTCCTTTGCCTAGGCTTTTAGTTTGGCTTCGAGGGCTGCAAATCAAAACAGTCAAGAACTCAAGATTGCAGTCAAAACTCAACAAGGCAGTCGGGAATCAACAATGCTAGAGAAATCTACTCGGGATTCACTCCGGAGAACGACACAAAAGACTTACTTTTGATCTTTTGGCTAAGGCCCAGTTTTCATCCCTGAGTTTATCAACTGATCCCCTCAGCCATGTTTCCCTCTCTTGGTTTGTCTGCTCCAGGTCGTCCTTGGCTACCTGGAGCTGGCCTAGTCGTTGAAGATGGGGGGCGAGCTCGGTTAGGACCTTATTTATCTTCTTTGAGCAATCGACGATCTTCTGCTCAGAACAAAACAGAGGAAAACAGAGTCAAATGATAGAGTACCAGATCAATGGAAACTGTCCAGAACTCAACATGGCAAGATTCGCTACATACTTGGACTCCCCTGGACGCGGCGATTGTAGCACGTAGAAGATTTTCGTGTTCCCTCAATGCTGCTTGCTCGTCGTGCTCGTAGCTCTGTACTACTCCCTTAGGGGAGACCCATTTAAAGGTTCTCGGGAAGTTGCATGGAGGGGCTTCGAGCTAGGGGAGGTCTCCTTCATTAGAAGATGACGATGATATTGATGGCGATGGGGTCTTGGCTCAGAACTTGGCGGCTGTAGGGGCTTCTATGATCTGCTCAGGGGCTGGAACAGCAACTTCAGCACTCGCTCCCTGGTTGGCCAGCACTGGTGATCCTGCTGTTAGGACTGCTTTAGCTTCTGCAGCTGGGGCAGCCTCTGGCTCAGCAGATGAAATTGTTGGTGTTGGCTCGGCCCAGATGGGCTCGGTTGTAGGAGCAGCTGGTGTAGTCCCCTTGGGATCTATGTCAACTCGCTTCCTGCACAATATGTCAAATGTCAAGACACTACCACATCATTCAAGATTCTTAGAAAATTGAAGATTGCTTACCTCTTGGAAATCTTGAACTTCCACGAGGGAGCTCCAGAAGCTATCTGCGAGGAGCAAGATGGCCTGGTCGGTGACGGAGAGCTGCCGGTTGTCAGGCTAGTCGGCCGTGGCAATTTGGCTCCAGTCGGCTCTATTTCTGGTGCAGCCGACTGGGATATCGAGGTACTCGGCGGTGCTGCCCTTGGGCTCAATGTTGCTGATCTTAAGCTTGGCGGAATTGGCCTTGGGACTCGATGTTGTTGATCTTGAGCTCAGCGCTGGCCTTGGGCTCGATGTTGCTGGCCTCGGGCTTGGAGCCACCGGTCTTGGGCTTGGCGGCCTAGGAGCTAAATTGGCAGGGTCCTTGATCTTCAGGCTCCCTGGCGCTGCACTCAGCGTGTTCGTCTTCTTATTGCCCGAGTCTTCTGTCGATGTTTTACACCGGCAATATGAATATTGGTGTCGATGCTCTGCACCGGCAATAAAACTATAGAGCTACTCGGCGAAGGTGAATTCGATGGATTGCAGAGGAACACAGAGAAGATTTATACTGGTTCAGGCCCTCGATGTGAGGTAATACCCTACGTCCAGTTGAGGTGTTATTCCTCTGAGGTGTTTGATGGTCGAGGATCTTGTCCCTTACCCTGAGGGGAGCCCTGCCTCCCTTTATATACTAGGGGACATGGGTACATGATAAGGATCCCAGCCGGATACAGCCAAGGGATATCCTTCTTAGAGATAAAGACCTATCCGACTAAGACTATGTTTCCTCGTTATACAAGGCAAAGCCTGCCGGGTGCTATCTTATCTCTAATTACATGGTTCGGCCCATCCTCTATCCGAGTGGCCCGTATATTGGTAATGAGGTTCCCGGGGCCCATGGCCTCCACAGTAGCCCCTGAGACCTTCATAGTTGAGTCACAGCTGATGCCGAGTGCTCATCCTCCACGGTGAAGATTGCCCGAGTGCAATGCTCCCGAGTACTCTTTGTCCGAGTAAGTCTTCTTTCCGAGTCCTTCTTCATGTTAGTTGGCAGCAAGGCTATGAAGGGCTTCATGTAGATATATGAATAGTGTGCGCCGAATAGGCGCACCTATTAGGTGTAGCCCCCGACTTTGTGCTTAATTGTGAAGACAATTAACATAAAGTCAAAGATCTTTAACCTGGAAGTCTTTCCCGAGTAGATTAATACTGGTATATGAGACTCTTCGGTATCATGTCAACCGGAATAAACTTTATAGTCTTGCCGCGTAGGGGACTACTCGTCTATAGGACTCTTCGACTTCATGTCAGTCGGAATATGTGTTTATAGTCTTGCCGAGTAGGATGCTACTCGTATATGGGACTCTTCAGCATCATGTCAGCTGGAAAAAAGGGGGTTTATAGTCTTTTCCGAGTGGCATCCCACTCAAAAGTTAGACCCCTCCGCATCATGTCAGCGGGAAAAGATATTTATAGTCTCTCCCGAGTAGTGCACTACTCGAAAGTTAGACTCTTCCGCATCATGTCAGCGGGTAAAATGTTGCTCATGGCAACTGATAGCCACGCATGTAGGCAGAGTACCACTTTATGAAAATAAATCCACGGCGTGGTCAGGTGTACCCGAGAAAGATACCTACATCCCCAATTTTAATGAAGACCAGCTTGTGATCCTTGTAAGGATATATCCTCGAGACCTAGTGGATAAAACAGATACCCAAACATACATGTTTAGCAATAAGGCTCTCATGAAGCATATCTGTTTACCTCATCGGCTCCTGTTGGTAGCACCAGCGCTATAATTTCAACTCAGCCTACGGGCGGCCCACATGGAGCATGCTACTGTAGGAACTCATATCTTGATGGCCTAGTGCTGACTGTGTAGGCCCAAGCCCATCTAGTCGGCATCGGCTCTATAAAAGTAGGGAGAGAGAAAAAGATTCCTTCATCTTCCCCAAATCAGCCAATCGCTTCGTCTTCCACCTTCGAGCCCAACTTTTCGCTTCCCGCTCGGCTAGGGTTAGCTGCTGCTATTCCCCACCCGAACTCGGGCGATTCCAATCCTCTTCGTTTGTTCCAAGCCCCCGATTTGCTTTTCCCCAAATCTCACCACCTCCAGTCATGCCGAAAGCTTCGGATCTTGCGGGTGCACCGGAGAGTGCTTGGCCGATTTCGGATTGCGGCTCAGTGAAGCTGAAGCGGCTGGAGAGTGAACTGAAGTTGCCCAGCCAAGAGGTGATTCGCTGGCGGTCGGCTAAGGGTGAGTCAGTCCCAAATCCCCAACCTGGTGAAACGGTAGTTTTCGCCTCTTTTTTCGATCAAGGCTTGTGCCTTCCATCTTCTGATTTCTTCCGCCGCGTCCTTGACTTCTACGGGTTGGAGTTGGTGCATTTGAACCCCAACTCGATTCTTCAGATCTCCATATTTGTTACTCTTTGTGAGTGCTTCTTGGGTGTTGAACCCCATTTTATCCTCTTCCGACATCTGTTCCACATCAAACCCCAACCCTCCAAGAATAACATCAATGTGATTGGGGGGGCTGGTCTCCAGCTGAGGAGCGATGGGAAGAAGACATATCTTGATCTCCCCTTGAAATCTTCTCTGAAAGGCTGGCACAAGGAATGGTTCTATTGCACAGATCTGGCTCCCTCCTTGCACCTATTTACCAGCTTGCCACCCGTGGTTTCACCAAACTGGTCAGCAGAGCCATCCTTTGAAGAGATGGGCCAGGCACATCAACTGTTGGTGAAGATAGATGACCTCAAGAAGGCTGGCCTGATAGGACCTTGGGTGGCTCGTCGTTTCCTGACCCAGCGCATCCAGCCGCTGAAGTTGAGGAGTGCATTTGGCTGGGCCTTTAAAGGCAAAAACGACCCTGACCGAGTAAGCAACAAGTCGGCGAACAAGGGGGCAGTGACCGAGACCCTATTCAGCTACTTCTCCGAAGGGGTGGTCGCGACCGAAGATGATAACCGCCGGGTCGCGGCCTATAGCTTCATTCGGCCCCGGACCAAGGTAACCTTTAATCTTCTTCTGTGATGAATGCCTGTGGAACTGTGATTGTTCAGCATTGCGTGATGTATTTTGTTGACTCACTTATAGAGGCATGAAGAGTTTGATGAAGACTCCCGCCCGTTGTCAGCCGTCGCATCGAAGAAGAGGCCAAGGAGCCCCTCTGCTACCCAACCCGACTCCAAGAGAGCGGGGAAGAAGCCCATTTTGTATCGGGGCTAGGGGGCCATGGCGCCGAGCGCCGTGGTAGGAAGCCTGAAGATAAAGGACACCGTCGCCGTGGCGCCCAGGCGATCAAGTCCCAGGTTGAGACCTGCGGGTTTGAGCCCGACATTGCTGAGCCCGGCAACAGCGCTGTCGAGGGGCCAGCCGGAGTAGATGCCGCTGAGGGCGGAGGCGCCCAAGCCAACCACACCGGAATCGGGGCCGACTCGGGCTGATGCGCCGTCGCCGACTGTAACGCCGACCGGGCCGACCACCGGAGCTAGCGCTCCGCCGAGACTCGGGTCGCCCGACAGGAAGCTGAAGTTCTCCAAGAGGTGCGCTGCTCCGGATCTTCTGAAATTCTTGCATGTTGCTACAGTGTTCTGATGTCTTGTTTCGCCGTGCAGGAAGCGGGCCGATATCGATCTCAAGGAGACCAATCCGACCGCTCCCCTTGAAGAGCCTGCTCCAGCCGAGCTGGCGGCCACAAACACACCCGTTGACCCGGTGGCCAGCCCGGTTGCGGAGACCGGGGTGGTCCCAACTGCCGGGTTGCCGTCGCCACCCGACCAAGAGGCAGTTGCTGAGGTTGAGGCCCCAGCCCCTGAAGTGTCACCCGTTGCGGAGGCCGCCATCGGAGCCCCTGAGCTGGTCCCCGAAGCCGTAGGGGACGGCGGTGTGGAGGCCGGGACCCCATCGCCGTTGTGGTCGTCGTCGTCGCTGTCGCCAGAGATCCCAAACCTGCCTCAGATTGAAGCTCCTCCGCGTATGATGCCTCGGACATTCACATGGATGGCGCCTGACGGGACCGTGAAGAGCTTCAGGCTTGATGAAGTCGTCGCGAGAAGGGAACACGAAAGCTTGCTTCACGCTGCTATCAGCGGGTCCATGGGAGTCGGGGTATGATTGTTGTAGCAGAGTCTTGGCGATCTTCTCGTTTTGACGTCTGACTCCATCCTTGATTTCTCTCTTATCCTGAGCAGAAGCTTGTCGACCGCAATGAGGCGATGACGGAGATCCTGGTCGAAATGGCTCCCCACCTCACGGAGTTGAAGCAGCTCCGGGCATTGAAGGCCGAGATGGAGGAGCGTCATGCGGGGAGGGAAGCCTAGCTGAAGAGTGGCGCCGACCAGCTCAGGGAGGAGACATGGGCCCTAGTCGGAAAGATCAGAGGTAAACTCCCCGAATGCATCTTCCTGACTGAACCGTCGACGTATTCATCCAGCTGCGTTGTTCCTAACCGCCCAGTTATGTCACGACTGCACGGTTGAGCTCTTGGCTAATCTGTCGTGCAGCCCTCGAAGCAGAGTTGAAGACCCGAACAGAGAGGGAATCGCAGCTGAAGGAGGCCGAAGAAGCCAGGGCCGAGCTTGAGAAGGTCAAGGCCGACCTGACAAAGGCCAACGCCGAGCTTGACCGGGAGAAGGCCGAGTTGAAAGAGGCCGTCGTCAAGCTCGGCAAGGAAAAAGCCGAACTGGAGAAGACCATGGCCGGGTGGGAGGCCGACTACGAAAGTAAGTCCTCATCCTGACCGTGATCTTAGCCAATCCATTAGTCGTTCCGTCTGTAGCCGAGTCTGACAAGTTTAATTGCCGGCGGACCTGGGCAGACATGAGAGCCAATGTCCAGGCCCAGTATCGGTTTTACACAGAGGAGATAAGAGTGATCAGGGAGTCACGGGAGGCCCTCGTTGGGTCCGTGAAAGGGCTCCTTGACCTCATAGATCCTAGCCCTGTGGGAACCAGTTGCAGCAGGGTCCCCCAAATAGAGGCGCGTCTTGAGGATGCACCGACTGCCTTGAAAAAGTACTCGGATGAGCATGTTGTTGCCGGCGTGGCCTAGACCCTGGCGATGACCATGTTCATCTACCCGAGGGCAGATATTGAGGCCATCGGGGAGGGGTTTGCCGAGGAGACGACGCCCGAGGAGGCGCTGGAGCTGATTGCCCGGGCAAAGCCGACTGCTGAAATAATTACCCGAGACCTGGGTCTGTAAGGGCAACATGTTATGTAGTCGGTATGTATAAACTTTTGTGGAAAAAACATGTGTAAATATGTGTGCAATGCAGCCAAGCTTGCTACTTAGTCATCACTAGCTTGACTTGACCATGTAGTCTACGCCGAGTTAGTCTGTCAGAACTTAATAAAAGTGTTCAACGTAAGAAGCTGTACTCTGGCAAACATGACAGTCATAGTAAGGCTTCGTAACTGAAGTAGGATAAGCTCGTATGTTATTGACAGAACACATATATACATGCAGCCCCCGACTCACTACTCAGTTGATACAAGCGACGTAGTGAGTCAGAGGAACTGTACACATGAAAATTATAAAACTCAGGTATAGAAAGGACGTAGCTGTTCTATGTTCCATGAGTTGCTGATGAGGACGCCGTCTTCAGTCTTCAGTCGGTAGACGCCTGGCCGCGTGACCTCGGCTATAATGAACGGCCCTTCCCAGATTGGGGATAATTTATGCCTATCTTTGGTGGTTTGTATTTTCCTCAGAACGAGATCCCTGACCAAAAAGGCGTGGCCACGGACATTGCGATTGTGGTAGCGACGTAGGCCTTGAAGATACCTTGCCGACTGGATTGTTGCGGTGTCTCTTGCTTCTTCCAACTGATCTAACTCGACCAGTCGGGTATTGTTGGAGATGTCTTCTGAGTAAGCCCGGACTCGTGGAGAGCCGAACTGTAACTCTGTCGGTAGCATAGCCTCGGCACCGTAGACCAGGAAGAAAGGGGATTGCCCTGTTGGCCGACTAACTGTGGTTCTGAGAGACCACAGAACAGACGGGAGTTCTTGTACCCACCGGCCCGTATATGGTTGTAGTTGGTCAAATATTCTGGCCTTGATGCCTTGTAAGACCATGCCGTTGGCTCGTTAGACCTGCCCGTTGCTCCGCGGGTGTGCCACAGATGCGTAGCAGATCTTGATGCCGAAATCTTCGCAGAAGTCTTGGAATACGCCGCCCGTGAACTGAGTACCGTTGTCGGTGATGCTGCGGTTAGGGACCCCGAACCGGTATAGTATACTCATGATGAAGTCCTTTGCTCGTGCCGCTGTAATTGTTGCAACGGGTTTAGCCTCAATCCACTTGGTGAATTTATCCACCGCGACAAATAAATGTGTAAACCCTCCTAGCGCTTTCTTGAAAGGCCCGACCATGTCGAGCCCCCATACTATGAATGGCCAGGAAATAGGGATAGTTTGGAGTTCCTAGGCCGGGAGATTTGTTTGTCTTGCCTAGAACTGGCAACCCTCGCACTTGTGAACAATGTCCTTGGCATCTGTTACTGCTGTGGGCTAGAAAAATCCTGCCGGTAAGCCTTTTCGACTAACGTCCTGGATGCGGCATGGTTGCCACATATGCCCGAGTGAATGGAATGCAGAATCTGCTTGCCCTCCTCGGTGGTGATGCAGCGCATGAGGACACCGGATGCGCTCCTTCGGTACAGGTCTTCTCCAACTAGTAGGAAGCTTTTGCTTCGACGCTTGATTTGCTCGGCTTGACCGCGATCTTCTGGGAGTTCATCGTCCAGGAGAAATTTGACAACAGGAGTCCTCCAGTCTTGACATATGTGCAGCACCTCGTCTGTGGCCGGGGTATGTTCGCCTCCCAACTGCTCCGGCGCCGGTTTCTTCTTGACTGATGGCTCCATAAGTTGCTCAACAAAGATTCCAGTCAGAACTGCTTCTCGCTTAGATCCCATGTTTGCCAGCTTGTCTGCCGCGTCGTTGTATTGACGCAGGACATGTGTGATTTCTAGCCCGTCGAACTTGTTTTCCAGCTTGCGGACCTCCTAACAGTATGCCGCCATGGTATCTTCGAGACAAGTCCAGTCTTTCATGACTTGGTTTACCACGAGTTGAGAATCCCCGCGCACAACCAGTCAACGTATGCCGAGTGATATAGTGATGTGGAGACCGTGAATAAGTGCCTCGTACTCGGAGCCGTTGTGGGAAGCCGGGAAGTGGATTTGTAGAACGTACTTCAGTTTTTCGCCGGTGGGGGACGTCAATATGACTCCGGCCCCGACGCCGCTGATCCGTAGTGAACGTCGAAGTACATTGTCCAGTACTCTAGCTTTGCTGTTGATGTAGGCAGTTGAACTTCCGTCCACTCGGCCACGAAGTCGGCTAGAGCTTGTGATTTAATTGCTGTCCGTGGCTGGAAGGTGATGTCGAACGCCATCAACTCGAGTGCCCATTTAGCGATTCGGCCGGTGGCCTTGTGATTATGAAGGACATCCCCGAGTGGAAATGCTATGACCACCGTGACTTGATGTGCTTGAAAATAATGCACCAGCTTCCGGACTGTAATGAGTAGGCCATATAGCAACTTCTGGACCTGCGGATATCTCGTCTTCAAGTCAGCAAGGACCTCGCTGACAAAGTAGACTGGCCATTGTATTTTCTGAATATGACCCTGTTCGAATCGCTCGACCACCAATACCGTGCTGACTACCTGAGTGGTTGCCGCCAGATATAGCATTAGCGGTTCTTGGGGCATGGGTGACGCCAGCACGGGAGGTGATGTGAGGAATTGTTTGAAGTCTTCGAAGGCTTGCTGGCCTTTCGGAGTCCATTGGAAATTGTCCGCCTTTTTTAGGAGCTTGAAGAAGGGCATACCCCGTTCGCCTAGTCGGGAAATAAACCTGCTGAGTGCCACCATGCAGCCTGTCAGCTTCTAGACATCTTTGAGGTTAATCGGGGGTGCCATGTTCCTGATGGCGTTGACTTTCTCCTGGTTGGCCGCGATGCGAGACGATGAAGCCGAGTAACTTTCCGGATGGCACTCCGAAGGCGCATTTTTCCGGGTTCAACTTCATCTTGAATGTTCGAAGGTTTTGGAAGGTTTTTTCCATGTTAGCGATGAGGACTTCTTTGGACTTGGTCTTGATCACCACGTCGTCGACGTAGGCTTCCACGTTGCGCCCGATCTGGGTGTGCAGACACCGCTAAATGGCCCGTTGATAGGTTGCTCCAGCATTCTTCAGACCGAACGGCATTGTGATATAGCAGTACGCTCCAAACGGCGTGATGAAAGATGTCTTTAAGCAGTCTTCCTCCCTTAGGCTGATTTGATGGTATCCCAAGTAGCAGTCAAGAAAGCTGAGTAGGTCGCACCCTGCCGTGGAATCAACCACCTGATCTATCCTGGGAAGGCCAGATGGGTCCTTGGGGCACGCCTTGTTGTGATCGGTGTAGTCGACGCACATGTGCCATTTACCGTTTTTCTTCCGGACCAGAACTGGGTTTGCCAGCCAATCCGGGTGATAGACCTCCTTGATGAACTTGGCTGCAAGGAGCTTGGTGATCTCCTCCCGAATAGCATCCTTGCGGTCTTGAGCGAAGTGCCGCAGCCGTTGCTTCACTGGCTTGGCGTCTGTCTTCACATTGAGGGCGTGCTCGATCATCTCCCTTGGTACGCCCGGCATGTTGGACAGTTTCCATGCGAAGATATCTTTATTGGCTTGTAGGAAGGTGACGAGCACGTCTTCCTATTTGGGGTCGAGTCCGGTCCCGACTAGAGCAGTGTTGGAGGGGTCGGAAGGGTCCAGGGGGATCTTCTTCGTGTCAGAGTCCACTGAAATTCTCGACTTCGCTGCTTTTTTCGTCGGAACTTGATCCTGCTTGACTTCAGCTCTGACGGCTTGCCGAATGCTATTGCGCCCAACTGCCGCCTCTTGTGATTGAGCCAGTTCGCAGCTTTCCTTGTCGCAGGTGAAGGCTTGCTTGATGTCACTGCGGAGGGAGAGGACTCCTGCTGGCCCAGGCATTTTGAGCACCATGTATGTATAGTGCAGTATTGCCATGAATTTGGCGAGTGCCGGTCGTCCGAGTATCGCGTGGTACGCGGTCTAGAAGTCGGCGACCTCAAACAAACGTTTTCTGTGTGGAAGTTATCCCGCGTGCCGAAGGTTACCGACAAGGTTATCTGCTCGAGTGGAGTTGATGACAGGCCGAGAATTATCCCATGGAAGGGCGCGGTGCTCGGCCATAGTTCTGAACGAGGAATCTTCATCTCGTCCAAAGTCTTGGTAAACAGGATATTGAGCGTGCTACCTCCGTCGATGAGGGTTTTCTTCAGCCTGATGTTTCTGACTACCGGGTCCAGGACGAGTGGATAGCGTCCCGGGCGGGAAACCCGATCTGGGTGATCTGCGCGATTGAAGGTAATGGGCATCTCTAACCAGCGCAGGTACTGGGGGTGTCCGTCGTAGAGACCGTGTTGATGTCGCGCGCTGTTAGCTTTTGTTTGCGCTTGGACTCTGTTGACGCCGAAAACCGCCGGGTGTGCCAAAAAGCTTGCTGACGATCTGGTTCGGCGTCTGGTGACACGCGAAGGCCTGGGAGATCTGCTTAGCTCCAGTGCAGGTCCTAAATTGTTGAGGTTCGTAGGCGTGCCAGTCAATTTGACCCCGCAATTGACAAGGAGATGAAGAAATTTGATTATTGATCCAATCGGCCAGCAAGCCGATACGGATTCCTTCCAGCCGATCGCCGCTATGCTCGTGCCCGTGCCCTCGCCTGTACTCGCGCTCTCGCTCCCGGGTCCTCGCTTGTACTCGTGCCCGGGTCAGCAGCAACTGCACATCGGCTATCGGCCGATACGGACTGATGTAGGCTCCTTGTAGCCGATGGCCGATGGCACCTGTGTATCGGCTAGGAAACCGATAGCGCTATAAACAAATAGATAAGCTGTTAGTACAACATGTGCATCGGCTAGAAGCCGATGATAAAATAGATATGCAGGATAGTAAGCCAGCCGACTGTCGAGGAAACACATGTGCATCGGTTAGAAAACCGATGATAATATAGATGACAAACAGTAAGGATAATACAGTCGGCTTTATAAAAAGATAACCTATCGGCTAAGCACTCCGATAGAACGTCGCATATACACCGATCGGCTCGACAAGGATAGATCTACTATTATCGATCTAGTAGTTCAAACCTAACTGATGCAGCACAGATCGATAATAGTAAAGGAACCTCAACAAACCGATAAATCTAATGCAACTGTGATGTATATGATAACTTATCGGCTATACATTCCGATAAAACACTTGCACAAAGGCTATCAGTCTAACAGGAATAATTTATCGCTAGCAGTTTAGTAGGTCGGACCCAACCGATGCAGCACAAACTGATGATAAACTACCCCCGATAAACTGATAAAAACTATGCACGCGTGATGTGATATACCTGACCAGCCTAAGAGGTCAGACCGAACCGATGCAGCCGTAGACAGATCCGATACACCGTGGTAAGCCGACTACCATAGACCGACTAGAATATCGGACCTAACCGAGAAAGTCCTAGCCGATTGGTAGTCGGGGGTAACGAGACTTACCTCTCCGCAGGAGTTCGACCTAACCCATGCAGCCCCGTCGAGAAGCAAGAACCCGTTGGTAAAGGGTGGCGATGCGCCGAATTGATTGATCGAGAGATCAATTACAAGGTCCCCGGGCATACGTATATATACCCCGAGTTACAAGAGTCCTTATAGGACACGAAACAGGACTTTTCTAACTAGAAAAGGAAAACTAACAGACCTGATCGGACAAGAGATCAGGTTTCCTAAAAGATAAAACTATCTAATAGATAAGATAAATAGCTGCCATAACGTGGTCTTCACGATTCCTTCCCAAGCTCGGACTCTTCTGGATTAGTTTCCAATGGTTGATATCGCTTCTTTCCTTAACCGAACATGGTAACGAACCGTACCAAATTTTGGCGTTAACAGACTCGTATGCGGACGGCCCTCCGAAGATGTAGTTGAGCTCGGCCTGAGGATCTTGGAAATCGTCGGCCGGACCCTGATCTGGCTTGTCTTTGTCCTTGTCGGCGCCAGATGATGAAGCCTGCTCAGACGCAAACTTCTTGAGCATGTAGCAGTCTTTGGCCGCGTGCTTGCCCTTGGGGTGGAAGGGGCATGGCCCGCCCATGACTTTCTGGTAGTCGTTATTCCGCTGGGGCCGTGACCAAGTGCACTCCATGTTAGCCACCTCGTTGTCCGACTTCCGTTTGCGGCTACCAGACTTGTTTTGAGACGGCTCATTGTCGGTTTTCGCCTTTTGGTCCTTCTGTCGGGACTCCTTCTTCTCGTCGAGGGCCTCTGCGACCGCTTCAGCCGAGTCGGTGTATTTTGGCCATGTCTCGAATGAGCCCGGACAGACGCGTGTCGGGAGGAGATGGTTTCCGGTGAACTTCGTGATGAATGGGGCATCCTTTACTCTTGGGAAGACGGGATGACAGCCTCGTCCTTGCGGATCGTTGGATCTTGTTACGCTTCTCGGAAGACCTCATTACGATGAAGTCTCGTAGAGACTCGTTCTTCGGAGTTTCTTCGGTGCAGCTGATAAAGAATCGTGCTCTGAAGACGGCCTCTCGTAGGTCCCCTGAAAATTCGCAGATGAACCGCTCCCTGAGTTTCCAGGAACCGATCGACCGCTTCGGGAGGCCTGTCAGCCATGTCCTCGCCCGAGTCGGCTAGTGCGACCGGGAGGTAGTTAGCCATGGCTTTGTTGTCGCCCAGCAGCTCGATACTGCCTAGGGTATATATGTGAATCCAGGACTCGGGATTTGTCTTTCCGTCATACTTTGCGATCCTGTGGGCTTAAAGCCAGTTGGCAGTGGACGTCCTGCAGTTCCCGAGTGCAAGCTGGATCCCTTCATCTTCATGGGGGGCTCAGGCTTCGACCACTGGCGGTTAAACCACTCGTGATGGAGGCAAAAAGCGCTCGTTTTCGTCTTCAGTCGCGGCGCTCATCTCTTGTCGCTCGCGGCGCCAGGCGCTGAGTATGGTGAAGGTCATGCTGTAGTGCGCTCTCAGAGTTCTTGATTAGGCCGGCGATCACTACTGGTGATGGGGCGGTTGTTGTTATTAGTATTGCGAGTGTAAGTTTGCTAGACTCCTCGCATGGCCGACTTGAGCGGGGGCTGACGCGGAGCTGATGTGGACAAGCCCGCTGCTTGAGGTCGGCTGGGGATCCAGACTGTTAGTCGGTACTTGCTAGGGTGTCACCCGATCTGCTGTTGCTTGTTTGTTGGCAGGCAGCAGCGTGAATCATCGCCTTAATCTTGTGCGATGTTGGGTGTGTGCTAGTGGTCAGTGCTGAGGCTAGAGTGTGTCAGCAAAGTTGCGGTGGCCACAAGTTCTGTTGCGGCGTGACGAAGACGTAATGATCGCCGACTTTAGTTTGAGAATGTGCTGCTGGCTACTCGCCAGCTTGCGCAGCCCGTCGTTTGTGAGTCCTCGCGATTAGCTTCCTCCTGTTGTTGCAGTCGTGCACTCTCCTACTGCTCCTCTTGTAGTCGCCTCGGAGGGTGGTGTTGATAAGCATGAAGATCTCGCGGGGGAGAGAAACGTCGCCAGACTAGAGTCCGAACTGATGTTCGAACCGTTATCCGACTTGGAGTCGGACTCCGAGTAGTTTATCAGAGTGAGAATTGACCTAACGCTCTCTAGATCAATGCTGAACGACGCTCTGGTCGTGTCCAAACTGAATCATAGGAGATCGGGTTTGTTGTGTGGAGTTGTAAATCCGCAACGTCGCCGAGTCCACTGTGGGAGATTGACGATCTCCCCCCTTCTCGGCCCAACCGGGCTGGCTCAAGGCTAGCGCAAGTACGGACGCTGAAGGAGAGAGTTGTCCTATGCTTGGCAATGTGTGAAGGACTGCCGAGTGCAGTGTCCGTGGAAGGAGATGGACGTCCTGTGGGTCTGACTGGTGCTACATGGGCTGGCTGGATTAGATCTGTTTCCGGCCAAGTGTAAGGTTGCCGATCTGGTCGGCACGAATCGAGGCTTCGAAGAATATCTTGTCTCTAGGGGAGTAACTTGTTTGCTATCGACCCGTTTTGTTGGATCATCGGATTTGTGATGAGAATTACCGGGGCCTTCCTACCTGCGCGCCAACTGTCGATGCTCTACTACTGGCAATCAAACTATAGGCTACTCGGTGAAGGTGAATTCGATGGATTGCAGAGGAACAGAGAAGATTTATAACTGGTTTCAGGCCCCAGTGATGTAGGTATGTACCCTACATCCAGTTGAGGGTGTTTTCTCGAGTGTTTGATGATCGAGATCTTGTCCTTGCCGCTGAGTGGCGCCCTGCCTCCCTTTATATACTAGGGAACAGGGGGTACATGATAAGGATCCAGCCGGATACGGGCCAAGGGATCTGCCTTCTTAGAGGTAAGACTATCCGACTAAGACTATGTTTGCTCGTTATACTAAAGGCAAAGCCTGCCGGGTGCTATCTTATCTCTAATTACATGGTTCGGCCCATCCTCTATCCGAGTGGCCCGTATACTGGTAATGAGGTACTGGGGTCCACATGGCTCCACAATTGGGCTACGCTCGTCGGATCAAAAACTCGGTGGACTGCAAAGGAACACAAGGAAGTTTATACTGGTTCAGGCCTCGATGTGAGGTAATACCTATGGTCCAGTTGTGGTGTATTCCTTTGAGGATGTATGATTCTGATGACTCTTTGTCTGCCCTCAGGGGGCGCCCTGCCTTATATACTGGGGGATAGGGGTACAAAGTAGGAGTCCCAACCGGACTATGGCCAAGGGATCTCCTCTTAAGAGATATAACCTGCTCGAACGAGGACTGTATATTCCTTATCGTACAAGGCTAAGTCTGCCGAGCTCTATCATATCTCTAATTACAAGGCTAGGCCCATCCTCTATCCGAGTGGCCCATATGCTTGTCATGAGGTACCCAGGGCCCATGGCCTCCACAGCAGCCCTTGAGACCTTCATAGTTGAGTCACAGCTGATGCCGAGTGCTCATCCTCCATGGTGAAGATTGCTCGAGTGCATTGCTCCCGAGTACTCTTTGTCCGAGTGCTTCTTCTCCTGAGTCCTACTTCATGTCAGCTGGCAGGGAGGCTATGAAGGGCTCCATGTAGAAATATGAATAGTGTGCACCGAATAGGCGCACCTATTAGGTCTGTGTGTCGACTTTGTGCTTAATTGTGAAACAATTAAACATAAAGTGAAAGATCTTTAACCTTGTAGTCTTTCCCTAGTAGTGTACTACTGGTATATGAGACTCTTCAGCATCAGATTAGCCAGAAATATTTTATAGTCTTTCCCGAGTAATATGTCACTCGGAAATTAGACTCTTTAGCTTCATGTCATCTGGAAAAATGCTTATAGTCTTTCCCCTGAGTTTAGTTTACTACTCGTAAGTTAGACTCTTCAGCGTCATGTCGGCTGGAAAGATATTTGCTCATATGGCAAATGTTGGGCCAAGCATGTAGGCGGAACGACTACCACTTTATGAATTTTACATCCAATATGTGGTCAGGTATATCTTGAGAAATACCTTGCATCCCCATTTTAATGAAGACCAGCTTGTGATCCTTATAGGGATATATCCTCAATACCTAGTGGATAATACAAATACCTGAACACATGTGTTCAACAATTAGGCCTTCATGAAGCATATCTGATTACACAATCGGTTCCTGTTAGGTAGCACCAGCACCGTGATTTTGAAACACAGCCAGGCAAGCGGCCCCCACCATTGAGCGTTGTCGATGTTTTTCACACCGGCAATATGAATATGGGGCTACTCGGCGGATGGAAAACTCGATGGATTGCAAAGGAAACACAAGCGAGATTTTATACTGGTTCAGGCCCTCAATATGAGGTAATACCTACGTCCAGTTTGGCAGTGTATTCCTTTGAGGAGATTATGGTGGTGATTCTGGTGAACCAACTCAACCTGCCTCATGGGGCGCGCCCTGCCTCCCCTTATATACTGGGGGGACAGGGTTACAAGGTATGGAGTCCAACCGGATTACGGCTAAGGGATCTCCTCTTAGAGATACAACGCACCCGACTAGGACTGGGTTTTCCTTCTCGTACAAGGCAAAGTCTGCCGAATCTAGCTATATCTCTAATTACAAGGCTAGGCCCATCCTCTGTCCGAGTGGCCCATATGCTTGTCATGATGGTACCGGGGGGCCCATGGCACCCACAATAGCCCCTGAGACCTTCATAGTTGAGTCACAGCTGATGTCGAGTGCTCATCCTCCACGGTGAAGTCTTCCCGAGTGCATTGCTCCCGAGTACTCTTTGTCCGAGTGCTTCTTCTCTTGAGTCCCGCTTCATGTCAGCTGGCAGCGAGGCTATGAAGGGCTCCATGTAGAAGTATCAATAGTGTGCATTGAATAGGCGCACCTATTAGGTGTAGCCCCCGACTTTGTGCTTAATTGTGAAACAATTAAACATAAAGTCAAAGATCTTTAACCTTGTAGTCTTTCCCGAGTAGTATACTACTGGTATATGAGACTCTTCGGTATCATGTCAACCGGAATATAATTTATAGTCTTGTCGAGTAGGGAACTACTCGTATGTAGGACTCTTCGACTTCAAGTCAGTCGGAATGGGTATTTATAGTCTTGCCGAGTAGGATACTACTCGTATATGGGACTCTTCAGCGTCATGTCAACTGGAAAGAGGGGTTTATAGTCTTTCCTGAGTGGCGTCCCACCCAGAAGTTAGACTCCTCCGTGTCATGTCAGCGGGAATGAGAAATTTATAGTCTCTCCCGAGTAGTGCACTACTCGAAAGTTAGACTCCTCCGCATCATGTCAGCGGGAATAATGTTGCTCATGGCAACTAATGGCCACGCATGTAGGCCGAGTACCACTTTATGAAAATAAATCCACGGCGTGGTCAGGTGTACCCGAGAAAGATACCTACATCCCCAATTTTAATGAAGACCAGCTTGTGATCCTTGTAAGGATATATCCTCGAGACCTGGTGGATGAAACAGATACCCAAACATATATGTTTAGCAATAAGGCTCTCATCAAGCATATCTGTTTACCTCATCGGCTCCTGTTGGTAGCACCAGCGCTATAATTTCAACTCAGCCTACGGGCGGCCCACATGGAGCATGCTACTGTAGGAACTCATATCTTGGTGGCTGCTACCAAATAAGCCGGCCTGAGCCGACCTACCCAGCATAGCTCTATAGAAGTATCATCCATCGCATGTCAGGATGTGTTTTTTGGTGTCGGTAACCGCAATCAGCCAGAGAAATCCTTATTTGCAAGCCTTTCCGACTTACGTTCTGGATGCAACCTGGTTGCCACATAAGCCTGAGTAGGTATATTGCAGGATCTGTTTGCCCTCCTTAGATGTGACGCGGTGCATGAGAACCCCGGATGCGCTTTGACGATGTAAGTCTTCTCTGACTTCAGGAGAGCCGAGCAGGGTACCCGAACCTTGCATTAGCATAGGATTCGGCTAGCGACCCTTATGGGGCATACCCTACCCAACAGAGCCATAGCCAAATAAGGTACTCAAACCTTGCATTAGCATAGGATTCAGCTGGCGACCCTCATGGGGCATACCCGATCTGATAGAGTTATGACCAAATAAGGTACCCGAACCCAGCATTAGCATAGGATTCGGCTGGCGACCCTCATAGGGCGTATCCTACTTAGCGGAGTTGCGACCGAATAAGGTACCTGAACCTAGCGTTAGCGTAGGATTCAGCTGGCGACCCTCATGGGGCGTACCTCACCCAGTCGAGTAGTATACGACCCCCAACTAGCGCTGGAGGTCGGTTGTCAGCTCACATGGAGCGTAGCCGGGGAAGATGTCATCCCGACTGGCACAAGTACTCAGTCAGTAGCCCTCGTGGAGCATCCCGAGTGTATTTTGGCAGACTTGTCCAGCCCCTGAGTGTAGGAGATAGGCTCGCAGCCCTGAGTTCCTATCACGCGTATCCGGAGCTGGCCCTGCACTATAAAGATACCGGATGAGTAGCATCTGATGATGAAAACAATCATCCTAATAAAATGTATTTTACAATATATGTAAATACGTGTTCTTCCTCTTACTGATATTAATTTCTCTGAGTAGTTGACCCCTTACGTTTGAGCACTCTGCCCGACTAATCATAGCCCCCTAGCGTCGGGAGTTGGCTCATGGCTCTTTCCCAGACACGTGTTGACTTGAGTTCGTCTTTCATGGAGCAAAGTTTCACGGATCAGGATTTATGCTACTCGAATACTTTTGCAATCATTTAAGAGAAAAAACAGAAAAAGTGCAGCTTGTACACCTATTAGGTGTAAGCGGCTGCGGCATTGGCAAGGCCGAGTGAAGAAATATTTATCAGAAAGTGACTTAGCTGTTCGGTATTTCGGAGTGGGGATGCCATCCTTGCGTTTGAGCTTGTGAGCCCCCGAGCATGTCACTTGTTGTTCTAATAATCTTCAGTTGTTGAAAGTCGAAGACGATTGTGACTGACTGCCACAATGAAGCCGTCTGACTTGCGTTTGCGATTCCCGGCTTTAGTCAGGACCACGTCGTTGGTGCCCTCCCGCTTCTTCTGTCAGGGTGCATTCTTGTCATCTAGGGCTTGAGCAACAGCTTCGGCTGAGTCAGCGTACTTGTTCGCCATGTCGAATAAAGCCTTGACAGAGTTGGGAGGCTTCCGAGTGAATTTGGCGATGAACGAGGTGTCTTTGACTCCTTTTCGAAAGGCGGCGATGACGAGCTCATCCTTGATCATTGGGATTGAATTCTTCTTCTCAGAGAACCTCTTGATGAAGTCACGAAGAGACTCATTCTTCCTTTGATGTAACTGATAGAGGTCGTACTCGGAAGATGGCCTCTCGTATGTTCCCTGGAAGTTGGCGATGAGGCGTTCCTGGAGTGCTCCCCAGGAGCCGATTGATTGCTTGGGAAGTCCTGTTAGCCATGTCCTCGCTGAGTCGGCTAAAGCGACTGGGAGGTAGTTAGCCATGACTTTGTGATTTCCTCCAGCTGCTCAGATCTCCAGAGTGTGGACCGTGAGCCAGGACTCGGGATTGGTCTTGCCGTCATATTTGTCGATGCCTGTAGGCTTGAAACCCGATGGCCAGTCGACCTGTTGTAGCTCCTGGGTGAAGGCCGATATGCCTTCGTCTTCATGAGGGCTCCGACTCCAAATACGGCGGTGAAACCGCTCGTGGTGGAGGCCGAAACGCTTGTTCTTGTCTTCCAGTTGGCGTTGCTCATCTTCTTCTCGTTCACTGCGCCGAGCGATGATGTCTTGCCGAAGGTCGCGCCGTAGTTGGTCTCGGAGGTCCTAATCGTCCCGACGGTTGCTTTGACGTCGCCGGTTGTCGTTGGGGTTGCCGAGTGACACCTGACGTGCCTCCGTATGCAGCTGACCGGAGCCAGCCGCTTGGCGTCGCATTGAGGTAGATGAGATTGCCGTTGGGGATGTCGACCGGTTGGTCGGTATGAGGGTATCACCCGACTGTTGGTGCTGCTGACATGCAGCAGCGGTAAGCATGGCTTTTATCCTTGCTATCGTCGGGGTGGCCTGGTGATCAGGCCCGAACTGGAGTGTATCCAGTAGAGTCGCAGCGGCCACGATGTTCTGTTGAGGAGTAATGAAGACGTCGTGGTCGCTGACTCAGGTTTGGATAATTTGTTGCTGTACAGTCCGCTCGGCCTTGCGTAGATCTGTCGATGCTTTGCACCGGCAATAATACTATGGGGCTACACGGCGACCTGGAATTCGGTGGATTGCAGAGGAACACAGGAGAATTATACTGGTTCAGGCCCTCGATGTGAGGTAATACCCTACGTCTAGTTGAGGTCTTATTCCTCTGAGGTGGTTTGACGATCAATGATCTGGTGTGTCCTCATGGGGCGCCCTGCCTCCCTTTATATACTAGGGGACAGGGGTACATGGTAAGGATCCCAGTCGGATACGACCAAGGGATTTCCTTCTTAGAGATAGAATCCTATCCGACTAAGGCTATGTTTCCTTATTGTACAAGACACAGCCTACCGGGTGCTATCTTATCTCTAATTACATGATCTGGCCCATCCTCTATCCGAGTGGCCCATGTGCTGGTAATGAGGTACCCGGGGCCCATGGCTCCCACAGTAGCCCCTGAGACCTTCATAGTTGAGTCACAGCTGATGCCGAGTGCTCATCCTCCACGGTGAAGGTTACCCGAGTGCGATGCTCCCGAGTACTCTTTGTCCGAGTAAGTCTTCCCGAGTCCTGCTTCATGTTAGCTGGCAGCGAGGCTATGAAGGGCTTCATGTAAATATATGAATAGTGTGCGCCGAATAGGCGCACCTATTAGGTGTAGCCCCCGACTTTGTGCTTAATTGTAAAGACAATTAAACATAAAGTCAAAGATCTTTAACCTGGAAGTCTTTCCCGAGTAGATTACTACTGGTATATGAGACTTTTCGGTATCATGTCAACCGGAATATGAATTTATAGTCTTTTCCGAGTGGCGTCCCACTCAAAAGCTAGACTCTTCCGCATCATGTCAGCGGGAATAGATATTTATAGTCTATCCCGAGTAGTGCACTACTCGAAAATTAGACTCTTCAGCGTCATGTCGGCTGGAATAATGTTGCTCATGGCAACTGATGGCCATGCATGTAGGCCGAGTACCACTTTATGAAAATAAATCCATTACGTGGTCAGGTGTTCCCGAGAAAGATACCTGCGTCCCCGATTTCAATGAAGACCAGCTTATGATCCTTGTAAGGATATATCCTCGAGACCTGGTGGATAAAACAGATACCCAAACATATATGTTTAGCAGTAAGGCTTTCATGAAGCATATCTGTTTATCTCATCGATTCCTGTGGGTAGCACCAGCGCTATAATTTCAACTCAGCCTGCGGGCGGCCCACATGGAGCATGCTACTGTAGGAACTCATGTCTTGTCGTCCCAATACCAACTGTGCAGGCCTGGGCCCATCTAGTCGGTTCAGGCTATAAAAGGATGGGGAGAGAGAAAAAAGATTCCATCGTCTTCCCCAAAGCAGCCAATCTCTTCGTCTTCCACCTTCACGCCTAGCTTTTCGCCTCCCGCCAGGCTAGGGTTAGCAGCAGCCGTTCCCCACCCAGACTCGGGCGATTTCAATCCTCTTCGTTTATTCCAAGCCCCCGATTTGCTTTCCCCCAAATCTCAACACCTCCAGTCATGCCGAAGGCGACGAATCCTGCGGGTGCGCCAGGGAGTTTTTGGCCGATCTCGGATTGCGGCTCGGTGAAGCTGAGACGGCTGGAGAGCGAGCTGAAGTTGCCCAGCCAAGAAGTGATCCGTTGGCGGTCGGCGAGGGATGAGTCGAGCCCCAACCCCCGGCCTGGTGAAACGGTAGTTTTCGCCTCTTTCTTTGATCGGGGCTTGTGTCTTCCGTCGTCCGATTTCTTCCGCCGCATCCTTGATTTCTACGGGCTGGAGTTGGTGCATTTAAATCCCAACTCGATCCTTCAGATCTCCATATTCGTTACTCTTTGCGAGTGCTTTCTGGGTGTTGAGCCCCATTTCACCCTCTTCCGACACTTGTTCCATGTCAAGCCCCAGCCTTCCAAGAGCAATATCAGTGTGATTGGGGGGGCTGGTCTTCAACTAAGGAGTGATGGGAAGAAGACGTATATCGATTTGCCCTTGAAATCTTCTCTGAAGGGCTGGCACAAGGAGGGGTTTTACTGCGCCGATCTAGCTCCTTCCTTGCCCTCGTTTACTGGTATGCCGCCGGCGGTGTTGCCAAGCTGGTCCTCGGAGCCAACCTTTGAAGAACTGGGCCAGGCACATATATTGCTGACGAAGATAGATGACCTCAAGAGGGCCGGCTTGACGGGGCCCTGGGTGGCTCGTCGTTTCCTGACGAGGCGCGTCCAGCCGCTGAAGTTGAGAAGCGCTTTCGGCTGGGCCTTCAAAGGTAAACACGATCCCGACCGGGTGAGCAGCGAGACGGCGGACAAGGGGGCAGTGACCGATACCTTGTTTGGCTACTTCTCTGAAGGGGTCGTTGCCACCGAAGATGATAACCGCCGAGTTGCCGCCTATAGCTTCATCCGGCCGCGGACCAAGGTAACCTTCTACCTTCTTCTGTGGTGAACGCCTGTAGAACGATAATTGTTCAACCTTGCGTGATGGTATCTTGTCGACTTGCTTGTAGTGGCATGAGGAATTTGATGAAGACTCTCGCCCATTGTCTGCGGTCGCGTCGAAGAAGAGGCCGAGGAGTCCCTCTGATGCCCAACCCGACTCCAAGAGAGCGGGGAAGAAGCCGATTTTATATCGGGGCGAGGGGGCCATGACAGCGCGCGCCGTGAGTGGCAGCTTGAAGATTAAGGACCCCGCTGCCACAACGCCCACGCGGTCGAGTCCCAGGCTGAGATCAGCAGGCTTGGGCTCGACGTTGTCGTACTCAGCAACAGCGCCGCGAAGGGACCAACCAGAGCAGAGGCCGATTGGGGCAAAGGAACCCGAACCAACCATACCGGAGTCGAGGCCGACTCAGGCTGATATGCCTCTGCCATCGATGACACCGACCGGGGCGAGTGCCGATGCTAGCGCTTCGCCGGAGAGCGGACAGGCTGGCAGGAAGCTGAAGTTCTCCAAGAGGTGCGCTACTCCGGGCCTTCTGTAGTCGTTGTATGTTAAAATACAGTCCTGATGTCTTGCTTCGTTGTGCAGGAAGCGGGCCGATATCGACCTCAAAAAGGTTGACCCATCTGCTCCACTTGATGAGTCCGCCCCAGCCGAGCCAGCGGCAGCGAACACACCTGCCGAGCCGGCGGCCAGCCCGGTCGCTGAGACCGAGGTGGCACCGACTACAGGGCCACTACCGTCACTCGACCAAGAGGTGGCTGTTGAAACTGAGGCCCCAGCACCCGAGGCACCGTACGTCGCGGAGGCGGGGGACGGAACCTCCGAGCCGGTCCCCGATGTTGTAGGGGAAGGCGGTGCCGAGGCCAGGACCCCATCGCCATCATGGTTATCGTCATCGCCATCGTCGCCGTTGCCGCCGCCGCCGGAGATCCCACATCTGCCTCGGATCGAAGCTCCCCCACGTGTGATGCCCCGGAGCTTTACGTGGACCACTCGCGATGGCACCATGAAAAGCTTCAGGCTTGATGAAGTCGTTGCAAGGAGAGAGCGCGAGAGCCTGCTTCGTGCCGCCATCAGCGGGTCCCAAGGGGTCGCGGTACGATTCTTGTAGCAAAGCTCCAGCGATCTTCTTGTCTTGATGTTTGACTCTGTCGTCGGTTTGTTCCTGGTCCCGAGCAGAAGCTCGTTGACCGCAACGAGGCGATGACGGAGATCCTGGTCGAGATGGCTCCCCACCTGACGGAATTGCAACAACTCCGGGCATTGAAGGCCGAGATGGAGGCGCGTCACACGAGGAGGGAGGCCTGGCTGAAGAGCGGCGCTGATCAGCTCAGGGCAGAGACATGGGCCTTAGCCGAGAAGATCAGAGGTAAAATCCTTCGAGCATATCTCCCGACTGGACCGTTGATGTATTCATTCAGCTATGTCGATCCGGCCGACTGCTCGGTGGTGTCATGACTGCACGATTGAGCTCTTGGCTAATCTGTGGTGCAGACCTCGAAGCGGAGTTAAAGACTCGAGCGGAGAGGGAGTCGCAGCTGAAGGAGGCCGAAGGAAGCCAAGGCCGAGCTTTGAAACTGGGTCAAGGCCGACCTGACAAAGGCCAACACCGAGCTTGACCGGGAGAAGACGAGTTTGGAGAAAGGCCGTCGTCTAAAGCTCGAGGTAAGGAGAAGGCCGAACTGGAGAAGACCGTGGCCGGGTGGGAGGCCGACTCAGAAAAGTAAGTCCTCAACCCGACTGTGATCATCAACCAATATTTTTTAGTCACCTTGTGTGTAAGCGAATCTGACAAGCTTACTTGCCGCCAATCTGGGCAGGCATGAGAGCCAACGTCCAGGCCCAGTACCGGTTCTATCCCGGAGGAGATAAAGGTTTCAATCAGGGAGTCACGGGAGGCCCTCGTCGGGTCCATGAAAGGCTTCCTTGACCTTAGTAGATCCCCGCCCAGTGGGGACCAGCTGTGGGAGCGGAATTCCTCAAATAATGGGCGTCTCGAGGACGCGCCGAGTGCCCTGAAAAGGTACTCAGACGAGCGGGTTGCCGCCGGCGTGGCCCAGACCCTAGGAATGACCAAGTCCATCTACCCGAGGGCGGACATTGAGGCCATCGGGGAGGGATTTTCCGAGGAGACGACGCCCGAGGAAGTGCTGGAGCTGATCTCACAGGCGAAGCCGACTGCTGAAGCGATTACCCGAGACCTGGGTCTGTAAAGGCAATACATTTTTTGTAGTCGGTGTATATATATTGCTTTCATATACGATCATGTGTAAATATATGTGTCGTGCTGCCAAACTTATCATTCGGTTGTCATTAGCTTTGCTCGACCATGTAGGATGCACCGAGTTAACTCGATAGAACTTGATAAAAAACATTCGGAGTAAGATGCTATACTCGGGCGAACACATCAGTCGTGGCAAGGCTTCATAACCGGGGTGAAATAAGCTTGTATGTTATTGACAGAACACATATATACATGCAGCCCCCGACTCACTACTCGATTGGGACAAGCGGCGTAGTGAGTCAGGAAAAACTGTACACATGGAAAATGTAAAACTCAGGTATAGAAAGGACGTAGCTGTTCTATATTCCATGAGTTGGTGATGAGGACGCCGTCTTTGGTCTTCAGTCGGTAGGCGCCTGGCCGCGTGACCTCGGCTATAATGAACGGCCCTTCCCAGATGGGGGATAGTTTGTGCCTGTCCTTGGTGGTTTGTATCTTCCTTAGAACGAGATCCCCGACCAAAAAGGCGCGGCCATGGACATTGCGATTGTGGTAGCGACGCAGGCCTTGGAGATACCTTGCCGACTGGATGGTTGCGGCGTCTCTTGCTTCTTCCAGTTGATCTAATTCGATCAGTCGAGTGCTGTTGGAGTCGTCCTCGGAGTAAGCCCGGACTCACGGAGAACCCGAACTGTATCTCTGTCGGTAGCATGGCCTCGGTGCCGTAGACCAGGAAGAAAGGGGATTGTCCTATTGCCCGACTAACCGTGGTTCTGAGAGACCAGAGAACGGAATGGTAGTTCTCTTGTACCCACCGACCGCATGTGGGTTGTAGTCGGTCGTAGATATCCTGGCCTTCTATTAGATGCCTTGTAGGACCATGCCATTGGCTCGCTCACACTGCACGTTGCTCCGCGGGTGTGCCACAGATGCATAGCAGATCTTGATGCGAAGTCGTCGCAGAAATCTTGGAATAGGCCCTGCCGCGAACTGAGTGCCGTTGTCAAGTTATGATATGCGGTTAGGGACCCCAAACCGGTATAGTATACTCAGGATGACTAGTCCTTTGCTCGTGCCGTGTGATTGTTGCGACGGGTTTTAGCCTCAATCCCACTTGGTGAATTTATCCACTGCGACGAATAAATGCGGTGAGTCCTCCTGGCGCTTTCTTGAATGGCCCGACATGTCGAGCCCATATCTTTTGTGAATGGTGCCAGGAGATTAGGGGATCAGTCTCTAGAGTTCATGGGCGGGGAGATTTGTCTGTCTTGCGAAGAACTGGCAAGCCTCGCACTTGCGAACGATGTTCTTTGGCGTCTGTGACTGCGGTGGGCCAGAAGAATCCCTGCGGTAAGCCTTTTCCGACATAACTGTCCTGGATGCCGAGGCGTGGTTGCTACTCATATGCCCGAGTGGATTGAATGCAGGATTTGCTTGCCTTCTCTCGGTGGTGACACAGCGCATTTAGAGGACAGCCGAGGAGTGCCGTCCTTCGGTACAAGGTCTTCTCCGACTAGCAGGAAGCTTTTGCTTCGACGCTTGATGCTGCTCGCTTGAACTGCGATCTTTCTGGGACTAGTTCATCGTCGCCGAGGAGGAATTTGAGAACAGGACCCTCAGTCTTGACATATGTGCAGCACTTCGTCGGTGGTCGGGGTAGGCTCGCCTCCCGACTGCTCTTCTCCTTGGTGCCGGTTTCTTCTTGAAGTGATGGCTCTCATAAGTTTGCTTGCTGATTTTTCGAATTTTGATTTCTCAGGTGTTCGGAACCGCTTCTTCGCTGTTGTCGGGTTTGGACTCCGCATGTTTGTTCGAGCGGTGCAATCTGCTGCTGCGTTGTTGTATTGACTTCCGCAAGGGACGTGTGTGATTTCCAGCCCGTCGATACGATTGTGTTTCGCACTTGCGGACCTCCTGACATTTGTGTTTTTTCTGTGTGTTGGCATTTGGGTTTGCTAGTTTTTTGCTGTGATGGGGGGTGAATCGGTTTGCCTCGCCATTTTTGGGTGTCGTCCGAAGAATAGGTCCTCAGTCTTATCATGACTTGGTTTGATCACGAGTTGGGAGTCTCTTTCCGCGCAACATTACGCAAGTCGACGTATGCCGAGTGATATGGGCGATGTCCGGAGCTTTGCCCGTTGAACAAGAGCCTCGTACTCCCCGGCGACCGGCTGGCTGGGAGCGGGAAGTGGTTTGTGTCGTTTCACATTTTCGACAGTGGGCGGTATGTCAGTATGGGACTTTCGTCGTGCCCTCGTGGGCCGGCTGATCCGTAGGGAACGGTCGAGTACATTGTCCAGTACTCTAGCTTGTTGTTGGTCGGGGAGGAGTTGAACTTCTGTCCACTCGGCCACGAAGTCGGCTGAGAGCTTGAGATTTGATGGTAGCTGTTGCACGTGGTCGAAGGTGAATGTCAAACGCGAAAGCTCGAGTGCCCATTTCTAGCGATTCGCGCGCCGGTGGCTCGCGATTATGAAGGACACTCCGCCGAGTGGGAAACGCTGTGGACATCCGTGACTTGGATGTGCTGAAAGTAGTGCACCAGCTTTCGGACTGTTGATGGTGGCCGTTATAGGCAGCTTCTGGACGCGCGGGTATCTTTTGTTTTGGAGTCGGGGCAGTGACCGGTCGAACTGACAAAATAGATTGGTCCGTTGTATTTTTCTGAGATGACCTCTTGTTCGTATGCTCCCATCTGCCAGCACGTGGCTTGACTAACTGTGTTGTTGCCGGTTTGCTAGATAAAGGCATTAGTGGTTTCTCTGGGGCAGGGGTGACGACGAGCTACGTTGTGGGGCTCATTGTGAGGAATTCTTTGAAAGTCTTCCGAAGGAACTCCGCTGGGTCTTTTCCGGAGGTCCACTGGAAAAGGTGTTCGCCTTTTGAGCCGAGGGGGCTTGAAGAAAGGCGGGAGTGTCTCCGCGATTCGGGCGGCGAGGTAGATGGCTTTCCGAGTTTCGGGAGATCAAACCTTGACTCGAGGGTGCCTGGGGCCATGTCAGGGCTGTGAGCATTCTGAGTCTCGCTCTCTCTTTGAGGCTGGTCGGTGTTTGTTGGTGGTTGGTGCACCATGTTCTTGTATAGGCGTTGATTCTTTTTCTTTTGGTGTCCGGGTTAGTCGCTACGGATTTGACCCTGTTGTGTGGTTGTGCGGTGCCGAGATCGAGGTATGAAGGGCGCAAGTAACTTCCTTGCAGATTCGGCTATCTGGTGGTATTTTTGTTCCTCTGGGAGGCGAATGCGGCCTTGAACAATACTTGCAGAAGGTTTTGGAAGGTCTTTCTTCCAAGTCTGGGGGTGCGAGTTGAGGTTCTTTTCTGGACCTTGGATCTTGATCACCACTATCGTCGACTTAGGCTCACGTTATCGCCGATGCGGAGGTGTGCGAGAGTATGTGTCCTTGGCTGAATAGGCCTTTGGGAGGATTGCAGCCTAGCGTTTTTGCAGACCGAACGCAATTGTGAATAGCATACTCCAATGGGCATGATGAAAGATGTTTTTTAAACAGTCCTTGTTCCTCAGCTTAAATTTGATGATATCCCGAGTAACAAGTCAAAGAAAATGAGTAGGTCCGCACTCCGCCGTGGAGTCAACCAGCTTGTACTATCTGGGAAGACAAATGGGTCCTTGGGCGTCACGCTTTGTGAGGGTCGGTGTAAGGTCGACGCCACATTGCGCCATTTACCCGGTTATATTTTCTTTCCCGGACCAAGGACTGGGTTGGCCAGGCCAGTCCGGGTGTAGAATTCCTTGAATGAAGCCGGCTGTCGGCGGGGCTTGGTGATTCCTCCCGGATAGCAATCCTTGCGGTCTTGAGCGAAGCGTCCGCATGCCGGTGTTTGCTTGACGCCTTGAGGCGTCTGGCTGTTACGTGTAGCGGCGGTAGACTCGAGTAACTCACTTGGTACACCCGGCATGTCGGTATACGGTTTCCACGGCAGAAGATATCTTTGTTGGCTTGGAGGAAAGGTGACGAGCGCGTTCTTCGCTATTATGGGGTCGAGTCCGGTCCCGACTAAAGGCAGTCTTTGGGGGGTCGGAAGGGTCCAGGGAGATCTTCTTTCGTGTCAGAGTCGCTGATTCCGATTCGGCTGTTCTTTTTTCGCCGGAACTGATCTTGAATCGACTTCAGATGTAGCGGCTTGCCGGATGCTGTCGGCGCAACGATTGCCGGGGCTTTCTTGTGTTTGGAGTCCAGCTCGCAGTTCTCTCCTTGTTCGTAGGTGAAGGCTTAGCTATAGTGCGTCGGCTGCGGGGAGGGAGAGACTTCACTGCTGGCGACCGGGCATCTTCAGCACCCAGTACGTGTAGTACAGTATGCGCCATGGAATGGGTGGCGAGGGCCGTTCGGTGGTAGTGGTTTCCGATTAGTTATTCGCGTGATACGCGGTCTCGAAGTTCGGCGACCTCTCTGGGAAGAGAGATGTTTTCTGTTTTTACGGTTTTAAGTTGTCACGCGTTGCCGAAGGTCACCGGCGGGTTTTTGCCGAGTGGGGTTGATGACAAGGCCGGGGAGGTTATCCCCATGGAAGGCGCGGTGCTCGGCATCCGTAATTTTGACTGAGGAATTCCCTCTATGCTCGTCCACGTCTTGGGCGACAGGATGTTGAGCGCACCTGCTTTTCTCGTCGCATGAGTGTTCTCTTTTAGCGTCAGTCGGCTAGATATTTCTGACCGACCGGGTCAGGATGAGTGGGTATCGTTCCCGGTGGGTGGAAGGCCCGAATTCGGTTTGATGGCTGCGCGGTTGAAGGTGAAGCGATCATCTTGACCTAAACGTGGCAATTGTTACTTGGGGGGTATTCCCGTATGGGTGGAGGACCGCAGTTTAATGTCGTCTGTCGCGCTGTGGTATTAGCAGTTGCTGCTTGAGCTTAGGATTGTTAGACGGTTTCGAGTGGCTCCTTGTGCGGTGTGGACGAGGAAGGGATGTTGGTTTGAGTTGTGTGCTTGGGGCCAGACCAGTAGGAAATGCATGGGAGCCTCTGTCGACCCGAGATCCTGGCTTGTCCTTTGTCCTTTGTCCTGGCCCGCCGGGAGACTCGATGAAGCTTATGCGTCGATCTTGAGTGACCAGGCAAATCTGAGACATAGTGGCAAGTCCTTGGGCCGGCGTGCGGCCCTTGGGGTGAAAGGGCAAGGGCCCTCTCATGACTTTCTGATCAGTCGTTGTTCCGGCTGGGCCAGCGATCGGGAAATAGCCGCGCGCTCTCATGTTAGCTACGCTCGTCTGTCCGATGTTCGCTTGCGGTGAGCCAGGCCTTGTTCTGAAGGCGGCTTCGTTGGTCGGCTTCGGGCCCTGTTGTCGGTTTTGTCGGTGGCTCCTTCTTCTCGTCGAAGGCCTCTGCGACGGCTTCACAGCCGACGTCGGCGTATTTTGTTGGCCATGTCTAAGGAGTCCGGACAGTGGATGGGGTGAGCTTCCGAGTGAACCTTACGCGATGAGAGGTGGGTGTTCGTGACGTACTTTCCTACTCGCCTTGCTGTGAAGGCGGTCGATGATGACCGTGCTCATGTTCTTGATCGTTTTGGGAGATTTGATTGTCCGCGCTCTCAGAAAAACCTTTTGATGAATTCGCCCAGTTAGATGACTCGTTCTTTTTCTGATGCTATGCTGGTACGCCGTTTGAGGGATCGTTCTCAGGGTGAAAGCCGGTCTTCATCGGTCTAGTCCTGGAAGTTACGGATGAAACCTTGCTCCTGGTGAGGTATGTCTCACGGAGGAACCAGATCGGAGATAGCCTTGTGGTTTTATGAATACCGCTTGGCGGCCTTGTCATGTTCTGCTATTGTCCGGTCGCTTAGTTTGTTGCGTGAGTTATTCAGTGATTAATGGGCGGTACTTGTGTTGTGGGGTAGCGTAAGTTAGGCCATGGTCTTCCGCTTTGTGTGTGTTGTCGCCTTGTCCATGTGCCGAGCTGTATTACTGCGTCTAGAGGTGGTGGTTCTATACGTAAACGGTGAGTTGGTAGGTAGGCAGGAGCTCTTAGGCTTGGTTTCTTTTTGTCGCGTCGTACTTTTTTGCGTTTTCCGGTAGGCCTTAAAGCCGACTGGCCAGCGGACGTCCTGTAACTCCTAGTAAGGCTGGATGCCTGTTTTTCATTTCGGTGAGGCTTTGGGCTTCTGGGTTTTTGGGCTGTTGTAATGCCGTTCTCGTTTTTTTATGGGATCCGGGAGCGCGGTCACTGTTCATCTCGTCAGTCGGGCGTGGGCTGTTCGGGATTCGTCTATTGCGTGCGTATCTTTGATTGTCTCTTTGCCTATGGGTTTGTTTTGTTGCGATATCTTAGGACTCTCTTGAGTGGTTGGTTGGTCGAAGATCCGTTGTTTGTTGTAGGTTACGTCCAATCGTTTTCAGGTCTTTGAGATGGTGGGGGTGCCTGGTTCGGTTTCGGTTTGTTAGTGACTGCACTGCTTTTGTGTTTGTTTGGTGTCGTAGTTGGTATTGCCGAGTGTTGTTTCGGCGGGACTCTTCATGCATGCGGGTGGAGCCTGGTCCGGCCGTTTTTCGGTCGTGCTGGATGTCTTAGATGTACTCCGTCGCTGCTGGAGATGCCCTGTTCGATGGGTCGGTATGTGAGTGTTGTCTCTGATGTTCTGTTCTTGCTTGCTGGCAGGTTCGGCAGTAATCATCGACTTGATCTTGGCGATGGTTGGTGTGGCCCCTGATGAATCCGGCCCCAAGCTGGAGTGTGTCGCAAGCAGAGTTGGCGGCGGCCACGACGTTCTGGTTGTGTGGCGATGACGAAGACATCGTTGGTCGCCGACTTTGGTTTTGGAGATCTGCCTGCTGGTGTTTGTCGGCTCGCGCCATGCCTGTCGAAGCGCCGTCATTGCAGAGCTTTGTCCGGTTTGGCTCCTCGGTTTTGTGTTGGTTACGTCGAGTTTATTCGGCGCCCTCCCGTTGTTCTGGTCTATCCTGCTGGCAGTCGGAGCAGCCTCGGAAGGTTTGCGTTGAAGCCATGAAGATCTGGCGGGTTTGGGAGGAGAAGCTTTGCCAAGGTGGATAGTCACGGACGTTGATGCTCGATTGGACCATCATACGATACTTCTAGTTGGGTCGGACTCCGAGTAGTTTATCGGAGTTTAGATACGACTAGACCATGACTCGACTTAGATCCAGTCCATTGAAGAGGTTCTCGATTGGACGTGGATCACTAAACCTGAATCGCTAGAGGTACGGGAGGGTTCTGCGCTGGCGCAGGGTTGTAGAACGGCACAGTCG